>OW203729.1:0-362115 GCA_934045075.1 Yponomeuta sedellus
AATAAACACCAATTTTCTTGAGAAACTCCTTAAATCCGCCCTCAAACCCGTTTTAGCGGGCACGGTTCACTCCGGGCGATCGTCCCCTATCTTTAGAGACCATCCCCAGCCCGCTGCGTGGTATAGTTTGCCTTTTATTACAGTTTTATCGATTTTTCCATAGTCCAAAAAGTCTACCTTAGGGGAACTATTTTTTCATACATCAAGTTAAAACTCTAATTATTTTTTGCTCCCACCTACTGTTGCAGCACACCATTGGACGCGGCTCGTCACCAGCATCGCGAATCTGCAAGAAGCAAAAAATTAGCTTTCATAGTTTTCCTAAAAAATTGAAAAAACATAGATTTTCATACAATAAACACCAATTTTCTTGAGAAACTCCTTAAATCCGCCCTCAAACCCGTTTTAGCGGGCACGGTTCACTCCGGGCGATCGTCCCCTATCTTTAGAGACCATCCCCAGCCCGCTGCGTGGTATAGTTTGCCTTTTATTACAGTTTTATCGATTTTTCCATAGTCCAAAAAGTCTACCTTAGGGGAACTATTTTTTCATACATCAAGTTAAAACTCTAATTATTTTTTGCTCCCACCTACTGTTGCAGCACACCATTGGACGCGGCTCGTCACCAGCATCGCGAATCTGCAAGAAGCAAAAAATTAGCTTTCATAGTTTTCCTAAAAAATTGAAAAAACATAGATTTTCATACAATAAACACCAATTTTCTTGAGAAACTCCTTAAATCCGCCCTCAAACCCGTTTTAGCGGGCACGGTTCACTCCGGGCGATCGTCCCCTATCTTTAGAGACCATCCCCAGCCCGCTGCGTGGTATAGTTTGCCTTTTATTACAGTTTTATCGATTTTTCCATAGTCCAAAAAGTCTACCTTAGGGGAACTATTTTTTCATACATCAAGTTAAAACTCTAATTATTTTTTGCTCCCACCTACTGTTGCAGCACACCATTGGACGCGGCTCGTCACCAGCATCGCGAATCTGCAAGAAGCAAAAAATTAGCTTTCATAGTTTTCCTAAAAAATTGAAAAAACATAGATTTTCATACAATAAACACCAATTTTCTTGAGAAACTCCTTAAATCCGCCCTCAAACCCGTTTTAGCGGGCACGGTTCACTCCGGGCGATCGTCCCCTATCTTTAGAGACCATCCCCAGCCCGCTGCGTGGTATAGTTTGCCTTTTATTACAGTTTTATCGATTTTTCCATAGTCCAAAAAGTCTACCTTAGGGGAACTATTTTTTCATACATCAAGTTAAAACTCTAATTATTTTTTGCTCCCACCTACTGTTGCAGCACACCATTGGACGCGGCTCGTCACCAGCATCGCGAATCTGCAAGAAGCAAAAAATTAGCTTTCATAGTTTTCCTAAAAAATTGAAAAAACATAGATTTTCATACAATAAACACCAATTTTCTTGAGAAACTCCTTAAATCCGCCCTCAAACCCGTTTTAGCGGGCACGGTTCACTCCGGGCGATCGTCCCCTATCTTTAGAGACCATCCCCAGCCCGCTGCGTGGTATAGTTTGCCTTTTATTACAGTTTTATCGATTTTTCCATAGTCCAAAAAGTCTACCTTAGGGGAACTATTTTTTCATACATCAAGTTAAAACTCTAATTATTTTTTGCTCCCACCTACTGTTGCAGCACACCATTGGACGCGGCTCGTCACCAGCATCGCGAATCTGCAAGAAGCAAAAAATTAGCTTTCATAGTTTTCCTAAAAAATTGAAAAAACATAGATTTTCATACAATAAACACCAATTTTCTTGAGAAACTCCTTAAATCCGCCCTCAAACCCGTTTTAGCGGGCACGGTTCACTCCGGGCGATCGTCCCCTATCTTTAGAGACCATCCCCAGCCCGCTGCGTGGTATAGTTTGCCTTTTATTACAGTTTTATCGATTTTTCCATAGTCCAAAAAGTCTACCTTAGGGGAACTATTTTTTCATACATCAAGTTAAAACTCTAATTATTTTTTGCTCCCACCTACTGTTGCAGCACACCATTGGACGCGGCTCGTCACCAGCATCGCGAATCTGCAAGAAGCAAAAAATTAGCTTTCATAGTTTTCCTAAAAAATTGAAAAAACATAGATTTTCATACAATAAACACCAATTTTCTTGAGAAACTCCTTAAATCCGCCCTCAAACCCGTTTTAGCGGGCACGGTTCACTCCGGGCGATCGTCCCCTATCTTTAGAGACCATCCCCAGCCCGCTGCGTGGTATAGTTTGCCTTTTATTACAGTTTTATCGATTTTTCCATAGTCCAAAAAGTCTACCTTAGGGGAACTATTTTTTCATACATCAAGTTAAAACTCTAATTATTTTTTGCTCCCACCTACTGTTGCAGCACACCATTGGACGCGGCTCGTCACCAGCATCGCGAATCTGCAAGAAGCAAAAAATTAGCTTTCATAGTTTTCCTAAAAAATTGAAAAAACATAGATTTTCATACAATAAACACCAATTTTCTTGAGAAACTCCTTAAATCCGCCCTCAAACCCGTTTTAGCGGGCACGGTTCACTCCGGGCGATCGTCCCCTATCTTTAGAGACCATCCCCAGCCCGCTGCGTGGTATAGTTTGCCTTTTATTACAGTTTTATCGATTTTTCCATAGTCCAAAAAGTCTACCTTAGGGGAACTATTTTTTCATACATCAAGTTAAAACTCTAATTATTTTTTGCTCCCACCTACTGTTGCAGCACACCATTGGACGCGGCTCGTCACCAGCATCGCGAATCTGCAAGAAGCAAAAAATTAGCTTTCATAGTTTTCCTAAAAAATTGAAAAAACATAGATTTTCATACAATAAACACCAATTTTCTTGAGAAACTCCTTAAATCCGCCCTCAAACCCGTTTTAGCGGGCACGGTTCACTCCGGGCGATCGTCCCCTATCTTTAGAGACCATCCCCAGCCCGCTGCGTGGTATAGTTTGCCTTTTATTACAGTTTTATCGATTTTTCCATAGTCCAAAAAGTCTACCTTAGGGGAACTATTTTTTCATACATCAAGTTAAAACTCTAATTATTTTTTGCTCCCACCTACTGTTGCAGCACACCATTGGACGCGGCTCGTCACCAGCATCGCGAATCTGCAAGAAGCAAAAAATTAGCTTTCATAGTTTTCCTAAAAAATTGAAAAAACATAGATTTTCATACAATAAACACCAATTTTCTTGAGAAACTCCTTAAATCCGCCCTCAAACCCGTTTTAGCGGGCACGGTTCACTCCGGGCGATCGTCCCCTATCTTTAGAGACCATCCCCAGCCCGCTGCGTGGTATAGTTTGCCTTTTATTACAGTTTTATCGATTTTTCCATAGTCCAAAAAGTCTACCTTAGGGGAACTATTTTTTCATACATCAAGTTAAAACTCTAATTATTTTTTGCTCCCACCTACTGTTGCAGCACACCATTGGACGCGGCTCGTCACCAGCATCGCGAATCTGCAAGAAGCAAAAAATTAGCTTTCATAGTTTTCCTAAAAAATTGAAAAAACATAGATTTTCATACAATAAACACCAATTTTCTTGAGAAACTCCTTAAATCCGCCCTCAAACCCGTTTTAGCGGGCACGGTTCACTCCGGGCGATCGTCCCCTATCTTTAGAGACCATCCCCAGCCCGCTGCGTGGTATAGTTTGCCTTTTATTACAGTTTTATCGATTTTTCCATAGTCCAAAAAGTCTACCTTAGGGGAACTATTTTTTCATACATCAAGTTAAAACTCTAATTATTTTTTGCTCCCACCTACTGTTGCAGCACACCATTGGACGCGGCTCGTCACCAGCATCGCGAATCTGCAAGAAGCAAAAAATTAGCTTTCATAGTTTTCCTAAAAAATTGAAAAAACATAGATTTTCATACAATAAACACCAATTTTCTTGAGAAACTCCTTAAATCCGCCCTCAAACCCGTTTTAGCGGGCACGGTTCACTCCGGGCGATCGTCCCCTATCTTTAGAGACCATCCCCAGCCCGCTGCGTGGTATAGTTTGCCTTTTATTACAGTTTTATCGATTTTTCCATAGTCCAAAAAGTCTACCTTAGGGGAACTATTTTTTCATACATCAAGTTAAAACTCTAATTATTTTTTGCTCCCACCTACTGTTGCAGCACACCATTGGACGCGGCTCGTCACCAGCATCGCGAATCTGCAAGAAGCAAAAAATTAGCTTTCATAGTTTTCCTAAAAAATTGAAAAAACATAGATTTTCATACAATAAACACCAATTTTCTTGAGAAACTCCTTAAATCCGCCCTCAAACCCGTTTTAGCGGGCACGGTTCACTCCGGGCGATCGTCCCCTATCTTTAGAGACCATCCCCAGCCCGCTGCGTGGTATAGTTTGCCTTTTATTACAGTTTTATCGATTTTTCCATAGTCCAAAAAGTCTACCTTAGGGGAACTATTTTTTCATACATCAAGTTAAAACTCTAATTATTTTTTGCTCCCACCTACTGTTGCAGCACACCATTGGACGCGGCTCGTCACCAGCATCGCGAATCTGCAAGAAGCAAAAAATTAGCTTTCATAGTTTTCCTAAAAAATTGAAAAAACATAGATTTTCATACAATAAACACCAATTTTCTTGAGAAACTCCTTAAATCCGCCCTCAAACCCGTTTTAGCGGGCACGGTTCACTCCGGGCGATCGTCCCCTATCTTTAGAGACCATCCCCAGCCCGCTGCGTGGTATAGTTTGCCTTTTATTACAGTTTTATCGATTTTTCCATAGTCCAAAAAGTCTACCTTAGGGGAACTATTTTTTCATACATCAAGTTAAAACTCTAATTATTTTTTGCTCCCACCTACTGTTGCAGCACACCATTGGACGCGGCTCGTCACCAGCATCGCGAATCTGCAAGAAGCAAAAAATTAGCTTTCATAGTTTTCCTAAAAAATTGAAAAAACATAGATTTTCATACAATAAACACCAATTTTCTTGAGAAACTCCTTAAATCCGCCCTCAAACCCGTTTTAGCGGGCACGGTTCACTCCGGGCGATCGTCCCCTATCTTTAGAGACCATCCCCAGCCCGCTGCGTGGTATAGTTTGCCTTTTATTACAGTTTTATCGATTTTTCCATAGTCCAAAAAGTCTACCTTAGGGGAACTATTTTTTCATACATCAAGTTAAAACTCTAATTATTTTTTGCTCCCACCTACTGTTGCAGCACACCATTGGACGCGGCTCGTCACCAGCATCGCGAATCTGCAAGAAGCAAAAAATTAGCTTTCATAGTTTTCCTAAAAAATTGAAAAAACATAGATTTTCATACAATAAACACCAATTTTCTTGAGAAACTCCTTAAATCCGCCCTCAAACCCGTTTTAGCGGGCACGGTTCACTCCGGGCGATCGTCCCCTATCTTTAGAGACCATCCCCAGCCCGCTGCGTGGTATAGTTTGCCTTTTATTACAGTTTTATCGATTTTTCCATAGTCCAAAAAGTCTACCTTAGGGGAACTATTTTTTCATACATCAAGTTAAAACTCTAATTATTTTTTGCTCCCACCTACTGTTGCAGCACACCATTGGACGCGGCTCGTCACCAGCATCGCGAATCTGCAAGAAGCAAAAAATTAGCTTTCATAGTTTTCCTAAAAAATTGAAAAAACATAGATTTTCATACAATAAACACCAATTTTCTTGAGAAACTCCTTAAATCCGCCCTCAAACCCGTTTTAGCGGGCACGGTTCACTCCGGGCGATCGTCCCCTATCTTTAGAGACCATCCCCAGCCCGCTGCGTGGTATAGTTTGCCTTTTATTACAGTTTTATCGATTTTTCCATAGTCCAAAAAGTCTACCTTAGGGGAACTATTTTTTCATACATCAAGTTAAAACTCTAATTATTTTTTGCTCCCACCTACTGTTGCAGCACACCATTGGACGCGGCTCGTCACCAGCATCGCGAATCTGCAAGAAGCAAAAAATTAGCTTTCATAGTTTTCCTAAAAAATTGAAAAAACATAGATTTTCATACAATAAACACCAATTTTCTTGAGAAACTCCTTAAATCCGCCCTCAAACCCGTTTTAGCGGGCACGGTTCACTCCGGGCGATCGTCCCCTATCTTTAGAGACCATCCCCAGCCCGCTGCGTGGTATAGTTTGCCTTTTATTACAGTTTTATCGATTTTTCCATAGTCCAAAAAGTCTACCTTAGGGGAACTATTTTTTCATACATCAAGTTAAAACTCTAATTATTTTTTGCTCCCACCTACTGTTGCAGCACACCATTGGACGCGGCTCGTCACCAGCATCGCGAATCTGCAAGAAGCAAAAAATTAGCTTTCATAGTTTTCCTAAAAAATTGAAAAAACATAGATTTTCATACAATAAACACCAATTTTCTTGAGAAACTCCTTAAATCCGCCCTCAAACCCGTTTTAGCGGGCACGGTTCACTCCGGGCGATCGTCCCCTATCTTTAGAGACCATCCCCAGCCCGCTGCGTGGTATAGTTTGCCTTTTATTACAGTTTTATCGATTTTTCCATAGTCCAAAAAGTCTACCTTAGGGGAACTATTTTTTCATACATCAAGTTAAAACTCTAATTATTTTTTGCTCCCACCTACTGTTGCAGCACACCATTGGACGCGGCTCGTCACCAGCATCGCGAATCTGCAAGAAGCAAAAAATTAGCTTTCATAGTTTTCCTAAAAAATTGAAAAAACATAGATTTTCATACAATAAACACCAATTTTCTTGAGAAACTCCTTAAATCCGCCCTCAAACCCGTTTTAGCGGGCACGGTTCACTCCGGGCGATCGTCCCCTATCTTTAGAGACCATCCCCAGCCCGCTGCGTGGTATAGTTTGCCTTTTATTACAGTTTTATCGATTTTTCCATAGTCCAAAAAGTCTACCTTAGGGGAACTATTTTTTCATACATCAAGTTAAAACTCTAATTATTTTTTGCTCCCACCTACTGTTGCAGCACACCATTGGACGCGGCTCGTCACCAGCATCGCGAATCTGCAAGAAGCAAAAAATTAGCTTTCATAGTTTTCCTAAAAAATTGAAAAAACATAGATTTTCATACAATAAACACCAATTTTCTTGAGAAACTCCTTAAATCCGCCCTCAAACCCGTTTTAGCGGGCACGGTTCACTCCGGGCGATCGTCCCCTATCTTTAGAGACCATCCCCAGCCCGCTGCGTGGTATAGTTTGCCTTTTATTACAGTTTTATCGATTTTTCCATAGTCCAAAAAGTCTACCTTAGGGGAACTATTTTTTCATACATCAAGTTAAAACTCTAATTATTTTTTGCTCCCACCTACTGTTGCAGCACACCATTGGACGCGGCTCGTCACCAGCATCGCGAATCTGCAAGAAGCAAAAAATTAGCTTTCATAGTTTTCCTAAAAAATTGAAAAAACATAGATTTTCATACAATAAACACCAATTTTCTTGAGAAACTCCTTAAATCCGCCCTCAAACCCGTTTTAGCGGGCACGGTTCACTCCGGGCGATCGTCCCCTATCTTTAGAGACCATCCCCAGCCCGCTGCGTGGTATAGTTTGCCTTTTATTACAGTTTTATCGATTTTTCCATAGTCCAAAAAGTCTACCTTAGGGGAACTATTTTTTCATACATCAAGTTAAAACTCTAATTATTTTTTGCTCCCACCTACTGTTGCAGCACACCATTGGACGCGGCTCGTCACCAGCATCGCGAATCTGCAAGAAGCAAAAAATTAGCTTTCATAGTTTTCCTAAAAAATTGAAAAAACATAGATTTTCATACAATAAACACCAATTTTCTTGAGAAACTCCTTAAATCCGCCCTCAAACCCGTTTTAGCGGGCACGGTTCACTCCGGGCGATCGTCCCCTATCTTTAGAGACCATCCCCAGCCCGCTGCGTGGTATAGTTTGCCTTTTATTACAGTTTTATCGATTTTTCCATAGTCCAAAAAGTCTACCTTAGGGGAACTATTTTTTCATACATCAAGTTAAAACTCTAATTATTTTTTGCTCCCACCTACTGTTGCAGCACACCATTGGACGCGGCTCGTCACCAGCATCGCGAATCTGCAAGAAGCAAAAAATTAGCTTTCATAGTTTTCCTAAAAAATTGAAAAAACATAGATTTTCATACAATAAACACCAATTTTCTTGAGAAACTCCTTAAATCCGCCCTCAAACCCGTTTTAGCGGGCACGGTTCACTCCGGGCGATCGTCCCCTATCTTTAGAGACCATCCCCAGCCCGCTGCGTGGTATAGTTTGCCTTTTATTACAGTTTTATCGATTTTTCCATAGTCCAAAAAGTCTACCTTAGGGGAACTATTTTTTCATACATCAAGTTAAAACTCTAATTATTTTTTGCTCCCACCTACTGTTGCAGCACACCATTGGACGCGGCTCGTCACCAGCATCGCGAATCTGCAAGAAGCAAAAAATTAGCTTTCATAGTTTTCCTAAAAAATTGAAAAAACATAGATTTTCATACAATAAACACCAATTTTCTTGAGAAACTCCTTAAATCCGCCCTCAAACCCGTTTTAGCGGGCACGGTTCACTCCGGGCGATCGTCCCCTATCTTTAGAGACCATCCCCAGCCCGCTGCGTGGTATAGTTTGCCTTTTATTACAGTTTTATCGATTTTTCCATAGTCCAAAAAGTCTACCTTAGGGGAACTATTTTTTCATACATCAAGTTAAAACTCTAATTATTTTTTGCTCCCACCTACTGTTGCAGCACACCATTGGACGCGGCTCGTCACCAGCATCGCGAATCTGCAAGAAGCAAAAAATTAGCTTTCATAGTTTTCCTAAAAAATTGAAAAAACATAGATTTTCATACAATAAACACCAATTTTCTTGAGAAACTCCTTAAATCCGCCCTCAAACCCGTTTTAGCGGGCACGGTTCACTCCGGGCGATCGTCCCCTATCTTTAGAGACCATCCCCAGCCCGCTGCGTGGTATAGTTTGCCTTTTATTACAGTTTTATCGATTTTTCCATAGTCCAAAAAGTCTACCTTAGGGGAACTATTTTTTCATACATCAAGTTAAAACTCTAATTATTTTTTGCTCCCACCTACTGTTGCAGCACACCATTGGACGCGGCTCGTCACCAGCATCGCGAATCTGCAAGAAGCAAAAAATTAGCTTTCATAGTTTTCCTAAAAAATTGAAAAAACATAGATTTTCATACAATAAACACCAATTTTCTTGAGAAACTCCTTAAATCCGCCCTCAAACCCGTTTTAGCGGGCACGGTTCACTCCGGGCGATCGTCCCCTATCTTTAGAGACCATCCCCAGCCCGCTGCGTGGTATAGTTTGCCTTTTATTACAGTTTTATCGATTTTTCCATAGTCCAAAAAGTCTACCTTAGGGGAACTATTTTTTCATACATCAAGTTAAAACTCTAATTATTTTTTGCTCCCACCTACTGTTGCAGCACACCATTGGACGCGGCTCGTCACCAGCATCGCGAATCTGCAAGAAGCAAAAAATTAGCTTTCATAGTTTTCCTAAAAAATTGAAAAAACATAGATTTTCATACAATAAACACCAATTTTCTTGAGAAACTCCTTAAATCCGCCCTCAAACCCGTTTTAGCGGGCACGGTTCACTCCGGGCGATCGTCCCCTATCTTTAGAGACCATCCCCAGCCCGCTGCGTGGTATAGTTTGCCTTTTATTACAGTTTTATCGATTTTTCCATAGTCCAAAAAGTCTACCTTAGGGGAACTATTTTTTCATACATCAAGTTAAAACTCTAATTATTTTTTGCTCCCACCTACTGTTGCAGCACACCATTGGACGCGGCTCGTCACCAGCATCGCGAATCTGCAAGAAGCAAAAAATTAGCTTTCATAGTTTTCCTAAAAAATTGAAAAAACATAGATTTTCATACAATAAACACCAATTTTCTTGAGAAACTCCTTAAATCCGCCCTCAAACCCGTTTTAGCGGGCACGGTTCACTCCGGGCGATCGTCCCCTATCTTTAGAGACCATCCCCAGCCCGCTGCGTGGTATAGTTTGCCTTTTATTACAGTTTTATCGATTTTTCCATAGTCCAAAAAGTCTACCTTAGGGGAACTATTTTTTCATACATCAAGTTAAAACTCTAATTATTTTTTGCTCCCACCTACTGTTGCAGCACACCATTGGACGCGGCTCGTCACCAGCATCGCGAATCTGCAAGAAGCAAAAAATTAGCTTTCATAGTTTTCCTAAAAAATTGAAAAAACATAGATTTTCATACAATAAACACCAATTTTCTTGAGAAACTCCTTAAATCCGCCCTCAAACCCGTTTTAGCGGGCACGGTTCACTCCGGGCGATCGTCCCCTATCTTTAGAGACCATCCCCAGCCCGCTGCGTGGTATAGTTTGCCTTTTATTACAGTTTTATCGATTTTTCCATAGTCCAAAAAGTCTACCTTAGGGGAACTATTTTTTCATACATCAAGTTAAAACTCTAATTATTTTTTGCTCCCACCTACTGTTGCAGCACACCATTGGACGCGGCTCGTCACCAGCATCGCGAATCTGCAAGAAGCAAAAAATTAGCTTTCATAGTTTTCCTAAAAAATTGAAAAAACATAGATTTTCATACAATAAACACCAATTTTCTTGAGAAACTCCTTAAATCCGCCCTCAAACCCGTTTTAGCGGGCACGGTTCACTCCGGGCGATCGTCCCCTATCTTTAGAGACCATCCCCAGCCCGCTGCGTGGTATAGTTTGCCTTTTATTACAGTTTTATCGATTTTTCCATAGTCCAAAAAGTCTACCTTAGGGGAACTATTTTTTCATACATCAAGTTAAAACTCTAATTATTTTTTGCTCCCACCTACTGTTGCAGCACACCATTGGACGCGGCTCGTCACCAGCATCGCGAATCTGCAAGAAGCAAAAAATTAGCTTTCATAGTTTTCCTAAAAAATTGAAAAAACATAGATTTTCATACAATAAACACCAATTTTCTTGAGAAACTCCTTAAATCCGCCCTCAAACCCGTTTTAGCGGGCACGGTTCACTCCGGGCGATCGTCCCCTATCTTTAGAGACCATCCCCAGCCCGCTGCGTGGTATAGTTTGCCTTTTATTACAGTTTTATCGATTTTTCCATAGTCCAAAAAGTCTACCTTAGGGGAACTATTTTTTCATACATCAAGTTAAAACTCTAATTATTTTTTGCTCCCACCTACTGTTGCAGCACACCATTGGACGCGGCTCGTCACCAGCATCGCGAATCTGCAAGAAGCAAAAAATTAGCTTTCATAGTTTTCCTAAAAAATTGAAAAAACATAGATTTTCATACAATAAACACCAATTTTCTTGAGAAACTCCTTAAATCCGCCCTCAAACCCGTTTTAGCGGGCACGGTTCACTCCGGGCGATCGTCCCCTATCTTTAGAGACCATCCCCAGCCCGCTGCGTGGTATAGTTTGCCTTTTATTACAGTTTTATCGATTTTTCCATAGTCCAAAAAGTCTACCTTAGGGGAACTATTTTTTCATACATCAAGTTAAAACTCTAATTATTTTTTGCTCCCACCTACTGTTGCAGCACACCATTGGACGCGGCTCGTCACCAGCATCGCGAATCTGCAAGAAGCAAAAAATTAGCTTTCATAGTTTTCCTAAAAAATTGAAAAAACATAGATTTTCATACAATAAACACCAATTTTCTTGAGAAACTCCTTAAATCCGCCCTCAAACCCGTTTTAGCGGGCACGGTTCACTCCGGGCGATCGTCCCCTATCTTTAGAGACCATCCCCAGCCCGCTGCGTGGTATAGTTTGCCTTTTATTACAGTTTTATCGATTTTTCCATAGTCCAAAAAGTCTACCTTAGGGGAACTATTTTTTCATACATCAAGTTAAAACTCTAATTATTTTTTGCTCCCACCTACTGTTGCAGCACACCATTGGACGCGGCTCGTCACCAGCATCGCGAATCTGCAAGAAGCAAAAAATTAGCTTTCATAGTTTTCCTAAAAAATTGAAAAAACATAGATTTTCATACAATAAACACCAATTTTCTTGAGAAACTCCTTAAATCCGCCCTCAAACCCGTTTTAGCGGGCACGGTTCACTCCGGGCGATCGTCCCCTATCTTTAGAGACCATCCCCAGCCCGCTGCGTGGTATAGTTTGCCTTTTATTACAGTTTTATCGATTTTTCCATAGTCCAAAAAGTCTACCTTAGGGGAACTATTTTTTCATACATCAAGTTAAAACTCTAATTATTTTTTGCTCCCACCTACTGTTGCAGCACACCATTGGACGCGGCTCGTCACCAGCATCGCGAATCTGCAAGAAGCAAAAAATTAGCTTTCATAGTTTTCCTAAAAAATTGAAAAAACATAGATTTTCATACAATAAACACCAATTTTCTTGAGAAACTCCTTAAATCCGCCCTCAAACCCGTTTTAGCGGGCACGGTTCACTCCGGGCGATCGTCCCCTATCTTTAGAGACCATCCCCAGCCCGCTGCGTGGTATAGTTTGCCTTTTATTACAGTTTTATCGATTTTTCCATAGTCCAAAAAGTCTACCTTAGGGGAACTATTTTTTCATACATCAAGTTAAAACTCTAATTATTTTTTGCTCCCACCTACTGTTGCAGCACACCATTGGACGCGGCTCGTCACCAGCATCGCGAATCTGCAAGAAGCAAAAAATTAGCTTTCATAGTTTTCCTAAAAAATTGAAAAAACATAGATTTTCATACAATAAACACCAATTTTCTTGAGAAACTCCTTAAATCCGCCCTCAAACCCGTTTTAGCGGGCACGGTTCACTCCGGGCGATCGTCCCCTATCTTTAGAGACCATCCCCAGCCCGCTGCGTGGTATAGTTTGCCTTTTATTACAGTTTTATCGATTTTTCCATAGTCCAAAAAGTCTACCTTAGGGGAACTATTTTTTCATACATCAAGTTAAAACTCTAATTATTTTTTGCTCCCACCTACTGTTGCAGCACACCATTGGACGCGGCTCGTCACCAGCATCGCGAATCTGCAAGAAGCAAAAAATTAGCTTTCATAGTTTTCCTAAAAAATTGAAAAAACATAGATTTTCATACAATAAACACCAATTTTCTTGAGAAACTCCTTAAATCCGCCCTCAAACCCGTTTTAGCGGGCACGGTTCACTCCGGGCGATCGTCCCCTATCTTTAGAGACCATCCCCAGCCCGCTGCGTGGTATAGTTTGCCTTTTATTACAGTTTTATCGATTTTTCCATAGTCCAAAAAGTCTACCTTAGGGGAACTATTTTTTCATACATCAAGTTAAAACTCTAATTATTTTTTGCTCCCACCTACTGTTGCAGCACACCATTGGACGCGGCTCGTCACCAGCATCGCGAATCTGCAAGAAGCAAAAAATTAGCTTTCATAGTTTTCCTAAAAAATTGAAAAAACATAGATTTTCATACAATAAACACCAATTTTCTTGAGAAACTCCTTAAATCCGCCCTCAAACCCGTTTTAGCGGGCACGGTTCACTCCGGGCGATCGTCCCCTATCTTTAGAGACCATCCCCAGCCCGCTGCGTGGTATAGTTTGCCTTTTATTACAGTTTTATCGATTTTTCCATAGTCCAAAAAGTCTACCTTAGGGGAACTATTTTTTCATACATCAAGTTAAAACTCTAATTATTTTTTGCTCCCACCTACTGTTGCAGCACACCATTGGACGCGGCTCGTCACCAGCATCGCGAATCTGCAAGAAGCAAAAAATTAGCTTTCATAGTTTTCCTAAAAAATTGAAAAAACATAGATTTTCATACAATAAACACCAATTTTCTTGAGAAACTCCTTAAATCCGCCCTCAAACCCGTTTTAGCGGGCACGGTTCACTCCGGGCGATCGTCCCCTATCTTTAGAGACCATCCCCAGCCCGCTGCGTGGTATAGTTTGCCTTTTATTACAGTTTTATCGATTTTTCCATAGTCCAAAAAGTCTACCTTAGGGGAACTATTTTTTCATACATCAAGTTAAAACTCTAATTATTTTTTGCTCCCACCTACTGTTGCAGCACACCATTGGACGCGGCTCGTCACCAGCATCGCGAATCTGCAAGAAGCAAAAAATTAGCTTTCATAGTTTTCCTAAAAAATTGAAAAAACATAGATTTTCATACAATAAACACCAATTTTCTTGAGAAACTCCTTAAATCCGCCCTCAAACCCGTTTTAGCGGGCACGGTTCACTCCGGGCGATCGTCCCCTATCTTTAGAGACCATCCCCAGCCCGCTGCGTGGTATAGTTTGCCTTTTATTACAGTTTTATCGATTTTTCCATAGTCCAAAAAGTCTACCTTAGGGGAACTATTTTTTCATACATCAAGTTAAAACTCTAATTATTTTTTGCTCCCACCTACTGTTGCAGCACACCATTGGACGCGGCTCGTCACCAGCATCGCGAATCTGCAAGAAGCAAAAAATTAGCTTTCATAGTTTTCCTAAAAAATTGAAAAAACATAGATTTTCATACAATAAACACCAATTTTCTTGAGAAACTCCTTAAATCCGCCCTCAAACCCGTTTTAGCGGGCACGGTTCACTCCGGGCGATCGTCCCCTATCTTTAGAGACCATCCCCAGCCCGCTGCGTGGTATAGTTTGCCTTTTATTACAGTTTTATCGATTTTTCCATAGTCCAAAAAGTCTACCTTAGGGGAACTATTTTTTCATACATCAAGTTAAAACTCTAATTATTTTTTGCTCCCACCTACTGTTGCAGCACACCATTGGACGCGGCTCGTCACCAGCATCGCGAATCTGCAAGAAGCAAAAAATTAGCTTTCATAGTTTTCCTAAAAAATTGAAAAAACATAGATTTTCATACAATAAACACCAATTTTCTTGAGAAACTCCTTAAATCCGCCCTCAAACCCGTTTTAGCGGGCACGGTTCACTCCGGGCGATCGTCCCCTATCTTTAGAGACCATCCCCAGCCCGCTGCGTGGTATAGTTTGCCTTTTATTACAGTTTTATCGATTTTTCCATAGTCCAAAAAGTCTACCTTAGGGGAACTATTTTTTCATACATCAAGTTAAAACTCTAATTATTTTTTGCTCCCACCTACTGTTGCAGCACACCATTGGACGCGGCTCGTCACCAGCATCGCGAATCTGCAAGAAGCAAAAAATTAGCTTTCATAGTTTTCCTAAAAAATTGAAAAAACATAGATTTTCATACAATAAACACCAATTTTCTTGAGAAACTCCTTAAATCCGCCCTCAAACCCGTTTTAGCGGGCACGGTTCACTCCGGGCGATCGTCCCCTATCTTTAGAGACCATCCCCAGCCCGCTGCGTGGTATAGTTTGCCTTTTATTACAGTTTTATCGATTTTTCCATAGTCCAAAAAGTCTACCTTAGGGGAACTATTTTTTCATACATCAAGTTAAAACTCTAATTATTTTTTGCTCCCACCTACTGTTGCAGCACACCATTGGACGCGGCTCGTCACCAGCATCGCGAATCTGCAAGAAGCAAAAAATTAGCTTTCATAGTTTTCCTAAAAAATTGAAAAAACATAGATTTTCATACAATAAACACCAATTTTCTTGAGAAACTCCTTAAATCCGCCCTCAAACCCGTTTTAGCGGGCACGGTTCACTCCGGGCGATCGTCCCCTATCTTTAGAGACCATCCCCAGCCCGCTGCGTGGTATAGTTTGCCTTTTATTACAGTTTTATCGATTTTTCCATAGTCCAAAAAGTCTACCTTAGGGGAACTATTTTTTCATACATCAAGTTAAAACTCTAATTATTTTTTGCTCCCACCTACTGTTGCAGCACACCATTGGACGCGGCTCGTCACCAGCATCGCGAATCTGCAAGAAGCAAAAAATTAGCTTTCATAGTTTTCCTAAAAAATTGAAAAAACATAGATTTTCATACAATAAACACCAATTTTCTTGAGAAACTCCTTAAATCCGCCCTCAAACCCGTTTTAGCGGGCACGGTTCACTCCGGGCGATCGTCCCCTATCTTTAGAGACCATCCCCAGCCCGCTGCGTGGTATAGTTTGCCTTTTATTACAGTTTTATCGATTTTTCCATAGTCCAAAAAGTCTACCTTAGGGGAACTATTTTTTCATACATCAAGTTAAAACTCTAATTATTTTTTGCTCCCACCTACTGTTGCAGCACACCATTGGACGCGGCTCGTCACCAGCATCGCGAATCTGCAAGAAGCAAAAAATTAGCTTTCATAGTTTTCCTAAAAAATTGAAAAAACATAGATTTTCATACAATAAACACCAATTTTCTTGAGAAACTCCTTAAATCCGCCCTCAAACCCGTTTTAGCGGGCACGGTTCACTCCGGGCGATCGTCCCCTATCTTTAGAGACCATCCCCAGCCCGCTGCGTGGTATAGTTTGCCTTTTATTACAGTTTTATCGATTTTTCCATAGTCCAAAAAGTCTACCTTAGGGGAACTATTTTTTCATACATCAAGTTAAAACTCTAATTATTTTTTGCTCCCACCTACTGTTGCAGCACACCATTGGACGCGGCTCGTCACCAGCATCGCGAATCTGCAAGAAGCAAAAAATTAGCTTTCATAGTTTTCCTAAAAAATTGAAAAAACATAGATTTTCATACAATAAACACCAATTTTCTTGAGAAACTCCTTAAATCCGCCCTCAAACCCGTTTTAGCGGGCACGGTTCACTCCGGGCGATCGTCCCCTATCTTTAGAGACCATCCCCAGCCCGCTGCGTGGTATAGTTTGCCTTTTATTACAGTTTTATCGATTTTTCCATAGTCCAAAAAGTCTACCTTAGGGGAACTATTTTTTCATACATCAAGTTAAAACTCTAATTATTTTTTGCTCCCACCTACTGTTGCAGCACACCATTGGACGCGGCTCGTCACCAGCATCGCGAATCTGCAAGAAGCAAAAAATTAGCTTTCATAGTTTTCCTAAAAAATTGAAAAAACATAGATTTTCATACAATAAACACCAATTTTCTTGAGAAACTCCTTAAATCCGCCCTCAAACCCGTTTTAGCGGGCACGGTTCACTCCGGGCGATCGTCCCCTATCTTTAGAGACCATCCCCAGCCCGCTGCGTGGTATAGTTTGCCTTTTATTACAGTTTTATCGATTTTTCCATAGTCCAAAAAGTCTACCTTAGGGGAACTATTTTTTCATACATCAAGTTAAAACTCTAATTATTTTTTGCTCCCACCTACTGTTGCAGCACACCATTGGACGCGGCTCGTCACCAGCATCGCGAATCTGCAAGAAGCAAAAAATTAGCTTTCATAGTTTTCCTAAAAAATTGAAAAAACATAGATTTTCATACAATAAACACCAATTTTCTTGAGAAACTCCTTAAATCCGCCCTCAAACCCGTTTTAGCGGGCACGGTTCACTCCGGGCGATCGTCCCCTATCTTTAGAGACCATCCCCAGCCCGCTGCGTGGTATAGTTTGCCTTTTATTACAGTTTTATCGATTTTTCCATAGTCCAAAAAGTCTACCTTAGGGGAACTATTTTTTCATACATCAAGTTAAAACTCTAATTATTTTTTGCTCCCACCTACTGTTGCAGCACACCATTGGACGCGGCTCGTCACCAGCATCGCGAATCTGCAAGAAGCAAAAAATTAGCTTTCATAGTTTTCCTAAAAAATTGAAAAAACATAGATTTTCATACAATAAACACCAATTTTCTTGAGAAACTCCTTAAATCCGCCCTCAAACCCGTTTTAGCGGGCACGGTTCACTCCGGGCGATCGTCCCCTATCTTTAGAGACCATCCCCAGCCCGCTGCGTGGTATAGTTTGCCTTTTATTACAGTTTTATCGATTTTTCCATAGTCCAAAAAGTCTACCTTAGGGGAACTATTTTTTCATACATCAAGTTAAAACTCTAATTATTTTTTGCTCCCACCTACTGTTGCAGCACACCATTGGACGCGGCTCGTCACCAGCATCGCGAATCTGCAAGAAGCAAAAAATTAGCTTTCATAGTTTTCCTAAAAAATTGAAAAAACATAGATTTTCATACAATAAACACCAATTTTCTTGAGAAACTCCTTAAATCCGCCCTCAAACCCGTTTTAGCGGGCACGGTTCACTCCGGGCGATCGTCCCCTATCTTTAGAGACCATCCCCAGCCCGCTGCGTGGTATAGTTTGCCTTTTATTACAGTTTTATCGATTTTTCCATAGTCCAAAAAGTCTACCTTAGGGGAACTATTTTTTCATACATCAAGTTAAAACTCTAATTATTTTTTGCTCCCACCTACTGTTGCAGCACACCATTGGACGCGGCTCGTCACCAGCATCGCGAATCTGCAAGAAGCAAAAAATTAGCTTTCATAGTTTTCCTAAAAAATTGAAAAAACATAGATTTTCATACAATAAACACCAATTTTCTTGAGAAACTCCTTAAATCCGCCCTCAAACCCGTTTTAGCGGGCACGGTTCACTCCGGGCGATCGTCCCCTATCTTTAGAGACCATCCCCAGCCCGCTGCGTGGTATAGTTTGCCTTTTATTACAGTTTTATCGATTTTTCCATAGTCCAAAAAGTCTACCTTAGGGGAACTATTTTTTCATACATCAAGTTAAAACTCTAATTATTTTTTGCTCCCACCTACTGTTGCAGCACACCATTGGACGCGGCTCGTCACCAGCATCGCGAATCTGCAAGAAGCAAAAAATTAGCTTTCATAGTTTTCCTAAAAAATTGAAAAAACATAGATTTTCATACAATAAACACCAATTTTCTTGAGAAACTCCTTAAATCCGCCCTCAAACCCGTTTTAGCGGGCACGGTTCACTCCGGGCGATCGTCCCCTATCTTTAGAGACCATCCCCAGCCCGCTGCGTGGTATAGTTTGCCTTTTATTACAGTTTTATCGATTTTTCCATAGTCCAAAAAGTCTACCTTAGGGGAACTATTTTTTCATACATCAAGTTAAAACTCTAATTATTTTTTGCTCCCACCTACTGTTGCAGCACACCATTGGACGCGGCTCGTCACCAGCATCGCGAATCTGCAAGAAGCAAAAAATTAGCTTTCATAGTTTTCCTAAAAAATTGAAAAAACATAGATTTTCATACAATAAACACCAATTTTCTTGAGAAACTCCTTAAATCCGCCCTCAAACCCGTTTTAGCGGGCACGGTTCACTCCGGGCGATCGTCCCCTATCTTTAGAGACCATCCCCAGCCCGCTGCGTGGTATAGTTTGCCTTTTATTACAGTTTTATCGATTTTTCCATAGTCCAAAAAGTCTACCTTAGGGGAACTATTTTTTCATACATCAAGTTAAAACTCTAATTATTTTTTGCTCCCACCTACTGTTGCAGCACACCATTGGACGCGGCTCGTCACCAGCATCGCGAATCTGCAAGAAGCAAAAAATTAGCTTTCATAGTTTTCCTAAAAAATTGAAAAAACATAGATTTTCATACAATAAACACCAATTTTCTTGAGAAACTCCTTAAATCCGCCCTCAAACCCGTTTTAGCGGGCACGGTTCACTCCGGGCGATCGTCCCCTATCTTTAGAGACCATCCCCAGCCCGCTGCGTGGTATAGTTTGCCTTTTATTACAGTTTTATCGATTTTTCCATAGTCCAAAAAGTCTACCTTAGGGGAACTATTTTTTCATACATCAAGTTAAAACTCTAATTATTTTTTGCTCCCACCTACTGTTGCAGCACACCATTGGACGCGGCTCGTCACCAGCATCGCGAATCTGCAAGAAGCAAAAAATTAGCTTTCATAGTTTTCCTAAAAAATTGAAAAAACATAGATTTTCATACAATAAACACCAATTTTCTTGAGAAACTCCTTAAATCCGCCCTCAAACCCGTTTTAGCGGGCACGGTTCACTCCGGGCGATCGTCCCCTATCTTTAGAGACCATCCCCAGCCCGCTGCGTGGTATAGTTTGCCTTTTATTACAGTTTTATCGATTTTTCCATAGTCCAAAAAGTCTACCTTAGGGGAACTATTTTTTCATACATCAAGTTAAAACTCTAATTATTTTTTGCTCCCACCTACTGTTGCAGCACACCATTGGACGCGGCTCGTCACCAGCATCGCGAATCTGCAAGAAGCAAAAAATTAGCTTTCATAGTTTTCCTAAAAAATTGAAAAAACATAGATTTTCATACAATAAACACCAATTTTCTTGAGAAACTCCTTAAATCCGCCCTCAAACCCGTTTTAGCGGGCACGGTTCACTCCGGGCGATCGTCCCCTATCTTTAGAGACCATCCCCAGCCCGCTGCGTGGTATAGTTTGCCTTTTATTACAGTTTTATCGATTTTTCCATAGTCCAAAAAGTCTACCTTAGGGGAACTATTTTTTCATACATCAAGTTAAAACTCTAATTATTTTTTGCTCCCACCTACTGTTGCAGCACACCATTGGACGCGGCTCGTCACCAGCATCGCGAATCTGCAAGAAGCAAAAAATTAGCTTTCATAGTTTTCCTAAAAAATTGAAAAAACATAGATTTTCATACAATAAACACCAATTTTCTTGAGAAACTCCTTAAATCCGCCCTCAAACCCGTTTTAGCGGGCACGGTTCACTCCGGGCGATCGTCCCCTATCTTTAGAGACCATCCCCAGCCCGCTGCGTGGTATAGTTTGCCTTTTATTACAGTTTTATCGATTTTTCCATAGTCCAAAAAGTCTACCTTAGGGGAACTATTTTTTCATACATCAAGTTAAAACTCTAATTATTTTTTGCTCCCACCTACTGTTGCAGCACACCATTGGACGCGGCTCGTCACCAGCATCGCGAATCTGCAAGAAGCAAAAAATTAGCTTTCATAGTTTTCCTAAAAAATTGAAAAAACATAGATTTTCATACAATAAACACCAATTTTCTTGAGAAACTCCTTAAATCCGCCCTCAAACCCGTTTTAGCGGGCACGGTTCACTCCGGGCGATCGTCCCCTATCTTTAGAGACCATCCCCAGCCCGCTGCGTGGTATAGTTTGCCTTTTATTACAGTTTTATCGATTTTTCCATAGTCCAAAAAGTCTACCTTAGGGGAACTATTTTTTCATACATCAAGTTAAAACTCTAATTATTTTTTGCTCCCACCTACTGTTGCAGCACACCATTGGACGCGGCTCGTCACCAGCATCGCGAATCTGCAAGAAGCAAAAAATTAGCTTTCATAGTTTTCCTAAAAAATTGAAAAAACATAGATTTTCATACAATAAACACCAATTTTCTTGAGAAACTCCTTAAATCCGCCCTCAAACCCGTTTTAGCGGGCACGGTTCACTCCGGGCGATCGTCCCCTATCTTTAGAGACCATCCCCAGCCCGCTGCGTGGTATAGTTTGCCTTTTATTACAGTTTTATCGATTTTTCCATAGTCCAAAAAGTCTACCTTAGGGGAACTATTTTTTCATACATCAAGTTAAAACTCTAATTATTTTTTGCTCCCACCTACTGTTGCAGCACACCATTGGACGCGGCTCGTCACCAGCATCGCGAATCTGCAAGAAGCAAAAAATTAGCTTTCATAGTTTTCCTAAAAAATTGAAAAAACATAGATTTTCATACAATAAACACCAATTTTCTTGAGAAACTCCTTAAATCCGCCCTCAAACCCGTTTTAGCGGGCACGGTTCACTCCGGGCGATCGTCCCCTATCTTTAGAGACCATCCCCAGCCCGCTGCGTGGTATAGTTTGCCTTTTATTACAGTTTTATCGATTTTTCCATAGTCCAAAAAGTCTACCTTAGGGGAACTATTTTTTCATACATCAAGTTAAAACTCTAATTATTTTTTGCTCCCACCTACTGTTGCAGCACACCATTGGACGCGGCTCGTCACCAGCATCGCGAATCTGCAAGAAGCAAAAAATTAGCTTTCATAGTTTTCCTAAAAAATTGAAAAAACATAGATTTTCATACAATAAACACCAATTTTCTTGAGAAACTCCTTAAATCCGCCCTCAAACCCGTTTTAGCGGGCACGGTTCACTCCGGGCGATCGTCCCCTATCTTTAGAGACCATCCCCAGCCCGCTGCGTGGTATAGTTTGCCTTTTATTACAGTTTTATCGATTTTTCCATAGTCCAAAAAGTCTACCTTAGGGGAACTATTTTTTCATACATCAAGTTAAAACTCTAATTATTTTTTGCTCCCACCTACTGTTGCAGCACACCATTGGACGCGGCTCGTCACCAGCATCGCGAATCTGCAAGAAGCAAAAAATTAGCTTTCATAGTTTTCCTAAAAAATTGAAAAAACATAGATTTTCATACAATAAACACCAATTTTCTTGAGAAACTCCTTAAATCCGCCCTCAAACCCGTTTTAGCGGGCACGGTTCACTCCGGGCGATCGTCCCCTATCTTTAGAGACCATCCCCAGCCCGCTGCGTGGTATAGTTTGCCTTTTATTACAGTTTTATCGATTTTTCCATAGTCCAAAAAGTCTACCTTAGGGGAACTATTTTTTCATACATCAAGTTAAAACTCTAATTATTTTTTGCTCCCACCTACTGTTGCAGCACACCATTGGACGCGGCTCGTCACCAGCATCGCGAATCTGCAAGAAGCAAAAAATTAGCTTTCATAGTTTTCCTAAAAAATTGAAAAAACATAGATTTTCATACAATAAACACCAATTTTCTTGAGAAACTCCTTAAATCCGCCCTCAAACCCGTTTTAGCGGGCACGGTTCACTCCGGGCGATCGTCCCCTATCTTTAGAGACCATCCCCAGCCCGCTGCGTGGTATAGTTTGCCTTTTATTACAGTTTTATCGATTTTTCCATAGTCCAAAAAGTCTACCTTAGGGGAACTATTTTTTCATACATCAAGTTAAAACTCTAATTATTTTTTGCTCCCACCTACTGTTGCAGCACACCATTGGACGCGGCTCGTCACCAGCATCGCGAATCTGCAAGAAGCAAAAAATTAGCTTTCATAGTTTTCCTAAAAAATTGAAAAAACATAGATTTTCATACAATAAACACCAATTTTCTTGAGAAACTCCTTAAATCCGCCCTCAAACCCGTTTTAGCGGGCACGGTTCACTCCGGGCGATCGTCCCCTATCTTTAGAGACCATCCCCAGCCCGCTGCGTGGTATAGTTTGCCTTTTATTACAGTTTTATCGATTTTTCCATAGTCCAAAAAGTCTACCTTAGGGGAACTATTTTTTCATACATCAAGTTAAAACTCTAATTATTTTTTGCTCCCACCTACTGTTGCAGCACACCATTGGACGCGGCTCGTCACCAGCATCGCGAATCTGCAAGAAGCAAAAAATTAGCTTTCATAGTTTTCCTAAAAAATTGAAAAAACATAGATTTTCATACAATAAACACCAATTTTCTTGAGAAACTCCTTAAATCCGCCCTCAAACCCGTTTTAGCGGGCACGGTTCACTCCGGGCGATCGTCCCCTATCTTTAGAGACCATCCCCAGCCCGCTGCGTGGTATAGTTTGCCTTTTATTACAGTTTTATCGATTTTTCCATAGTCCAAAAAGTCTACCTTAGGGGAACTATTTTTTCATACATCAAGTTAAAACTCTAATTATTTTTTGCTCCCACCTACTGTTGCAGCACACCATTGGACGCGGCTCGTCACCAGCATCGCGAATCTGCAAGAAGCAAAAAATTAGCTTTCATAGTTTTCCTAAAAAATTGAAAAAACATAGATTTTCATACAATAAACACCAATTTTCTTGAGAAACTCCTTAAATCCGCCCTCAAACCCATTTTAGCGGGCACGGTTCACTCCGGGCGATCGTCCCCTATCTTTAGAGACCATCCCCAGCCCGCTGCGTGGTATAGTTTGCCTTTTATTACAGTTTTATCGATTTTTCCATAGTCCAAAAAGTCTACCTTAGGGGAACTATTTTTTCATACATCAAGTTAAAACTCTAATTATTTTTTGCTCCCACCTACTGTTGCAGCACACCATTGGACGCGGCTCGTCACCAGCATCGCGAATCTGCAAGAAGCAAAAAATTAGCTGTTAATTATTTTTTGCTCCCACCTACTGTTGCAGCACACCATTGGACGCGGCTCGTCACCAGCATCGCGAATCTGCAAGAAGCAAAAAATTAGCTGTTAATTTTTCCCCACCCACCCGCCCATAGCGCTTGCACGTAGTGCGACAGTGGGATTTTCAATTTTACAATAGAGACAGGGACAAAAATTATATTTTAAATTTAAGACAGGGCTAATGCTACCAAATTTTTGGTCATAAACATACTGTAGTTACCTTAGTAACTAGACCTTGTATTTCTAAATTTAGATTAAATAAATTGGCGTGAAACGATTTTAAGTAGTTTAGTATAATAGTTAAGTGGCTTTAATTGACTTTTTGACTTTATAATAATTTGAAGTTAGAAACCCCTTCTGTCTCCAACCGGCATTTTAAACAACACAAAAATGTCGCGAGTCCCAAACTCCCGACCAACCGGGAACTCCAAGACAGTGAAATCACCGAATGTCCGGCTGCCACTGATATCTACATCTCGGGTAACAGCGACTCGACCATCGGTTTCACCAGCCAAAGAGGCAACGTCAAGATGCACAAAACCGCCAACTGTGCACGACGTGACTGCCCTGGGCAACGCGCCAACAATACCAGGGACCTCCACCAACCTGCCGATTAATGACATTCCCCGTAGTGCCAATGAAAGCCTGCAAAAAGCTAAGAGCGCTCTAGAAAACTCAGGGAACTTAAAAAGGGAAATCCGCGAACAGGTCATTGACGAACTGCAGGCCTTGTATGGAATGATCCTTAGGTTAGCCGACTCCCGATCGAGACACGTGCTAGAGAGCGAACGCTTAAGAGCGGATCTCTTGACGCGGTTGCACGAAGCCGAAGCAGGGCACAGACGTGCACTTGAAGACCTACAGGCAGTACAGGCGGCTGAGTTGAAGGCAGTGGTTAAAAACACTGAAAAGATATTTGGGGAGGTTGCAGCTACGCGCCAGATTGCTGTAGAAGTATACGACGAGCTATGCCAAGTCCGGAAAGCTAATCCGCCATCGCCAATTTTATTGAACTGACAACACTGGGCAATCAGGTGGCGGAACTATCGACGAACCTCGCCAGAGCGCCAATACCAGCGGCGGCACTTAGCGACCTGAAGCACCAGATGACTGAGATGGGTGAACAGCTCCGAAATATCAAAGCACCACAGGAGACTTACGCTTCCGTCACCAGATCCAGAACGCAGGCAGTCCACTCCATCCTCATATCTTCGTCAGAGGAGAGAGACAGTAGTGAAGATGTAATCACTAAGATAAAACAGGCAGTTGATGCGAAGACGAGTGGCATACGAGTAGACAGAATTAGGAAGGCCCGAGATCAAAAGGTTGTTGTGGGGTGCGAGGACAAAGCGGAGCTGGAAAGAATCATGGACAAGCTAAAAAGCGCACAAACCAACCTGAATGTGGAGGAACGAAGGAATAAGGATCCATTGGTAATACTTCGCGATGTGTTGGCGTCAAATAGTGACGAAGACATTTTAACGTCACTTAAAACGCAAAACTCACACATAATAGGATCGGTAGAGGCAGAAGAATATAGGGTGCAAGTAAAATATAGAAAGAGAGCCAGGAATCCCCATGAAAGCCACGTCGTCCTTCAAGTATCGCCGACCCTATGGCAGCGCTTGACGGCATCCGGAAAGGTGCATATCGACTTGCAACGGGTAGCGGTAAAGGACCAGTCGCCTCTGGTCCAATGTTCAAAGTGTTTGGGCTACGGACACGGCCGCAGGTTATGCACGGAGACCACAGAGGCATGCAGTCATTGCGGAGGCCCTCATTTGAGAGGCGACTGCCCTGTGCGTCTTGTTGGCGACCAGCCCGAGTGCCGAAACTGTAAAATGGCTAAAAATGACGACGTGGAGCACAACGCTTTCGATGAGTGTTGCCCAATCCGGAGGAAATGGGATTCGCTGGCAAGATCCAGTGTAGCATATTGCTAAGGTGGTGACAACGGATACTATGGACATTTATCGGGAACAAGAAACGGCGACAGTTAGCAGTTTGCGGACCTTCCCAGTACTGCAGGCGAATCTACAAAGGAAGAGACTTGCAACAGAAGAGTTAGTGCTAGAAGCACGAAAAAACAAAACCTGCTTCGCTCTGGTGCAGGAACCTTATACAGGGAATAAAGAAGAGGTAAAGCAGTACATCGGAACAAGGGTTGTGCAATGCATCCAAAACCGAACAAAACCCGTCAAGGCGGCTATATTAGTTTTTGACGATGACGTGGATGTACTCGCAAACCCACTGCTGACTACCGAAAACGTTGCTGTCGCCGTCTTGAGGACAGATTCATGGGCGGTGGGGGTAATATCAGTGTATTTTGAAGACAGCTTGCCTATAGAGCCATATCTCCAGCAGATTGCAAACGTTAGACGGAACATCGGCACTGAATGCATAATCCTGGGGGGCGATGTCAATGCATGGAGCACATGGTGGGGCAGCGTAACAGAAAACCATAGAGGTGAGGCATTGGTGGGAGCTCTTAATGAACTGGGATTGCACATAATAAACGAGGGCAACGAACCAACTTTTGAGACTGTCAGAGGAGGCAAAGTTTACAAAAGCCACGTTGACATAACCGTATGCACATCCCCAATGTTGGGTAAACTGCAAAATTGGGTAGTCAATAAAGAAATTACAAGTTCGGACCACAACACTATTAGGTTTACGCTGACACTAGAAAAAACGATGAGGAAAAAATCTGAAGGCACGACAAGGCAATACAACACAAGAAGGGCAAATTGGGAGCAATTTAAAGAAGATCTTAAGACAAAATTTCTTGACGACCGAATACACAAAGATGAAGTGGACAAAATCGAAACAGAAGAACATATAGAAGAATTTGTCACAAGATACATGAATAATATAAGCACAGTATGCCAGAAAACCATACCCAGAATAAGAAAAAAGACAAAAGTAACATTACCGTGGTGGAGCGACGACCTAGAGAAATTGAAGAAGGAAACGATGACAAAAAAGAGAAGAATCCCAAATGCAGCACCTCAGAGACGGAAATACGCGGTAGAAGACTACCTGTCAACAAAACAGAGGTACGAGGAAGCAACCAATCTAGCCCAAACCCAAAGCTGGAAAGAATTTTGTACAAAACAAGAAAAGGAAAGTCTTTGGGATGGCATATATAGAGTTATAGCTTGCACCTCGAGAAGACAGGAAGATCAACCTCTGATGAAAGACGGGGAAGTACTGGACCCAGAAGCTTCAGCCAAACTGTTGGCCTTGACGTTTTTCCCGGACGATACAGAACATGATGATGACAGAAACCATATAGCCACAAGGCTCCAAGCGGAAACGGAAAACATAATATCTGGGAACGAGACGCAGGATCCACCTATTACGACACAGGAACTAAGACAAGTAATGCTAAGTTTTAACATAAAAAAGGCACCGGGCGAGGACGGCTTTACGGCCGACATTTGTGTCGCAGCAATAACGGCGAATGAGGAAGTGTTTCTTGCTTTAATGAATAAGTGCCTAGAACTGTCTTACTTTCCTGACGCGTGGAAAAAAGCAATAATTATTGTATTGAGAAAACCGGGCAAGACGGACTATACGCTGCCAAAATCCCACCGCCCAATCGGACTGCTATCAATACTGGGGAAAATCTTCGAGAAGATCATGGTACGGCGAATAAGATGGCATATTCTACCAAAACTGAACCCGAGGCAGTACGGATTTGTGCCGCAGCGCTGTACGCAGGACGCCCTTTACGACTTGGTACATCACATTATGGATAATGTGAAGGCCAAGTCGATATCCATAGTGGTTTCACTGGATATAGAGGGCGCTTTTGACAGCGCTTGGTGGCCAGCAGTCAAGTGTCAACTTCAGAACAAAAAGTGCCCAAATAATCTCCGCAGATTGGTTGACAGCTATTTTAAAAACCGTCAGGTTGAAGTTAGATACGCCGGCAAAAAAGCAATTAAAACCACCACAAAAGGATGCGTACAAGGATCGATCAGTGGACCTACCTTCTGGAACCTACTGCTCGACCCCCTTTTGGTCGAGTTGGAGGAGCAGGGCGTCTACTGTCAGGCGTTCGCAGATGACGTTGTCCTGGTGTTCTCCGGACCTTCGGTCCCAGCCCTGCAACAACAGGCGGAACAGGTCCTCGCACGTGTGTATGATTGGGGAGTCCGAAATAAACTTAGATTCGCACCACACAAAACAAATGCGATGGTGGTGACCAAAAAACTTAATTATGACAATCCAAGCATACACATGGGCGGGACGGAAATACAAGTTGTTGAAGAAATCAAGATATTGGGGCTAATCATAGACAACAAGTTGACCTTCAACAGCCATGTGGCTCACGTGTGCAGAAAAGCTACCAATATCTATAAACAGCTTGCGCGCGCGGCGAAAGTAAACTGGGGCCTGGGTCCGGAGGTGGTCAGGACGATTTACGTCTCTGTGATAGAGCCGATAATAATGTACGGGGCAAGCGTTTGGGCAACAGCTACACATAAACTATCGGTGCAGAAGTACTTGAATTCTGTACAGAGGGGGTTTATGCAAAAGATCTGCAAATCATACAGAACAGTATCCCTGAATGCTGCTCTAATAATGACGGGAATCCTGCCCTTGGATATGCGCGTAAGAGAGGCGGCCAGGCTCTACGAGGCTAAGAGAGGGAAGCCAGTGGTGAAGCAGATTGGAGACCGAGAGCTGGAACAGCCAATTTGCTTCATGTGGTCGACACATCCTGCAAAGGAATCTGGCATAGAGTTCGCCTGCCTGGATGACATGCAACCACACACAATAGCAAAGCACAACATCCAAGGATTACAAATATTTACTGACGGCAGTAAAATAGAGGGCAAAGTGGGGGCGGCTTATACATGCTGGAAAGAGGGCAAAGAGGTGAACACGAGGAAACTCAAGTTAGAGCCATTCTGTACGGTATTCCAGGCGGAAATGTACGCCCTGCAGGAGGCCACAGAGCAAATACTAAAGAGGAAAGAAACGCAATATAACATATTCAGCGACTCAAGGTCATCTCTGGAACTCCTCAGTAGGGGTCATACTCTGCACCCGCTGGCTTTCGCGATAAGAAACAACATCCGGAACATCCAGAACCAAGGCAAAACAATCAGATTTTTCTGGATAAAAGCACACGTTGGCATAAGTGGCAATGAGAGAGCGGATGAGTTAGCCAAGGACGCGGCGCTCAAGGCAAAAACCAAGGCAAACTACGACCTGTGCCCGGTATCCTTTGTTAAGAGAGCGATCCGAGAGGAGACTGTGGAGGAGTGGAACTCGAGATACAGAAGTAACAGTACAGCCGAAGTTACAAAGACTTTCTTTCCAGACGCATCGATTGCATATAAGCAAATTAAAAAAATCCACTTGACTCCGCGTCTGGTCCAGGTGCTGTCAGGTCACGGCGGTTTCGCTCAATACTTACATCGGTTTAAATGTAAATCTAACCCCTCATGTATATGTGATCCAGAAGTCGAAGAAACAGTGATTCACATACTAACTGATTGTCCCCAGTTTTGTAGACAGAGATATAATATAGAAAATATGATAGGATATAAGGTAACAAGGGAATCACTCCATGAAATAATGTTAGATAAAAATGTAAGAGATATATTTATAAGTTACTGCATTGAGGTGGCAGACAAAGTTATAAATAGAAATAAAACAAGATGATAGTTGTATGACATAAGGCATTAGCATAAGTAAAATAATAAGATAAATAAGGAAACGATAAGAAATTATTTAAAGGTGTTTTTATGATAAAAACACCGAATAAATGATGATGAAGAATACGCATACAAAAATGTTAAATAAATAGAGGAATAATGTGTATCCCTAAATAGTACCTAAGCTAACAAAATGAGTAGAATAAGAAATCGATGAGATCTAAAAATAAGGACAAAAAAAAAAAAAAAGAAAAGGAAAAAAAAGACATTAAAAAAAAAAAAAACAGAAACAGATGTAAAAAAAAAAAAAAAGAATTATGCAAAACAGAAAAAAAAAAAAAAAGAAAGAAGAAAAAATTAAAAATAATGATAAAGAAGTGTGCATTATTATACTACACAGTCCCTTTAGTATGTAAGAACCCGATAAAGTGTCCCGTTTCTGAACAAATTCAGTAAACGCCAAAGTTGAAGAATAACCGTTACGCTAAATAAGGTCTCCGATTACCATGTCGGAGGACAAACGGCATAAATACAAAAAAAAAAAAAACCTAACCTAACCTAACCTAACCTAACCTAACCTCCCCCTCCCCCCCCCTCGACGGTTGCCGCCTTGTCGTGGCGAGGGGGCTAAGTAGCCGTGGGGGCCTACGGGCGGGAACACACCCACGGTGAAACTAAGAGCAACCGCGGAGGGACCGCTCCTCGCTTGCGAGTCGAGCGGTCAGTAGGTGGCGGTGCTGTATGGGCAGCACCGCCACTGAGGCGGGCTGCGATGTCGTATGGGCGGCATCGCAGCCGTAAGGAGGAGGCCGCGGCGGGAGAGGAGTGCCGGTATTACGGTGCGCCGATCTCCCTGCCTGCCGCGGCCTTACCGGGGCCGCCACCGGTTGATGGCGGACGCGGTGGGGTCGCAGGGGAAGAGGAGTGCTGGTATTGCGGTGCGCCTCTCTCCCTGTCCCCTGCGACCGTTTAGTCGCTTGGGCCCTGCTTCACACCGTGGAGTGGGACCCAAGCGACCAAGAGGAGGAGGTCCGGCTGGGGGGGGCGCCTCCGGGCGCTTCGTACCAGTCGGATCAGTGCCGTGGGCGGGGGGTCAGGGGACTCTCCGCCTCTAACACGGCGGGCCGGAAGGCGCCCCTGCGTGATCCGGGGGTGCCTTCCGGCACAGAGAGGGCCCGCGCGCTCGCTCTCCACCTTCTCTGTTCTCAGAGAAGCGCTGGTGAGCGACGCGACGGGCCTCGCAGCGATGCGCCGCCCCCTCTAGTCCCATTGTTTTAGCAATGTGATGTGGGGGGGCGGCGCATTGGAGCGTATGGGGGCCTATATGGCCCCCCTGAGGAGACGCGGCGTTCCCTTGCTCCGTCGTTGCGATGGGGCAGGGGGCGCCGCTGGGGAGCCACTCTGGCTCCCCCACCAGTCGAGCCCCTCCAGTGGGGCGACCTCTTGCCGGGTCGCGGTGACTTAACCTTTGGCCTACCCCGCGACCCGGTAGAGGAGAGGAGGATCACCGCGGGGGTTTAGTGGGTAGTCCAGCCCTCGGGCTGGGAGTCCCACACGAAGCCGCTCTGTTGTCCCCTGACAGCAGAGTGGTGAAGTGCGTAAATGCATTCCCCCGCGTTACCAAAAAAAAAAAAAAAAAACCTCCCCCTCCCCCCTCCCCCTCGACGGTTGCCGCCTTGTCGTGGCGAGGGGGCTAAGTAGCCGTGGGGGCCTACGGGCGGGAACACACCCACGGTGAAACCAAGAGCAACCGCGGAGGGACCGCTCCTCGCTTGCGAGTTGAGCGGTCAGTAGGTGGCGGTGCTGTATGGGCAGCACCGCCACTGAGGCGGGCTGCGGTGTCGTATGGGCGGCATCGCAGCCGAAGGGAGGAGGCCGCGGCGGGAGAGGAGTGCCGGTATTACGGTGCGCCGCTCTCCCTACCTGCCGCGGCCTTACCGGGGCCGCCACCGGCTGATGGCGGACGCGGTGGGGTCGCAGGGGAGGAGGAGTGTTGGTATAGCGGTGCGCCTCTCTCCCTATCCCCTGCGACCGTCTAGTCGCCTGGGCCCTGTTTCACACTGTGGAGCGGGACCCGGGCGACCAAGAGGAGGAGGTCCGGCTGGGGGGGGCGCCTTGTGCGCCTCGTACCAGTCGGACCAGGGCCGTGGGCGGAGGGTCAGGGGACCCGCCGCCTCTAACACGGCGGGCCGGAAGGCGCCCCTGCGTGATCCGGGGGTGCCTTCCAGCACAGAGAGGGCCCGCGCGCTCGCTCTCCACCTTCTCTGTTCTCAGAGAAGTGCTGGTGAGCGACGCGACGGGCCTCGCAGCGATGCGCCGCCCCCTCTAGTCCCATTGTTTTAGCAATGGGATGGGGGGGGGGCGGCGCATTGGAGCGAATGGGGGCCTATATGGCCCCCCTGAGGAGACGCGGCGTTCCCTTGCTCCGTCGTAGCGATGGGGCAGGGGGCGCCGCTGGGGAGCCACTCTGGCTCCCCCACCAGTCGAGCCCCTCACGTGGAGGGGCGACCTCTTGCCGGGTCGCGGTGATTTAACCTATGGCCTACCCCGCGACCCGGTAGAGGAGAGGAGGATCACCGCGGGGGTTTAGTGGGTAGTCCAGCCCTCGGGCTGGGAGTCCCACACGAAGCCGCTCTGTTGTCCCCTGACAGCAGAGTGGTGAAGTGCGTAAATGCATTCCCCCGCGTTACCAAAAAAAAAAAAAAAAAACCTCCCCCTCCCCCTCGACGGTTGCCGCCTTGTCGTGGCGAGGGGGCTAAGTAGCCGTGGTTCAGGACCGCCACGGTGAAACCAAGAGCAACCGCGGAGGGACCGCTCCTCGCTTGCGAGTCGAGCGGTCAGTAGGTGGCGGTGCTGTATGGGCAGCACCGCCACTGAGGCGGGCTGCGATGTCGTATGGGCGGCATCGCAGCCGAAGGGAGGGGGCCGCGGCGGGAGAGGAGTGCCGGTATTACGGTGCGCCGCTCTCCCTGCCTGCCGCGGCCTTACCGGGGCCGCCACCGGTTGATGGCGGACGCGGTGGGGTCGCAGGGGAAGAGGAGTGCTGGTATTGCGGTGCGCCTCTCTCCCTGTCCCCTGCGACCGTTTAGTTGCTTGGGCCCTGCTTCACACCGTGGAGTGGGACCCAAGCGACCAAGAGGAGGAGGTCCGGCTGGGGGGGGCGTCCGAGCGCCTCGTACCAGTCGGACCAGTGCCGTGGGCGGAGGGTCAGGGGACCCTCAGCCTCTAACACGGCGGGCCGGAAGGCGCCCCTGCGTGATCCGGGGGTGCCTTCCAGCACAGAGAGGGCCCGCGCGCTCGCTCTCCACCTTCTCTGCTTCATCAGAGAAGCGCTGGTGAGCGACGCGACGGGCCTCGCAGCGATGCGCCGCCCCCTCTAGTCCCATTGTTTTAACAATGGGATGGGGGGGGCGGCGCATTGGAGCGTATGGGGGCCTATATGGCCCCCCCGAGGAGACGCGGCGTTTCCTTGCCCCGTCGTAGCGATGGGGCAGGGGGCGCCGCTGGGGAGCCACTTTGGCTCCCCCACCAGTCGAGCCCCTCACGTGGAGGGGCGACCTCTTGCCGGGTCGCGGTGATTTAACCTATGGCCTACCCCGCGACCCGGTAGAGGAGAGGAGGATCACCGCGGGGGTTTAGTGGGTAGTCCAGCCCTCGGGCTGGGAGTCCCACACGAAGCCGCTCTGTTGTCCCCTGACAGCAGAGTGGTGAAGTGCGTAAATGCATTCCCCCGCGTTACCAAAAAAAAAAAAAAACCTAACCTAACCTAACCTTTTTTTTTTTTTTTTTTTTTTTTCATGGGGAAATCCTCATGGATACCCTGTCGCTGGGGTTGGCGACAGGGTTATGCCGGACTCTTACCGGCTAAAACCCCATGGTGTTCCTTCTCACGCCTTGCAGCGGGGTAGCGGGAACGCTCTCGCATTCTTCCGCAGCCCCGCCAGCGTCAGTCCTGGTGGACCCCTCCTGCGCCCATTATCCGCCAGGTCTGAGCGGAATGCTAGGAACACAACTAGCACACCGCTCCACTTTGTGAGGCCAGATTCCCCAATCTGCCATTCCTCACGGGGGCGGAAGAAGGTGGGCGTACGCCCTCCTTCTCCGTCCCGTCCTCCTGCGACGGATTGGCTGAGACGAAGGGTCATCTTCTCTCAGCCGCTCCGCCGCCTCCTTCTGCGAGATAACAGTCTCGCAGAAGGAAACTACCGCCTGCCAAGGGGTGTCTCCCCTCAGCATTTCTCCTATAAGGGCCGGCAGAGAAATGTCGTGGCCCACCGTCTGTTGGAGCATTGCCCTCTCCCGCGCCCATGCCGGGCAGACCTCCAGAGTATGCTGCGACGTGTCTTCATCGCTATTGCAATGATGACACGCCGCAGTCGTCTCTCTTCCGGCTATATGGCACAGATACCTCCCAAAACAGCCGTGTCCTGAGAGAATCTGCACCAGCCGGAAGGTAAGCGATCCGTGTCGACGGTCCACCCACTTCTTCAGAAGAGGGCGAACCGCCTCCACGGTTCGCAAGCCCGCTCTAGGCTCCTGGAGCCGCCTTCGCCATTGGCGCAGGAGATGGCGACGTGCCTCCCTCCTCCATCGCTCTTCCTCCTCTGGTGTCGGGAAGACACCCTGTCGACGCGCCTCCGTACGTCGGCAATAAACGGCCGCCAGTAATTGAGCGTCAAGGTCCCAGGGTACCGAGCCCGCCAACACGCACGCCGCCTCGTGCGACACCGTCCGGTATCCGCGTATCGCTCTGATCGCCATCACCCGCTGTGGACGGTGCAGCTGGGTGATATTGTGGGCGGTCAGAGCGTCCGCCCAGACGGGTGCACCGTAGAGCGCCATTGACCTAACGACGCCGGTGTAAAGGCGCCGACAGGTGGTGTCAGGTCCACCGGTGTTTGGCAGAAGCCTACCTAGAGCAGACGCTGTGCCAATTAATTTTGGCGCCAGACGCCTAAAATGCTCCCTGAAATTCCACCGGCTGTCAAGGACCAAGCCCAGATATTTCATCGTAGACTTGATCCCGACGTGGACATCGCCCACCCTCACACCGGATCCCGAAGGGGGCGCCCTACGACGACCGGTGAAGCAAATTGCTTCAGTCTTGTTCAAGGCCACCCTGAGACCAAGCAGCTCAATCCGACCGACCACATGAGTGGCTCCCACCGAGGCCAATCTGGCTGCGTCCTCAAAGTTCCTCCCACGCGCAGTTACGAGGGTGTCATCGGCGTAGCATACCAGATGCAATCCGCGCAACAGTGTGCCTCGCAGCACCCAGTCATATCCGATGTTCCACAAGAGTGGTCCTAAGACCGATCCCTGTGGAACACCGCATCTCATCACTCGGCGGTGGATGCTACCGTCTCGCCCCTGGTACACCACCTCCCTGCCCCTCAGATAGTCTCCGATCACGCGCCGCAGGTAATCGGGCACTGCGTGGAATCGGAGCGCCTCCCGTATGCATCCGAAGGGCAGAGAGTTAAAGGCGTTGGCTATGTCCAGGGACACAGCCAACATCACACCGCCCGAACTGGTCGCCTCGTCCGACAAGGCCCTGACGTGCTGGATGGCATCAATGGTCGAGCGCCCCCAGCGGAACCCATATTGGCATTCGGCCAAGTCCGGTCCGACCTCCCGTAGGTGTCGACCAACGCGGGCAGCCAGGACACGCTCGAACATTTTGCCTGCCTCGTCCAGGAGGACGATAGGACGATATGCAGACGGAGAATCCGCCCGTCTGTTTTCCTTCTGCAGGAGAACCAGTCTCCCGGTTTTCCATACGCTTGGAAATCGTCCCGACGTCAAACAGCCATCGAGAAGTCCTCTGCACTGCTCATTCAACATCTCGATGGCCGTCAGAAGGACACGTCCGGGGATCCCATCAGGACCGGGAGCCGTTTTCTTTCCTCGCAGTTTGAGCAAGGCTACCGCCACTTCAGCCTCCGTGACGGGCGGAATCTCCGTCACCACTGGATCTCCATCGCTCACGCTCAGCCCCGCCATAGCTGGAGGGGTATGCTCCACGGCATCCGGAAACAGGCCAACGACAACGCTCTCCAGCAGCCGCGGTTGTAGGGACTCCGTGAGCGGAGGTCCTTGGTTCCGCAGCTTGCCTCGCGCCGCGTGATATGGGCGTCCCCACGGGTTCGAGTTGAGGGTCTGCAAGACGGACTCTCTCCCGGAGGCCTTAGCCCGGCTTATAGCGAGCTGCAGTGCCTTTTTGGCCTCCAGGTATGTGCTGTGAAGCTGTTCCGTCTGCACCTCGTCCCGAACCCGGCGTCTGCGATAGTGGGTGTATCGGCGGCGCGCCGCCGTGCACTCCAAACGGAGTTCGGAAATTTCGGACGACCACCAATACACCTCCCGCTTTGGGTTGCGGCGCTTGGCACGAGGCATTGCTGCGTCGCACACTGCCGCTAACATATCCCGGAGCCGTAGAGCCTCTGCGTCGACCTCCTCCGCAGGTTCGACCGACTGCGCGACCCAAGCCTGAACGATGGAGGCTTCAGCTAGCAGGTCTTTGTCCAGCTTAGCCAAGGACCAACGGGGAAAGGCGTTTTCGGAAGCCCGCCCGACCACCTCCACGTCCGACGAAGAGACTTCAAATCGGACGTAGCGATGATCGGACAATGTCTCCACGTCCTCCACAACGTGCCAGCCCCGAACACACGGCGCAAGGGCAGGGGTAGCAAACGATAAGTCCACTATAGACCCCCCCTGCTGCCTTACGCACGTGTTGGCTGTGCCCCTGTTGAGGAGCACAACTCCAGACGTCACCGTCCATTCGCCGACCGCATCACCCCGCACATCTGTCCTCGGGGAGCCCCAAGCCGCGCTCTTAGCATTGAAATCTCCAAGAACAAGAGCCCGGCCGGGTGCTGCCCTCCCGATGGCCGCCCCCAATTCGTCGAGGAACACCTCGAACTCTGCCAGAGTTCTGTTTGGCGAGAAATACACTCCGACGAGAGTTATTCCCCGCCAAGACGCCATAACAAAGCCCGGGCCTCTGTCCTCAACGACAAGAGGTGCGGACTGCGGGCCACTACCAACCGCTATCGCGACCAGGCTGTCGAGGTCCCCGGCCCAGTTATTGCGGTCAGGCACAAAATACGGTTCAGCAACCACCGCCGCATCGATCGACCACTCCAGCATGGTTTGCAGGAACAAATCCTGCGCACCAGCGGAGTGGTTGAGATTGCCCTGGAGGAAGCGAAGTGTAGTCGCCATCGCTATCCAGTCATCATCGCCTCCTCTCCGGCTCTTCTCTGTTGTGATGCGGCAGTGGGTGCCGCGGTTGCCTTCCCGGGCTTGGGAGGGGGCTTGCAGGCCCGGCCACCAATAAGATGATCCGCGGGCCGGTTCGCATCCGCGCAAAGAGGGCAATGGGGTTTGGCCGAGCATGTGGCCGCCCTGTGGTCGGCACTGCCGCAGCGGAAGCACAGACGGCTGCGGTCAGTCGTGGAGGTGCACCGGAGACCCGTGTGTCCGATCGCCAGGCACCGGAAGCACTTCATTGGCCTCGGCTCAAGTGCAACTACCCGAGCAGAGCTCCAGCCGACCAGAAGACGACCATCCTCTACCAGCAAACTGGCGGTGGCCACAGGGCACTGCACCCAGATGGTACCACCGCCGAATTCGCTGCGGCGCATTTGCCCCACCCTTACGTTTTCAGCTGGACAGCCACCCCGCCGGACTATAGCAGCTGCCACATCCTCTCCGCTTACTGAGTCGTCCAGACCAGACACGCGGACTTCTGCACATTTCATCGGTCTGGCGACTCGGACGCACTCGGGCAGGACCTCTTTAAGCTTGGAGGCCAGCCGGTCGGCCTTCGGGCCGCTCTCCAAGCCTGGGAGCTCGAGGACACGGGCTCCAGTAGCTCCCATGCGGAACTTAAGGCCAGATATGTCCATCTGCCCTAAGTCCACCTTGGCCCTGGCCTCCGCGAGAACACTCTCATATGTAAGGCCCTTCTCTACAGCCTCAGGCGACAAGGTAATTGTTACCGCTGCAGAACGTGGGGTGCGCAGATTCACCCTCTTTTTCCTCCTCTTACTGGTTACAGGAGGTTGAGCCGCTGCAGGAGCTTGTCCCGGCTTGGCGGGAGCGTGCGACTGGGTGATAGGGCGTCCACGCCTGCCTACGGTTACCCATTCCCCATCCTGTAAGGGTGCGGAATGCGTCGCTCTCACCCGCTCGCCTCCGTTCTCTTGGGCCGTTCCCCCACCTCGCCTCTGCAAACCCTGGGGCTTACCAGAGGTTCTTGGCCCAGAGATGACGGGAGATGCACTCCGCTGGGCCATAGGTGGGTGGGCAGTCCGGGCTCTCGAGGAAGCACCAGAACCAGACGCCGCCTGAGTGACAGAGGCGTAACTGTTCTTCCCCAGGGGTGGGCGGACCGGCTTTGCAGGCAGAAGCCGGTCTTCTATTGCGGCGAATCGGGCATTCATCATATCGCCGACCTGGACGACGATAGAACGCACAAGATCCTCCTGGTTTGAGACTTGGTCTGCTGTCGCCGATGGAGGAACACCGCTTGGCCTGGAATGTAAATCCTTACGGACTTGTGCTATCTCTCGGCGGAGCTCCTCAATCTCTCGGCGGAGCATTTGGTTCTCCGCCTGGAGTTGGCGAGTCTCCTCGTTCGCGCTGCGCTCAGCCAAGTCTCCGACAATTGCCTTCAAGGAGGCTGCCGCATCTTTGAGGGCCTTTTGAAAGGTACCCTTCATATTGCCCGACTTTGCCGCCACGTTGAGGACAATGCCGAGGTCATTTTCCGCCAGCTCCCTGAGGCTGGCAGAAGACTTAATTCAATTCAATTCAATTCAATTTATTTCAACGTAAAGAATTTACATTCTGTTTGCTGAATGTCAAAGTACAATGTAACATGAAAGTGAAAGCCGCTGCCTTCGGGCCGTAATGTAGTGGAGAAAAAGGCAGCGGGAAAAAAAAACTCCACTCTGACCATCTTTTCTCAAGTCTTAAATCTAATACATTAGATACCACCTATACGCATAAGATTCCATGATTGCCATTAATAACTTTAAATGTTAAGGCATTATTAAATAAATATACTTTTTTTACATAGGCCGTGAAAACATGACAAGTGCTGCGGCCAGACACACGAACAGCACTCGTTCACGAGCATAACGCAGAGGTCAGCCATCATCAGTCTCAACCATTTTGGAGGGAGATAGATGACCCGGCCACCACGCCACCATTCGAATGACCTTTAGCAAACCTGCAGATTAAGTTTTTGTCAGTTATAGAATGTATGATATATTTACTAATATGCAATCACGTCGTCTGTACAAACTTAAATTAAAATATGACATACATAACTAACACTGAGGATTGCAGTGATTCGGTTGCTACATATAAAATATTTATTTAATAACTATGATTTACTCGTTGTGGAATTGGTCTACTGCCAAGGGCTTACATCATTTATAAAGTCATCTATTCTATAATAGGCCTTTTTACACAGCGCCTTTTTAATGAAATTTTTAAATTTGCTGTCAGGCAGGGATAGAATATGTTCTGGAATTTTATTGTAAAAACGTACACTTAGTCCTACAAAAGATGCATTTACCTTGGCTAATCTGAATTTAGATAAAGCAACTTTGTTTCTGTTTCTAGTGTTTACGTTATGGATATCCCTGTTTAATTTAAATGTTGTTAAGTTTTTTCGTACATACATTATGTTATCGAATATATATTGGCAAGCCATCGTTAGAATTGCGATTTCCTTGAAAATATCCCTTAGCGATTGCCTGGTAGGTAAATTGTAGATAGCTCTAACAGCCCTTTTTTGTAGAATAAAAACTGTTTCTATATCTGCCGCACGCCCCCATAGTAACAAACCATATGACATAATACTGTGAAAATAACTGAAATATACAAGCCTCGCAGTTGACACATCTGTTAGTTGCCTAATTTTTCTAACTGCAAATGCGGCTGAACTTAACCTACCCGCTAGATTTTTTATGTGTGGACCCCATTGCAGTTTCGAGTCTATTGTAATACCTAAAAACACCGTGGACTCTACTAAGTCTAGTCTGTCACCAGCTATAATTAAACTTGTGTCCACTTTTTTTACATTGGGCAATGAAAACTTTATACATTTTGTCTTTTTCGCATTCAACATGAGATTGTTTACAGTAAACCAGTTTAACACTTTAGAAAGGGCGTTGTTTACATCGTCTAGATTAGATTGACCTCTCTTGATTTTAAAAATTAGAGAAGTATCGTCTGCAAACAATACAATTTGTGACAATTTCTCAACTAGGTAGGGCAGATCATTTACATATACTAAGAAGAGGAAAGGCCCCAAAATAGAACCCTGAGGAACTCCTATTTTAACATCAGATCCAGAAGACTTAACCCTATTTATGTCAACTTTCTGAACTCTGTATGCTAAATATGATTGAAGAAGAGCTAGAGATCCATTACTGAGACCGTATCTATTCAATTTACAAAGGAGCGTTTTATGGTCTACACAATCAAAAGCTTTAGAAAGGTCACAGAAAACTCCGATAGCATCCTGCGCCTCCTCCCACGCGTCAAAGATGTGATTCATTAATGCCACTCCTGCGTCGGTCGTTGAACGACCCTTAGTGAAACCGAATTGTTTTTTATGAAAGAGTTTATTTAAACTAAAGTGTGTCAACAATTGGTGTAAAATTAGTTTCTCAAACACTTTACTTAATACCGGTAGTATTGCTACGGGCCTAAAATTGTTTGGATCCTCATTATCACCTGCCTTAAATAGAGGAACTATTTTACTAAATTTTAAGAGATCCGGGAAAGTCCCATGATCAACACATTTATTAAAAATTGTAGCAAGGTGTGGTGCAATAATATGAATTACCGTGGATATCAGTTTGACCGACATACCCCACAAGTCTTCAGTTTTCTTTATATTTATTTGGTTAAATGTTTTAACAATAGTTTGGAAGCTAACGTGGGAAAATTGAAAGTCTGTTACGCATGGTTTTATATTTTCTAACATTAGTGATTCTGCTGACTGAGACGAAGAATTTAAGCCCGCCGTTATATTTAGTGGGATGTTTGTGAAGAAATTTTCGAATACTTTTGCGATTTCGTCACTTGAGTTGACTATTTTCCCACTTACCTTTAGCGCAAAACTTTGATCCCTCGGCTTTGTTTTGCCTGTCTCCTTGTTAATCACTTGCCAAGTAGTTTTTATTTTATTTGAAGACGCCTTTATCTTTTTGCTTATATTAAGGGATTTTGCCATAGAACAGGTTTTCCTAAAGGTTTTAGAGTAATTCTTAACAAATTCTCTAAAGCTTGGATCCGGATTGGATTGCTTTTCTTCATACAATTCATACAATCTTTTCCTACTTCTATGTATACCAGGAGTGGCCCATTCTGAAAAACCATTATTACTGAGCTGAATTTTTTTAATTTTAAAAACCTGTTCAAATTCGTTTGATATCGTGGTAAACAATTCATTATATAAAGTGTTGGGATCATTGCTATCAAATTGCAGTAAACCTATTTTGGTACCTAATTTATTTTTGAATAATTCAATTTTTTTGTCTGTGATAGGCCTACAAATTAATGCTGGGCATTTTTTTTCAATAATTGTTGGTAAAACAACTAATAAACCACTATGATCCGACTGTAGGTTGTTTATAACCTTTTTTTTTAAATGCTCACAGTTGCAAAAAACATTATCTATACATGTAGCACTGGTTGGCGTTGTTCTAGTAGGTTCAGTAAATAGGTTCAGTAAGTTAAACGATCTAAATAAGCTAATAAGTTTAGTTTGAAGTGGGCTCTCAACTAACAGATCAATATTAAAATCGCCACATACTACTATGGATTTATTACTCGCAAAAAGACGTTTTAATGCGTCCTCTACCACTAATTCAAAGTCGTTGTAATTTGTTTGAGGTGGCCTATAAACGCACATAACAATATACCTATCCAATTCCACACACGAGATCTCAACTAATCGCTCAACAGAAAGGCTTACAATGTCTTTGCGTTCTTTACTTTTTAAAGTATTTTTTACAAATACCATTGATCCTCCTCTCAAAGCTTTATTTCTATTATATGTACTAACAGGCAAATAGTCTTTCAAATTAAATGACATTTCTGACTCTTTAAGCCAATGTTCCGTGAAGCATAAAATATCTACATTAAAATCTTTCAAGAAAAGTTCTGTCATGTTTTCCTTGCCGGAAAAGCCCTGAATATTTTGTGCTACTATGTTAAGACCTAATTTTGGCTTTTCCTTTGTCTGTGGCGGCAGTTTAAAGCCGGTGAATCACTTGTTTGTGAGCCCGCTAATATTTTAATACTACTACTAGTATCACGGTTGTCATTTTCGCGCGATTGTGTTATAATTCCTATAACTGAGGCAAAGATGTTATAAGCTAATAGACTAGCTAACTTACGTCGACTGTTTTTGGTGAGGTACACAGTATCTCTTGTCATAAAATAATTCTTAACAAACCTGTTAATGTCAAAAAATAATACGTCACTATGACGACATGTCAGATGGTGAATATGCATATTCAGACTATGGATGTCGCCGTTATCCCTTTCAGAAAGGGACTGCGAGTAAGGGAATGCGCAGAAAAATAATTTTCCCGTCTCTGGTTGGACACCCTTAGCCTGACCATACAAGTCAAATACGTTATTTATGTCAGCTTTTTTGACGCCTCGACTATTACCCACCAATATTATGTATGTAGTATCCTTTTTGAGCGGATTTTTAAATAACTCTTGTACAATGTCAGTAAAACTCGCGTGGGGATGACATTCATTTAGGACATTCTGCGTAAGTCTATCATTTAACAAGGCACCTAGTCCTACACCTATCTTATCTGAATAGATGATAGTTTTTCTTTTTATTGAGCAGCTGTGCCCTGAAGGGGCGCATGGACCGGTGTAGACATGGGTCACTTCTGGCATGCTCGCAGGTGAGCTGGATGTAGGTCGGGCGTTTTCCTCATGGGAACCGGGAAGTTGGGTGATGTGAGGTGGTGACGCAGGTGGTAAGTGATCCAGTGGTGTCTTGCACGAAGAACATATTGCTGGTGTTTTGTTCGTCAGTGACTCAAACCTGTCCATATTATAAGTTCCTATTTCCATTAACTCTGCTGCATAGTCATCCATTTCTTTTTGTGCCTCGGTGTACTGTCTTCCTAAATCATGTAGTGACTCCTCCAAGGCGTGTATGTGAGAGTGTAAATCTTTTATTTTTCCCTCATAGTCCAGAGAGCGTACCTCATATTCCATTGTGTTGCTCAATAGGTCATTTTGTAAGCTAACATTTAGTTTTTTTACACCCATGTATTTAAAAACCTGAACTTACCTGAAGCATCCGTCAGCAAAGCCTGGGAGGCCCCACCAAGTGCGATCTGCCGTGCCCTTTCAGCATCCTCTGCCTTTCGGGTTATTTCCCGCTCAGCCTCCGCTCGCTTCTGCGCGTTCTCCAACTTTCGTTGCTCGCCAGAAGTTTTTCCAAGGCTAATATATTGGCCTGAGGCTGGCGGCCGCCCTCTGCCCCTTTTGGAGGTCCCTGGGACACTCCGTTCGACGCTAGAAGCAGAGGCTGACCGATCAGACAGCGTCCGCTTCCCGCCACCGTGTCGCATGGAAGTGCGACTCGTTGGCCTGGAAAACTCCAGCTCCATATCGTCGCTGGACGAATTCCCCACCACTTGGTCTGCCACGACCTTGCCGCTTCCAACGCCACTTGTGGCGCCAGAAGCGACAAAACTACCCGTGGCAGTGTCGATGTACTCACTTGAGGCTGATGGCCTCAAGGAGGAAAAGCCGTTGGTGCCCCCCCCAGAATACGAGGGGCAGCCCGGTGCCGAGGTGGCGCCGGGGAGGGATTCTCCTGACAAGCAGGTACCCTCCTGGGGTAATATCTTTTTGTGAACGGACTCCATGATTTTTTATTAGTTTTTTAGCATTCCGGCTACATCTGAAAGAAGGGAATATACACGCGCCGCTTTCCCAACACGACGCGGGTGCTCTTTTATGGGCTAGAACCGAGGGCCAGCACTAAGCCTGCAGGTTTGGCCGCTAATGGCTGATGACCTCCCCAGCCGCTCTTGCGAGCACCCCGACGCCACGTGCCTCAGCGCCGAGGATTGAGGATTTTTTATAGAGGTTATCTCCTCGCGGTCCAAAGACCCTCGGTCCCAGTACGTTGGGATTACGATCTGCTCACGCACACCAAGCACCACTCTAAAAGTAGAGTGGGTGGTGTGCCTCATCCGAGACCTGACAGGGAACTCGGATGACCCTCCACGCCTGGTTTTGGTCCGCGCCGGCCGAAGCCGGTACCCCCCATATCTGGGGGGCGTTCCCCTATCCGCCACCCGGGGACGCGTCCGATGGGAGACCAGAAACTCCACACGGAAACCTAACCTAACCTTTTTTTTTTTTTTTTTTTCACCCAGGAGAAACCCCAATTACGGGTACCACCGGCTCGGGGGAGCACAGTGGTTATGTCGGACTCCCCGCCCTGAAAAGGGCGGTATACCGACTAAAACTCCTGGGGTGTTCCTCCGCACCGCAAAGGACGGGGCCACGGGAACGCTTGCGCACACTTCCGCGACCCCGTCTGCGGGCGCCCTTTCGGGCACTCCTTCGGCGGCGCTTCTGCCCCGTCGGTGCTCGACGACGGGGCTAGAAAACGCCGCATCTCTTCGTTGGAGCGCATAGGGGCCAAGTGCGTATGATCTTGGCCCCCATACGCCCCAACGCGCCGCCCCCTCCATCCCATCGCAACCCGGTCGATGAGACGGGGAGGGCGGCGCACCTCCTCGTTGAGGCGCGTGGGGGCCCAAGGCCCGGTCCCCACACGCCCCACACGTGAGGCCCGTCACGTCGCCCACCAGCACTTCTCTGAAAGCAGAGAAGGCGGTGAGCGACCGCGCGGGCCCCCTCCGTGCCAGAAGGCACCCTCGGAACACGCAAGGGCGCCTTCCGGCCCGCCGTGATGGACGCGGAGAGTCCCCCGACCCTCCGCGTCCCGGCGGCCACTCTGGTCCGACTGGTACGAGGCGCGCGCGCTTCCGCGCAGCGGCGCCCCCCCCAGTCGGTCCTTCATTCGGTTGGTCGCCTGGGTCCCGCTCCACAAAGTGAAACAGGGCCCACGCGACCCCTCCCGCCAGATTTTTCGCCGCTGGCCAGCAAGATCCCATAAAGAGAAGTTACTGACCAGCGCCCAGGGTGCACCGGCCCTTGCCACTTACCCTTCCTACTGGTTCAAAAATGAATCAGTAGGAACGGAAGCGGAAGGGCACACGGGAAGGTAATCTGGCATCGCACCCCAACCTAACCTAACCTAACCTAACCTTTTTTTTTTTTTTTTTTTTTTTCGGAGGGGAAATCTCTGACAGATACCCGGCGTCTCGGGGAAAACGCCGGGTTATGTGGGGCTTGCACCCACTAAAACCCCTCCGGTGTTCCGTCTCTCGCCATTCACACCGAGCTACGTGATTCGCAAAGACACCTCCGCGACTCGGCTGGCGACCCCGTCCCCACCTTTTGCGTTTCCGCATAGGGTAGCGGTGGAGGAGCCATAGGCGCTCCGCTACCCCCATTCTCTTCATCATAGCATCCATCATATCTTGTTTGTTGTGCTGGTCGCACCAGTTACGATCGTGGGTCGCACGTGTGGTGGCGCCCGCTCCACGTCGATCTAGCACGTACCTAGCACCACTCTTCCATCACCTTCTATTTCTGCTCGGCACACCCTTCCGATCGCGGGGCAAGCGCGTGGTGACGCCCGGCCCGCGGTCTGGCATGTATAACGAGCCATTCATTCATCTTCTGTCGCTGATCGTACCGTACTAGACGCGGGTCGCAGGTCAGTGACGAGCGCTCCGCGCTAGCCGGTAGGCACGATCTGAGCGCCATCCCTCTCCTCGTCTTATGTGACGGTCGCACCAGTTACGATCGTGGGTCGCACGTGTGGTGGCGCCCGCTCCACGTCGATCTAGCACGATCCGAGCACCACTCATCCATCACCTGGTATATCTGCTCGGCACACCATTCGGATCGCGGGGCAAGCGCGTGGTAACGCCCGGCCCACGGTCCGGCATGTATAAAGAGCCATTCATTCTTCTTCTGTCGCTGATCGTACCGTACTAGACGCGGGTCGCAGGTCAGTGACGAGCGCTCCGCGCCAGCCAGCAGGCACGACCTGAGCGCCATCCCTCTCCTCGTCTTATGTGCCGGTCATGCTACCCAGATCACAACTCCAGATTCAGCACGACCTCTGCACCTTTCATCCATCACATATACTCACGCACTCCTCGCGTGCGCGGGCGGCGCAGCTGGTGCCCGCCGCCCCATAAATTAATCCTCATTCATGAAATCACTTTCATCCCTCTATCTTGCCGACCGCCGTGTCAGGGACACTAGACACGGCGCCGACCGACACTTCGTCATTCAGGCGCAAGACCTACCCCGGGTCTTGCACCCTCTGACCGACACCCGCTCTGCGCCTTCTGCGCTCCCGCCTTAACCTAACCTAACCTTTTTTTTTTTTTTTTTTTTTTTCACCCAGGAGAAACCCCAATTACGGGTACCACCGGCTCGGGGGAGCATAGTGGTTATGTCGGACTCCCCGCCCTGAAAAGGGCGGTATACCGACTAAAACTCCTGGGGTGTTCCTCCGCACCGCAAAGGACGGGGCCACGGGAACGCTTGCGCACACTTCCGCGACCCCGTCTGCGGGCGCCCTTTCGGGCACTCCTTCGGCGGCGCTTCTGCCCCGTCGGTGCTCGACGACGGGGCTAGAAAGCGCCGCATCTCTTCGTTGGAGCGCATAGGGGCCAAGTGCGTATGATCTTGGCCCCCATACGCCCCAACGCGCCGCCCCCTCCATCCCATCGCAAGCCGGTCGATGAGACGGGGAGGCCGGCGCACCTCCTCGTTGAGGCGCGTGGGGGCCCAAGCGTCCCGGTCCCCACACGCCCCATACGTGAGGCCCGTCACGTCGCCCACCAGCACTTCTCTGAAAGCAGAGAAGGCGGTGAGCGACCGCGCGGGCCCCCTCCGTGCCAGAAGGCACCCTCGGAACACGCAAGGGCGCCTTCCGGCCCGCCGTGATGGACGCGGAGAGTCCCCCGACCCTCCGCGTCCCGGCGGCCACTCTGGTCCGACTGGTACGAGGCGCGCGCGCTTCCGCGCAGCGGCGCCCCCCCCAGTCGGTCCTTCATTCGGTTGGTCGCCTGGGTCCCGCTCCACAAAGTGAAACAGGGCCCACGCGACCCCTTCCGCCAGATTTTTCGCCGCTGGCCAGCAAGATCCCATAAAGAGAAGTTACTGACCAGCGCCCAGGGTGCACCGGCCCTTGTCACTTACCCTTCCTACTGGTTCAAGATGAATCAGTAGGAACGGAAGCGGAAGGGCACACGGGAAGGTAATCTGGCATCGCACCCCAACCTAACCTAACCTAACCTAACCTTTTTTTTTTTTTTTTTTTTTTTTTCACCCAGGAGAAACCCCAATTACGGGTACCACCGGCTCGGGGGAGCACAGTGGTTATGTCGGACTCCCCGCCCTGAAAAGGGCGGTATACCGACTAAAACTCCTGGGGTGTTCCTTCGCACCGCAAAGGACGGGGCCACGGGAACGCTTGCGCACACTTCCGCGACCCCGTCTGCGGGCGCCCTTTCGGGCACTCCTTCGGCGGCGCTTCTGCCCCGTCGGTGCTCGACGACGGGGCTAGAAAACGCCGCATCTCTTCGTTGGAGCGCATAGGGGCCAAGTGCGTATGATCTTGGCCCCCATACGCCCCAACGCGCCGCCCCCTCCATCCCATCGCAAGCCGGTCGATGAGACGGGGAGGGCGGCGCACCTCCTCGTTGAGGCGCGTGGGGGCCCAAGCGTCCCGGTCCCCACACGCCCCACACGTGAGGCCCGTCACGTCGCCCACCAGCACTTCTCTGAAAGCAGAGAAGGCGGTGAGCGACCGCGCGGGCCCCCTCCGTGCCAGAAGGCACCCTCGGAACACGCAAGGGCGCCTTCCGGCCCGCCGTGATGGACGCGGAGAGTCCCCCGACCCTCCGCGTCCCGGCGGCCACTCTGGTCCGACTGGTACGAGGCGCGCGCGCTTCCGCGCAGCGGCGCCCCCCCCAGTCGGTCCTTCATTCGGTTGGTCGCCTGGGTCCCGCTCCACAAAGTGAAACAGGGCCCACGCGACCCCTCCCGCCAGATTTTTCGCCGCTGGCCAGCAAGATCCCATAAAGAGAAGTTACTGACCAGCGCCCAGGGTGCACCGGCCCTTGCCACTTACCCTTCCTACTGGTTCAAGATGAATCAGTAGGAACGGAAGCGGACGGGCACACGGGAAGGTAATCTGGCATCGCACCCCAACCTAACCTAACCTAACCTAACCTCCCCCTCGACGGTTGCCGCCTTGTCGTGGCGAGGGGGCTAAGTAGCCGTGGTTCAGGACCGCCACGGTGAAACCAAGAGCAACCCAGGAGGGACCGCTCCTCGCTCGCGAGTTGAGCGGTCAGTAGGTGGCGGTGCTGTATGGGCAGCACCGCCACTGAGGCGGGCTGCGATGTCGTATGGGCGGCATCGCAGCCGAAGGGAGGAGGCCGCGGCGGGAGAGGAGTGCCGGTATTACGGTGCGCCGCTCTCCCTGCCTGCCGCGGCCTTACCGGGGCCGCCACCGGTTGATGGCGGACGCGGTGGGGTCGCAGGGGAAGAGGAGTGCTGGTATTGCGGTGCGCCTCTCTCCCTATCCCCTGCGACCGTTTAGTCGCCTGGGCCCTGTTTCACACTGTGGAGCGGGACCCGGGCGACCAAGAGGAGGAGGTCCGGCTGGGGGGGGCGCCTTGTGCGCCTCGTACCAGTCGGACCAGGGCCGTGGGCGGAGGGTCAGGGGACTCTCCGCCTCTAACACGGCGGGCCGGAAGGCGCCCCTGCGTGATCCGGGGGTGCCTTCCGGCACAGAGAGGGCCCGCGCGCTCGCTCTCCACCTTCTCTGCTTCATCAGAGAAGCGCTGGTGAGCGACGCGACGGGCCTCGCAGCGATGCGCCGCCCTCCTCTTGTCCTATTGTATGGGCAATGGGTCGGGGGAGGGCGGCGCGTTGGAGCGTATGGGGGCCTATATGGCCCCCCTGAGGAGACGCGGCGTTTCCTTGCCCCGTCGTAGCGATGGGGCAGGGGGCGCCGCTGGGGAGCCACTCTGGCTCCCCCACCAGTCGAGCCCCTCACGTGGAGGGGCGACCTCTTGCCGGGTCGCGGTGATTTAACCTTTGGCCTACCCCGCGACCCGGTAGAGGAGAGGAGGATCACCGCGGGGGTTTAGTGGGTAGTCCAGCCCTCGGGCTGGGAGTCCCACACGAAGCCGCTCTGTTGTCCCCTGACAGCAGAGTGGTGAAGTGCGTAAATGCATTCCCCCGCGTTACCAAAAAAAAAAAAAAAACCTCCCCCTCGACGGTTGCCGCCTTGTCGTGGCGAGGGGGCTTTAGTAGCCGTGGTTGCGGGACCACGGTGAAACAAAGAGCAACCGCGGAGGGACCGCTCCTCGCTTGCGAGTTGAGCGGTCAGTAGGTGGCGGTGCTGTGTGGGCAGCACCGCGACCGTTTAGTCGCTTGGGCCCTGCTTCACACCGTGGAGTGGGACCCAAGCGACCAAGAGGAGGAGGTCCGGCTGGGGGGGGCGCCTCCGGGCGCCTCGTACCAGTCGGATCAGGGCCGTGGGCGGGGGGTCAGGGGACTCTCCGCCTCTAACACGGCGGGCCGGAAGGCGCCCCTGCGTGATCCGGGGGTGCCTTCCGGCACAGAGAGGGCCCGCGCGCTCGCTCTCCGCCTTCTCTGTCCTCAGAGAAGCGCTGGTGAGCGACGCGACGGGCCTCGCAGCGATGCGCCGCCCCCTCTAGTCCCATTGTTTTAGCAATGTGATGTGGGGGGGCGGCGCATTGGAGCGTATGGGGGCCTTTATGGCCCCCCCGAGGAGACGCGGCGTTTCCTTGCCCCGTCGTAGCGATGGGGCAGGGGGCGCCGCTGGGGAGCCACTCTGGCTCCCCCACCAGTCGTGCCCCTCACGTGGAGGGGCGACCTCTTGCCGGGTCGCGGTGATTTAACCTTTGGCCTACCCCGCGACCCGGTAGAGGAGAGGAGGATCACCGCGGGGGTTTAGTGGGTAGTCCAGCCCTCGGGCTGGGAGTCCCACACGAAGCCGCTCTGTTGTCCCCTGACAGCAGAGTGGTGAAGTGCGTAAATGCATTCCCCCGCGTTACCAAAAAAAAAAAAAACCTAACCTAACCTAACCTCCCCCTCGACGGTTGCCGCCTTGTCGTGGCGAGGGGGCTAAGTAGCCGTGGGGGCCTACGGGCGGAAACACACCCACGGTGAAACCAAGAGCAACCCAGGAGGGACCGCTCCTCGCTTGCGAGTCGAGCGGTCAGTAGGTGGCGGTGCTGTATGGGCAGCACCGCCACTGAGGCGGGCTGCGATGCCGTATGGGCGGCATCGCAGCCGTAAGGAGGAGGCCGCGGCGGGAGAGGAGTGCCGGTATTACGGTGCGCCGCTCTCCCTGCCTGCCGCGGCCTTACCGGGGCCGCCACCGGTTGATGGCGGACGCGGTGGGGTCGCAGGGGAAGAGGAGTGCTGGTATTGCGGTGCGCCTCTCTCCCTATCCCCTGCGACCGTTTAGTCGCTTGGGCCCTGCTTCACACCGTGGAGTGGGACCCAAGCGACCAAGAGGAGGAGGTCCGGCTGGGGGGGGCGCCTTCGAGCGCCTCGTACCAGTCGGACCAGAGGGCCGTGGGCGGTGGGTCAGGGGACCCGCCGCCTCTAACACGGCGGGCCGGAAGGCGCCCCTGCGTGATCCGGGGGTGCCTTCCAGCACAGAGAGGGCCCGCGCGTTCGCTCTCCACCTTCTCTGCTCTCAGAGAAGCGCTGGTGAGCGACGCGGCGGGCCTCGCAGCGATGCGCGGCCCCCCCTCTAGTCCGGGGGCTTGGGGGGGGGCGGCGCATTGGAGCGAATGGGGGCCTATATGGCCCCCCCGAGGAGACGCGGCGTTTCCTTGCCCCGTCGTAGCGATGGGGCAGGGGGCGCCGCTGGGGAGCCACTCTGGCTCCCCCACCAGTCGAGCCCCTCACGTGGAGGGGCGACCTCTTGCCGGGTCGCGGTGATTTAACCTATGGCCTACCCCGCGACCCGGTAGAGGAGAGGAGGATCACCGCGGGGGTTTAGTGGGTAGTCCAGCCCTCGGGCTGGGAGTCCCACACGAAGCCGCTCTGTTGTCCCCTGACAGCAGAGTGGTGAAGTGCGTAAATGCATTCCCCCGCGTTACCAAAAAAAAAAAAAAACCTAACCTAACCTCCCCCTCGACGGTTGCCGCCTTGTCGTGGCGAGGGAGCTTTAGTAGCCGTGGTTGCGGGACCACGGTGAAACGAAGAGCAACCCCGGAGGGACCGCTCCTCTTCGTGAGTCGAGCGGTCAGTAGGTGGCGGTGCTGTATGGGCAGCACCGCCACGCCTAGTCGCTTGGGCCCTGCTTCACACCGTGGAGTTGGACCCAAGCGACCAAGAGGAGGAGGTCCGGCTGGGGGGGGGCGCCTCCGGGCGCCTCGTACCAGTCGGATCAGTGCCGTGGGCGGGGGGTCAGGGGACTCTCCGCCTCTAACACGGCGGGCCGGAAGGCGCCCCTGCGTGATCCGGGGGTGCCTTCCGGCACAGAGAGGGCCCGCGCGCTCGCTCTCCGCCTTCTCTGTCCTCAGAGAAGCGCTGGTGAGCGACGCGACGGGCCTCGCAGCGATGCGCCGCCCCCTCTAGTCCCATTGTTTTAGCAATGTGATGTGGGGGGGCGGCGCATTGGAGCGTATGGGGGCCTTTATGGCCCCCCCGAGGAGACGCGGCGTTTCCTTGCCCCGTCGTAGCGATGGGGCAGGGGGCGCCGCTGGGGAGCCACTCTGGCTCCCCCACCAGTCGTGCCCCTCACGTGGAGGGGCGACCTCTTGCCGGGTCGCGGTGATTTAACCTTTGGCCTACCCCGCGACCCGGTAGAGGAGAGGAGGATCACCGCGGGGGTTTAGTGGGTAGTCCAGCCCTCGGGCTGGGAGTCCCACACGAAGCCGCTCTGTTGTCCCCTGACAGCAGAGTGGTGAAGTGCGTAAATGCATTCCCCCGCGTTACCAAAAAAAAAAAAAAAAACCTAACCTAACCTAACCTCCCCCTCGACGGTTGCCGCCTTGTCGTGGCGAGGGGGCTAAGTAGCCGTGGGGGCCTACGGGCGGAAACACACCCACGGTGAAACCAAGAGCAACCCAGGAGGGACCGCTCCTCGCTTGCGAGTCGAGCGGTCAGTAGGTGGCGGTGCTGTATGGGCAGCACCGCCACTGAGGCGGGCTGCGATGCCGTATGGGCGGCATCGCAGCCGTAAGGAGGAGGCCGCGGCGGGAGAGGAGTGCCGGTATTACGGTGCGCCGCTCTCCCTGCCTGCCGCGGCCTTACCGGGGCCGCCACCGGTTGATGGCGGACGCGGTGGGGTCGCAGGGGAAGAGGAGTGCTGGTATTGCGGTGCGCCTCTCTCCCTATCCCCTGCGACCGTTTAGTCGCTTGGGCCCTGCTTCACACCGTGGAGTGGGACCCAAGCGACCAAGAGGAGGAGGTCCGGCTGGGGGGGGCGCCTTCGAGCGCCTCGTACCAGTCGGACCAGAGGGCCGTGGGCGGTGGGTCAGGGGACCCGCCGCCTCTAACACGGCGGGCCGGAAGGCGCCCCTGCGTGATCCGGGGGTGCCTTCCAGCACAGAGAGGGCCCGCGCGTTCGCTCTCCACCTTCTCTGCTCTCAGAGAAGCGCTGGTGAGCGACGCGGCGGGCCTCGCAGCGATGCGCGGCCCCCCCTCTAGTCCGGGGGCTTGGGGGGGGGCGGCGCATTGGAGCGAATGGGGGCCTATATGGCCCCCCCGAGGAGACGCGGCGTTTCCTTGCCCCGTCGTAGCGATGGGGCAGGGGGCGCCGCTGGGGAGCCACTCTGGCTCCCCCACCAGTCGAGCCCCTCACGTGGAGGGGCGACCTCTTGCCGGGTCGCGGTGATTTAACCTATGGCCTACCCCGCGACCCGGTAGAGGAGAGGAGGATCACCGCGGGGGTTTAGTGGGTAGTCCAGCCCTCGGGCTGGGAGTCCCACACGAAGCCGCTCTGTTGTCCCCTGACAGCAGAGTGGTGAAGTGCGTAAATGCATTCCCCCGCGTTACCAAAAAAAAAAAAAAACCTAACCTAACCTCCCCCTCGACGGTTGCCGCCTTGTCGTGGCGAGGGAGCTTTAGTAGCCGTGGTTGCGGGACCACGGTGAAACGAAGAGCAACCCCGGAGGGACCGCTCCTCTTCGTGAGTCGAGCGGTCAGTAGGTGGCGGTGCTGTATGGGCAGCACCGCCACGCCTAGTCGCTTGGGCCCTGCTTCACACCGTGGAGTTGGACCCAAGCGACCAAGAGGAGGAGGTCCGGCTGGGGGGGGGCGCCTCCGGGCGCCTCGTACCAGTCGGATCAGTGCCGTGGGCGGGGGGTCAGGGGACTCTCCGCCTCTAACACGGCGGGCCGGAAGGCGCCCCTGCGTGATCCGGGGGTGCCTTCCGGCACAGAGAGGGCCCGCGCGCTCGCTCTCCACCTTCTCTGTTCTCAGAGAAGCGCTGGTGAGCGACGCGACGGGCCTCGCAGCGATGCGCCGCCCCCTCTAGTCCCATTGTTTTAGCAATGTGATGTGGGGGGGCGGCGCATTGGAGCGTATGGGGGCTTTTATGGCCCCCCCGAGGAGACGCGGCGTTTCCTTGCCCCGTCGTAGCGATGGGGCAGGGGGCGCCGCTGGGGAGCCACTTTGGCTCCCCCACCAGTCGAGCCCCTCACGCGGAGGGGCGACCTCTTGCCGGGTCGCGGTGATTTAACCTTTGGCCTACCCCGCGACCCGGTAGAGGAGAGGAGGATCACCGCGGGGGTTTAGTGGGTAGTCCAGCCCTCGGGCTGGGAGTCCCACACGAAGCCGCTCTGTTGTCCCCTGACAGCAGAGTGGTGAAGTGCGTAAATGCATTCCCCCGCGTTACCAAAAAAAAAAAACCTAACCTAACCTAACCTCCCCCTCCCCCTCGACGGTTGCCGCCTTGTCGTGGCGAGGGGGCTTTAGTAGCCGTGGTTGCGGGACCACGGTGAAACAAAGAGCAACCGCGGAGGGACCGCTCCTCGCTTGCGAGTTGAGCGGTCAGTAGGTGGCGGTGCTGCATGGGCAGCACCGCGACCGTTTAGTCGCTTGGGCCCTGCTTCACACCGTGGAGTGGGACCCAAGCGACCAAGAGGAGGAGGTCCGGCTGGGGGGGGCGCCTCCGGGCGCCTCGTACCAGTCGGATCAGTGCCGTGGGCGGGGGGTCAGGGGACTCTCCGCCTCTAACACGGCGGGCCGGAAGGCGCCCCTGCGTGATCCGGGGGTGCCTTCCGGCACAGAGAGGGCCCGCGCGCTCGCTCTCCACCTTCTCTGTTCTCAGAGAAGCGTTGGTGAGCGACGCGACGGGCCTCGCAGCGATGCGCCGCCCCCTCTAGTCCCATTGTTTTAGCAATGTGATGTGGGGGGGCGGCGCATTGGAGCGTATGGGGGCCTTTATGGCCCCCCCGAGGAGACGCGGCGTTTCCTTGCCCCGTCGTAGCGATGGGGCAGGGGGCGCCGCTGGGGAGCCACTTTGGCTCCCCCACCAGTCGAGCCCCTCACGTGGAGGGGCGACCTCTTGCCGGGTCGCGGTGACTTAACCTTTGGCCTACCCCGCGACCCGGTAGAGGAGAGGAGGATCACCGCGGGGGTTTAGTGGGTAGTCCAGCCCTCGGGCTGGGAGTCCCACACGAAGCCGCTCTGTTGTCCCCTGACAGCAGAGTGGTGAAGTGCGTAAATGCATTCCCCCGCGTTACCAAAAAAAAAAAAAAACCTAACCTCCCCCTCGACGGTTGCCGCCTTGTCGTGGCGAGGGGGCTTTAGTAGCCGTGGTTGCGGGACCACGGTGAAACAAAGAGCAACCCCGGAGGGACCGCTCCTCTTCGTGAGTCGAGCGGTCAGTAGGTGGCGGTGCTGTACGGGCAGCACCGCGACCGTTCAGTCGCTTGGGCCCTGCTTCACACCGTGGAGTGGGACCCAAGCGACCAAGAGGAGGAGGTCCGGCTGGGGGGGGCGCCTTCGGGCGCCTCGTACCAGTCGGATCAGTGCCGTGGGCGGGGGGTCAGGGGACTCTCCGCCTCTAACACGGCGGGCCGGAAGGCGCCCCTGCGTGATCCGGGGGTGCCTTCCGGCACAGAGAGGGCCCGCGCGCTCGCTCTCCACCTTCTCTGTTCTCAGAGAAGCGCTGGTGAGCGACGCGACGGGCCTCGCAGCGATGCGCCGCCCCCTCTAGTCCCATTGTTTTAGCAATGTGATGTGGGGGGGCGGCGCATTGGAGCGTATGGGGGCCTTTATGGCCCCCCCGAGGAGACGCGGCGTTTCCTTGCCCCGTCGTAGCGATGGGGCAGGGGGCGCCGCTGGGGAGCCACTTTGGCTCCCCCACTAGTCGAGCCCCTCACGTGGAGGGGCGACCTCTTGCCGGGTCGCGGTGACTTAACCTTTGGCCTACCCCGCGACCCGGTAGAGGAGAGGAGGATCACCGCGGGGGTTTAGTGGGTAGTCCAGCCCTCGGGCTGGGAGTCCCACACGAAGCCGCTCTGTTGTCCCCTGACAGCAGAGTGGTGAAGTGCGTAAATGCATTCCCCCGCGTTACCAAAAAAAAAAAAAACCTAACCTAACCTCGACGAAGTCGCCAAGAGTCTTCCTTTCAAAAATATAGTCTTGGTGCCGACATAACCATACCGCGATGTAGAAAGTCAGTAACGCCATCTAGTGTGATTTGCCAGATGTGCATTCTTTTTTTTTTTTTTTTTTTATATATATATATTTTACTCTCGCATGATGTCAAGGTTGACATGTTGGAAAAAAAAAAAAATGGAATTTTTATTCCTTTTTTTATTTCTTAATATAATTTATAACGCCTAGCGCGGCCGTCAGCAGTGTTCGGGTTTTTCTGCCAGCGGCAGCGTTTCATCGGCAGCGTTAGCGGGGGTGGGAGCACTGGCGCGAAGCTCGGTCTCTGGGGACGTCAATAGAACGCCGGTGCGGTACACCAGCGCGGCCAGCGCCGAGCCGCCCAGCGGGCCCACCCAATATACCTGTCAAACGGTACTCTAATTAATGCCATTATCACGATGCACAGACTTCGAAAGGCGATATTCTCCAGCGGTCAACACTGACCAGATATTATTTTAATTATATATTATTTTTGTACAAAACAATGTGGAAAAAAAAAAGAAGTGTAAAACTTGTTCCAAAGCATGAAATTTTTGAAAGAGGCTCTAATATGCCGATAATGTGATTGGTCATCACCCATTGATGGTCCCAGCAGCCGTGGATCAGCGCGGGCGCCAGGCTGCGCGCCGGGTTGAGGCTGGCGCCCGTCAGCGGGCCCTGCGGAGTGGCACGCCACACGTGAGACACAAGGGAGTATTTCGACCATGATCCACTTGATATAAAACAGATTATATTCTTTTTATGCTAGTGCATAAAATAGGTCCTTAGCACGGGTTAGTACCCGTCCTGAGAACAAGTTTTAAAAACCTATTTAGAGGCTACAGATACCACCCATGCCGGGACTCGAACCCTCTGGCTAACCGTGCCAATGCTTTTCCAATTGAGCTTAAGTGCGACTTACCAGCTTTAGTGAAATTTCGAACCTCTTCAGCTCTATTGGCTCGGCGCTGGCACGGTTAGCCAAAGGTCGATTTTTGTAATACTATGTGCATAAAATTCGTAAAAGTAATATTTTATCCAGAAACCCGAATTCGTTGTAACCTTGTCAGATGTGGAAATGTGTCATGGAGACGTTTAAATAATTAATGTAAATATTTAAATAAACAAATATCTTACAACTAAATAACGAATAGGCACACTAGACTTATACTATAAAAATAAAAAAACTGAAACACCAACAGATGTCGCTAGGCGTTCCAGAAATCGAGTCTAGTTGCTTTATTTATTACGACAAAAGGAAGGTAAGAAGAGTTCACTTGGAACAGCGGACGTCATAGTCATGTTTTGTTTGCGACAAGTTAGATATTCAGCACTGAAAGCACAGGATTCATTGAGTTAATTGTTAGTGGAGATTACGCCACATTAATTTCTTGTGAGTGGTATTGATAATATTGTGTAGCGGACACGCTCCCTCGTTCCAGTGACGGGGTAAGTTTCGCTATAAGTTCCTAGAATACTCCTCATTGATAAAACTTGTATCATATTTTTCTCAACGGCAGTGATGGTTGTCCACACCTTAGTGAAACGCCCTTTTCCACAATGAGCCATACTATTTCAACGCTTTGAGGAGCATACTGTGGGCGCATTCCGAATCGATTGGCAAATTTTGTTATTAAAGGTATCGTTTGTGGTGGCGTATATGGGACAGCATATTCTGCCCTATGTTCAAGGAGTGCTTTTGATCGAAACTCGAGCGTGGGAGATGAATATGTTGTTTATATTTTTATTTTTGGTTCTGTTTACTTTTATTGTGTCTGGAAATAAAACGGAAGCCAAGAATAACCTATTATTCTTGGCGGCCATAAGTGAAATTACTTAGATTAATGGATTGTAACATAAGAAAACGTTATTCTAATGTTGTTAATTTTAATTTTCTTAATAAATGGTGGTAGCTCGGGTTAATTTCATTGTTTCCATTGCATCCTGAGACCCTTAAGCACCACAACCTTACAAGTGACATTGACCATTACTCTGCCTTTTCTTTCTCAGATAGGGCTAGACGTTCTCCCATATCGATAAAAAGTTGAGTTCAAAGGTAATGTGATGTAAAACAAAATTCTAACAAATATTGTTAACCAATAAAGCATCTGCTGTTTGCGGTATTGTTTTGTGTTAAATTTTACTTTAAATCTCTTTGAAAACACTTTTTGTGTTTTATTGCAATCAATTTGCAAACAGTAATTGAGGTAGTACCGATTAATTCATCTGTGAAAGTACACCTACTCTATTGAATTGATGAGCGCTAGCAGAAATGCACTGTAGCAATTTAACCCACATCGACGTTGATCAACATACATCACAGCACTATAGTAGTGTAGTCTATGGTTACCCATTCCGCCACAATTGCAAAATTTAAAGTTTTACTCTTTTGATTGTATTTGAAATGCGTAGTTACGAAATACGAAATACAAAAAAAAAAAAAATGTCGCGTTTATACGCGAAACGCCGCAAGTAACATCCCACCAAAACATTCTGTAAAAACTAGCCAAGTCTAAGGTTCCTTACTGCGATTTCTTTATTATGAATGTTTTTGGTGGGATTTCACTTCTTTTAGTAGAAACGTGGGCATATTGATTTGTTACATTTTTTATAAAATAAATGAACCCCCCCCCTCCCAAATCAAGGAAGGAAGAATGTCGTAAACGACTGTAACGAACTGCCGGTTAACCGGCATATAAGGTTATCGGATAAACAAAACTTAAGCATGTTTTAAAATACAGTGAGCGCCATCTAGCGACGTGTGCGGGTATCACCGCCACTCTTAGTCCAATGCATTATATTTTGACCAAATTATGAGCGAAATAATAAAATAAATAATTATCTTCTAATAGTTTGGATGGGCTCATGTGCTGTGTGTTCTGTCAGGGTCACAAGGTACTCAATCGATTTTCCTAGTCTTCCCTTTATGTAGCCATTAAACCCTAACTCTGTACCAAATTTCAGCTATCTGAGTTTATGGGAAGTACGAGTACTAGTTATATTTTGATGATCATCAGTGAGTGAGTGTTATAAATGCAAAACTTTGCTTTCGCTTAACTTCGGAACTAAATGACCTACAGACTTGAAATTTTGGATTTGAAGTATGGAGTTATAGCTTAATGGATGACGTAAACTTCTGTGGTCTGGTCTTACCCAGAGGTTCTCCAATTGGTGCCTGAAAATGAGGCGAAATGGTTTCAGTAAAGATGCCCCCTGCCTTGTCACTGCCTTGCCCCCCGATGAATTAATGTGTGATAGAACTGTCACTTATTTTGCCTAGTGGTAACACTGCTTTGCTTTTTTGCTGGTTGGCATCCCTATAGAGCCGCGAGCGGAATGGCGGGCGACACTTCCGAGGGCATGGCGGAAAAGGCAACAAGGAGGTGCAAAACTTCGTGAGTGCTAAGGAAAGTATCCAGCAGAGACCTTTGTGAGTGATTTTAATGTTTTCGTAGTCATAAAACTAGCTAAGGAATGGATTTGTTTCCTAATGAGTCCCATGGTTCAGTACACATGTATAATGGCAATAGAATGGTAAAATGGATAAGCAGGGCACCGGCAAACTGCCGCCTAGGAGTGTGTTCGGAAACATACTGGCAAATAGCTTTTATGTTATGGAAATAGTCGACTACGGTGTTGGAGAAACCGTGGCATGGCTATGGGGAAGGTGGAGGCCCTCGTAGGAGCAAAGCTCCTACTCCCGACTGACCTCAATGAGAACGGGTAACTCTGGACAGACCAGGCCCTATATGAATAGCAGTACCAGAGACTAAAGATGACAGACCAGACAGGATGCTGTGCTCAATCAGTAATCTCTGTTGCCCTTGTGAATCTGTACTTAAACCTAGGCCTAGTGAATTACGTACAAACATCTCTTTAGGTACAGATGCCGCGACAAAGGACTAATCCAGACAATAAAAAATCTAGACAATGTATGTGCGCAATGCCGAAAGACAAGAGAAATCTGGACGGAAGGCAATCGCACCCCAGAGCAGACGAGGCCGACGACGGTGAAGCCGAGCTTGATGCCGACCGCCGCGTCGGGGCGCGCGGGGTCGTGCTGCGCCCACAGCGCCAGGCAGTGCCCCGCCAGCGCCGCCGTCCACAGCGCCTCGAGCGCGGCCGCCACGACCGGCGTCACGCGCGGCACCGAGCAGCCCAGCGGCGCCGGCTGCACACCTAGCGCCACCAGCGCGCCGAAGCCCAGCACCGAGCCAGCCACGTGCGCCGCGCAGTAGGCGGCGGCGCGGCCCGGCGCCATCTGCCCGGCCAGCAGCGCCGCTAGAGACACGGCGGGGTTGAGGTGTCCGCCCGACACGGGCCCCAGCGCGACCGCGAGCCACCCCACGGCGGCGCCGGCGGCCAGCGCGGGCTGCAGCAGCGTGAAGCCTGGTTGAAGCGACGCGCAGCTCAGCGCCACCAGCAGCGCCGAGCCCAGCACCTCGCTCGCGAGTGCTACGGCCCATGAGCGCCACCAGCTACTTTTGACGAACCCACCTGCAATATTTACATGACTCTCTTTAAAAATATTATCACAGGAAGTTCCGGATCCCACCGTTAAAGCTATTCAACATCTTATAATAACTTTTTTGTCTGAAAAATTTACGTTTTGTCGGGACCTCTTGAATACAGGCTTCTGGTAAAAATCTTTGTTTCTGGTACAGCGCTATGTGTGTACCAACAAAAATATGCTGAACTGGAGGACGATTGTAAGACAGTGGCGGGCCTTACTGTCAGAAGTTATCAAGACCACAAGGCCTCTTCTTCTACATGGCTTAATGGCTGCCATTACATAACTGGGCTTCACACAAGACACGTTATGCCGTAGTACCGCTGCCGTCTTAACGTGCCTTGCGAAGCCATTAAGTGCTCGGAAGAAATGCCACTAGCGGTACTCACGGGACGGTCACCTATCCTGCACCTGACCATGCCTGTTGTTGCTTAACTCAAGTGATGAATTCCAATCAAACATTCGGTTCCACTAGGACAGGAGCGCTTCTTGCTATGGCTTTTTTAAATGGGATTAAAATTTCTTTTTTTAACATCTTTTCAGTTTCGGTAAATAAATTTAATTTGGACTTTTTAAAGTAGAAAGATAAAAAGTTCGAACCTACTTGTCAGGTAATAAAAAATTATGGGCTTTCAGCACCGCAGGCCAGCAAAGATAGCAAAATGGTTCGAGTCTTACGAGAATTAGGCAGACTTAAAAAAAATGGGGCGTATTTAAATGGTGTCTGCTGTCTTAAGGTGAAATGTTTCAATTAGATTTCAGAGAGCTTTCATAAAAACATGTTCCGTAATATGAAACATCTCCTGTGAGATGAAAGCTCAGTGGTTTATTTAAAAAGTTCCCCGAATCGAGGTAAATGTCGAGTTTCATCACATCTGATGGGGCTCGGTGGACTTGGTATGGTTGCTTTTGATACAGAGCTTTCCCCGGAGTTGGTCTTATTACTTGCTGACTTCCCGAGCATCACCATTTAGACTCATCTAAAATGTTTTAGGGATAGCTTTAGTTAGGCGTAGCATGGTACCCCAGTAGTCCCGGGCTTAGAAAAAGGCTACAGTATCTCCTGCCTGTCGTAAGAAACGACTAAAAGAATACACGGGGTTTGGATCACCGTTGCAAGCGACCCCATGGCGGCGGCGCTGTGTGGTGGCCGCACACTGCCGTAGAAGGAGATCCTCCACGCGAGCCTGTACAGAGAGGTCAGGCGCTTTAGTGCGCACTGCGCGCTGCCCGGGGGTCCCGGAGTGTTCAGCGAGATCCCGGAGCCCCCATCAAACGCTCGGAGCGGGGGGTTTTAGTGGGTAACATTCCCTCATAACCCGGATATCTCCCCAGGAAATAAATAAATATTTGCGGGCAGAACACCTTAAAGTGTACAAAATGTATAATATTTACTAAAAGTATGCACTATTTGTCTAACTCACGGGGAAATCCGGGACTTAAAAAGAAACCCGATGCTAAATAGATAAAAACAAACAGTTACCTTCAGCAAAACAAGACCATTTCATCAGTTCGTAGACATATTTGTTTTGGAACTAACACTTACAATGGTGCCAGAATGAAGAACTCTGACAGCAGCGTTCTTCATTCTGGCGCCAGCAGCAGCCATCGATCCTATAATCAACGGTAACAAACGCTGCTCCAGCGGCGATTGATTACAATCAACGGTATTTTCTATAAAAAAAAGCGTAGAGCTTGAAACGGAATGTAAAATAGTCCTATATATTTCTATACGCTGGGGTTAGTTGACAAATTAAATAAGTACATATGCTTATTTAAATATGTGTTTAACATTCGTTTTAACTGTCATGGGTAATTTTCAGTACCTAGGTAATTCTTATCAAAATAAACTTCTTTATCGTCAGGCAATATTTGTTTACATATCATTGTTTGAACGTGTAAGTAGCTCAGGTTGTACAATCGTGTCTTTGCAGAAAGGAAATGTTATACGCGCGCATCCAATTGACTGAAAAAATGCCTTTTTATCGGTTATAATAATGGAATGAGAAGATGGTCAGAGTGGAGTTTTTTTTCCCGCTGCCTTTTTCTCCACTACATTACGGCCCGAAGGCAGCGGCTTTCACTTTCATGTTACATTGTACTTTGACATTCAGCAAACAGAATGTAAATTCTTTACGTTGAAATAAATTGAATTGAATTGAATTGAATATCTTTTGATGCGTGTGCATATAACTTCCAATACGTTTATGTCAGTTAAAAAGTTAGGTTTTAGGGTATTCATTAAGGGATTTCGTTTAAGAACATTTAGGAATTATGTAAGTATATCAGAAAAAAAATCGGCAATGTCGAAAATATTGGTAGCTATCATAATATGCATTAAACATAAATTGTCATTTTCATAAATTGGACTTGAAAAGATTGCATTCTTTACTGCGCACTATAAGGTTCTACAATAAAATTCCTCAAGATATTCTGGAGCTACCAACGACGCAGATTAAACAATGTGTTAGGCATAGTCTTTGCAAAAAAGTCTATTTTATTTATTATTACACAAATAAGTCAATTCTCTGTCGGTCTTAGCTTGGGCCTACTTTGTGTCTACACTATGTTGTCTTCATACTGAATACTTTGTTGTCATATTATGTTTCCTAGGCGGCCTGGTATCCTAAGAAAAAGATCTCTGATCTAGTTTTTTCCGATCTAGTCACTTTTTCCACAATCACTTTATTATCCGATATTGTCCCACTACTAAACGTAATTGGTGGATGGAGAAATAAAAATTGTCTGTATCTCTATTATGTGCATATTATTAATATTTTTAAAACGAGAAGTCGGACTATTTTTTACATTTATGTTTTAGTCTGATAGTTACCATAACTTACAAGAAGTTTTGTTGAAAATCATTGAGTTAAAGTAATTTTAAATCATTTGGAGTTTTTTTAAGATAATAATAGACACGTTTCTGGTAGCTAACGCTTTTTACCATAATTGTTATTAGCATAATCTATATATTTATTATTAGTTATGGGCAACTTTGCGATGACAATGTTTAGGTTGTTCAGCTGTTGCTTTAGATCAGAGTGACTTGTGACGTCTTTGACTGAGTAGAGTGCATGCATTTTAAGCTGCACATGCGCCGCTGTCGCTTGTAGTGTGTAGGTGCGGCCAGGTGTGTGTCCGAGTGTAGTGCGCGGGCGGCGGGTACTGACCGGGCGGCATGTCGTCTGCTGCGTGCGGCGTGCGGCGCGGCGCGGCTCCGGGGCGGCACTAGCCGCGCGCGCAAGCCGCGCCGCCGCCGCCGCCACCGCCGCCGCCGCTATCGCGCGCTAGGGCGCGTGCGCGGGCGCTCAGTATTAAAACTCCTACCTTTTAGGCGTTATCCTAATAGAACGCGAATGCGCGATCATCGTAAGTTCGCGCGAATTTTAGTCGTACGAACGCGCGATCAAACATATTGAACTCTAATAGGTGTCCTAACTGACAATCGCACGACGCGGTCGCGCGACTCAAATGTTTGAAACTCTATTCGCGCGAACTTAGTTCGTACGAACGCGCAATCAAACATATTGAGTTTGAATAGGTGTCGTAACTGACAATCGCACGAAGCGGTCGCGCGACTCAAATGTTTAAAACTCTATTCGCGCGAACTTAGTTCGTACGAACGCGCGATCAAACATATTGACGTCCATGGTTGTTGGTTTCGATCGTGCCACTGCCCTAGTCCACGGTCACGCGTCTATTATATTCGCGTTCTATTTGGACACCCAGTTTTTGACGTCGCGCGAACACGCGATGGTCGCATCGCTCGCATCGCGCATTCGCGTTCTATTAGGATAACGCCTTAGTCCTGCACAAGATGAAACCCGATTTGTCCTAAATCGCCTACAGATTCTATTAAATATATTTACGACAACTGAATATTGTCATTTTTTCTTTTAGCTTCTCGAATCGTCTGTTGTAAATAGATACACAGAATATTCTTTATTGTATTTCTTCTCTTGAATTACATATGAGACTTAATTAATAACATAGTACAGTTCAATTGGCGGCCATATTAGTTAAAAGTAATTTCTTCCAAACAACCATAATAAAGAAGAAGCTGAATAAAAAATTGTCGTACTATGGATCAACAAAAACTATACCTACATTCAAATTACAAGAACAAAAGAAATGAAAAACTTAAATTAATGAAAGAAACAGTGTGTTTTAAAAATATATAGTTACAGTATCATGAAGAGAGAGGCGTAGGTACCTACTGTTCACGTTTCTGATTTTTAAGTCTTGACACCATCTTTGTCTCGCAGCAAGAGCGGCCGACTACGAGTTGTTTGACGTGACGCCGCCATCCACGCCGTCGCCGCCGTCGACTTGAGCAAATCTGCGTACATACGGGATGTATCGCCAAATTGCGTTAGTGCTAACAACTTCGCCATGTAATTTTTTATATTATATTCAGAATCTACAACTTAATTCAGTTGTTTAGTGTTTACTGTTTGTTTAAAGTCCTCTAATGGGTCCCGACTGCATCATTTTATATAAAATAATAAATGCAACAGTTTGAGCAAATAATGCTTATAAAGTTATATTTTTTGGTCCCTCAAGTAAAGCAGCATGAACTCTTCTGATTCGACATTAGCATTTGAAAATAAAATTATCTTATTTTTTCCCTTTCAGTAGATTTATCACTGCAGTCGGGTTCTTTTATTTTTTTAAATATTTTTTTTATTTTTGACCTTTTAGTGACTCAGTAAAACGATAAAATTTGAAGGTCCATCTGTTCTGCTTACATGCTTTAAATCGTTATATTATTTTATTTCCTAATTGAATTTTAGTTTATTGCTTTATTTTCTTTTGTTCGACAATGGACATGTCTCGGCAAATCATAAATATTTTTACTGATATACTTGTTTGATATAGTCATAGGTACCACCTGCCTGCATTAAAAATTTATGTCGTACGATATTTTTAGCTAGTATAATGAATATGGTCTAATGGTGTTAAACTATCTAGAATATTTGCAAAGGAAACGACAGATTTTTTTCTTTATTGTCCTTACATAAATTGTCTGTTTTTTATGTAGCCTATAAACGCTCCACTGCACCTAGTTATTTAATGTTAACGATTTTAGGTGGGGACTGGAATAGTCACGAATTATCTCTTCGACCTGAACGGCGCTCAGCTTTCGACATCTCCAGAGTAGAATTCTTCGTGCTTGCATTGCTGGGCCCAGTCTTCGGTATCGCTAATTACTTAGAATAAGGACTTGTAAATGGGAACATAAATGGTCTGAGCCTTCAGCCGCGGCCTGTACAAAGGCGCGACAGGTTTCCTCCAAACAGCAACTTTAAGTAACTGTCGCGGCCTTCGGCCGCGCTAATAGTCTCTCCATTTGGCATCAGCGTAAATAGAGCTCAGCATTTGGAATCGCCGTGGGAGTATTCCTCTGGCCCGCTTCACAGCCTTCGGCCGTGCCGCGACCTGTATTGAGCTCGGCCTTCAACCTCGTCGCGGCAAGTTTCCTCGCACCCGCATGATGGGACTCGGCCTTCGGCCTGGCGTAGTTATTAAGAGTTGTGGCATGGGCGTGGAGACATACAAAATCCTGGTTTTCTGAATGCCAAAATATTACCGGTATTAGAATGAAACTATAACAAATTCATCTTGAGGTGGCCCCCTAAAGCATTGAAAAATTTTACTGAATATTTAGGTGTAGATAAGCAATCTCTGGTCTCACAAGTGAACAGGAAACCTAACACAAAATCATAATCTTATTTTCGGAGGAAACGAGATAAAAATCGTTAAGATGAATAGAGCTAGATTTTTTTTAAATTTCATGGGTCCTATGATACGAGGTCACGGAGGATCCGTCTTCGGTTACCAGTGAGAGCGTTCAAATATTTTTTATCATTTATTGTTTCTCATAGTCAGAGAAGCTGGGTTCAAAGATGAACCCAGCTTGTCTGACTATGACCGCACAGGGGAAAAGGAGTTACATGCTACACTTTATATATTTTGTTCAGTTAGTTTTGGTCTAAGTGTCAGTCGGAAATTAATATCAGTGTTAAGAAATTAATTATTTTTTCTCAAACATGCTCGGAAATGTTTGTGTTATTACCATGAAATAAAGCCATAAAGTTTCTCTTTTATGGCTCCCGCCTCACTTTACTGGCCTGAGCCAGTAAAGTAAGTATGAAAATCCATTACCGTCCGCTGCTCTAACTTTTTAAATTTACTTACTAAAATTAAACTGACCAAGGGAAAATTACATACAGCCAACCACCTACTAAGTTATGTAAGCATACTTGCAAGATTAAAAAAAAACCATCTATGGTATTGGTTTTTGTGCGGTTAAACATGGTGCTCAAATATGTTAGTGTATTTAAAAAATAAAAAAGGCGGCAAACTAAACTATTATTTCTTAATTACCTTGTAATTATTTTAATATTAATATTTCCTCGCAGTGTTTGAGAAAAGCATTATACAATCCTCGGCCGGAACAGGGATTGCAGGACTCGTTCTAGACGGCCTCGTCTACGACTCGGCCGTCTATCCCAAACTCGTCCAGCAATCCCTTACTTCTCGGCCTCTGCAGTAATGTATTATTAATTTATTACCCCCTATGAGGTTGATATTTCTTAAATTAATGAGATAAACGAATGGCGTAGAAACAAATAAACACTTTATAGGCATTATTTCTTTCAGCACTTATACCGTTTCTATAGACGGTTTGTTTACATGTAGAGCAAAGCTGATATTATGTAAATTTATACATGTACTAGAATAAATATATGCCAGCGCCATCTAGTGGCTAAAAGTGGTACTGTCGGACAGGGTTTCAGCAGACAAGAAGAGAAACGTTGTTTCAGCACGACAGCACGTACTTAGGGATCTATTTATTGAAGCAATATGAAACTTACTAAGGATTACGGAATAGTAACTGTACTACTCCCACCACAGCGCAAAGCGAGGTATATTACCTACGTCACTAGTCGTGCCAATTATTAGTGGACAGTCAGTATTGGTCGAAGGGATTGGTCGAGTGCTCAAGTACTATCTAATTTTGTTTAATATTATGTAGGGCCTTCGGACAAAACCATACCGCAATTTAGAACACAAACAGCGCCATCTGTGGTTGGGTAGAGGAACTAATGCTACAGTACTTTAATTACTTAGAAGTGAATATTATTTGTGTTGCGTTTGTTCTCTATTAATGCTGATTTTATGTAATCAACGACACCCGCAAAATTCTCTTTTAAATTCTCTTTGCACGTGTTAGGCGTAGTTAAACAAAATTATATTTTTTAATTAAATGAATGATCTAGAAGGATCAAACCACTTTATAGGAATTATTTCTTTCCGCATTTGTACCGATTCTATAAATGGTTTGTTTACATGTAGACCAAAGCCGAAAATATGTATACACATGTATTAGAAAAAATAAAATATAGCAGCGCCATCAAGTGGCTAAAAGTGGTACTTTAATTGCTTAGAAGTAAATGTTATTTTTTGTTCCGTTGGTTCTCTATTAATGCTGATTTTATGTAACCTACGTCATCCGCAAAATTCTGTTTTAAATATTTCACACCTGTTAGGGGTAGTTCAATAAAATTAGTATTCGAATTCAATAAACTAAATATAACAGCGCCATCTAGTGGCTCCTAGCTGTACTTTAACGAAGCTTTTTAACGAATTTTATTTTTCGTCACGGTTCTGATCGCATAATTATGATTTTATATAGCCTATGACACCCGCGCAAGGATGCCGAATCGAATGACACCTTGTTTAACAAAATCTGACCATTGGTTAAGGAGTTATGAGGGAACATAGAATCGGACATACTTACATACATACATACATACCTACATACATACATACATACATACATACATACATACATACATACATACATACATACATACATACATACATACATACATACATACATACATACATACATACATACATACATACATACATACATACATACATACATACATACATACATACATACATACATACATACATACATACATACATACATACATACATACATACATACACACTAAACACATTACCCTCCTTTTGGGCTTCGCTGCAGTCGGGTAAAAATATAGGTATATATTTTTTCGAAACCTTTCGTCATAGATACTAGTTAAAGATCTCAGTTTTACTGAATAATTTTTTATTTTGTTCTATTCTCAAGTCTCACTATCACTATCACGTGATAGTGAGACTTGAGAATAGAAGAAAATAACACGTACATATGTTTACTGGAAGAGAGTTTCGGCGGTAGATCTAGCTAATCAGTAAATATTATTACTGAATTACCCTACATTACATCCCCACCGTTATTGTTGCTTACAGGCTAACTGATATTACGAGTATGCTACTAGTAGATGTTAAGTATGTTATTGTGCATGTGACATTTTTCTTTATTGTAATCACAAGTTATTGTAAAGAAATATTGTTAGATACTATCAAAGTCAAGAAATTAACAGCACAGGATGAAATTTCTTGAATTAATGAGATGAATGAAGAACATAAGGAGCACACAACTTGATAGAATATCTTGATTTCTGGTTCCCTTTATTTTATAGATTTCTGTCAATGGTTTGTCAACATATTGACCAAATGTGAAAGAAACTAAATATAGTATGCAATTAATGACTACTACTTCAATAGCAATAACACGAAAAATTGTGTACTTAAATAAATTTAAAAAGTCACATAAAACTTTTCTTAATTGTTGCGTTGCGTAAATACATCACTAATTATGTTTTCGCGGTGGAAAGAAAATTGTAGATTAAACAAAAAATATACTACGTACCTAGGTAGGACAGAAGTTAGTGTAAATGACGCACTCCGAATTTATCATTTCAGTTATTTCGCATTTTTGTAGAGGTTACCTATTGAGGTTATTATTTCATTGTGATATCGATACAGATGCCTCACAAAACAACACATTTAATACCTGACATTTAAACAATTATAACTTTGATTGACTTAATTTTTTTTTTATCTTAGTTTCGGTGCATTGAAAAATCTAGGTAGAAAATAGATAAAAGAACACTTTCAATCCATCAACCACCCCGTATTCATGCAATTGTGGATGCAGGCCTCTCCCAAGGCACACAGGTCCCATCTGTCCACGACTATCCTCATCTATTCATCCAGAGAACACTTTATTGTAAACGAAAAACTACAAAATATTGTTTTTCCTTTCATAGTTACAAACTTACAACACAATCTGAATTGCACGCCGACAAAGAGACGCGCATAACTAGTCGTACAGACTGTAAGAAAATTTGTTCATTAGATTTCCACAGTGTCGTCTCAGACCTCCATGCTACAGTCGGGAGCACCTTTACCTTTACACGAATGCACACTACTCGGTTACATTAAGGTCGGCTTTAAACTAACATGAATCTGATGTAGAGTCTGATCAATGTGTCTTGAATGATACGCAGGGTGTCAAACGTGGATTAGATTAGAACTTTTTATTGTACACACCAGAAAACATTGACAAGGATGCTTTAACATTTTAAGATATTTAATTATAACAAATAAATTAATCCAATAGTGCTCTAACATTTTTAGCTAATTGATTTTAATAATATGGTTTCTAGTACTTGGTGACTCTCTGAAACTAAAAAAAATCTTTGAATTTTCTTCCAAAATTTGCAACAAAATTGCCCTGATTTAGGCGATTCGGTGGTCAATTCCTTTCAACTAACAACTGCCTTATTGATTCTATGTTGATGTAAAATTAAAACATTTTTTTATATTAGTTTACCTAACAATCTTTTGTTTTTCAAACGCAAGTGCTTACTCGATGACGGCCGCATAAATCATGCCTTCTCGATCTGATGAGTTTTAGAAAGCGACGCGAGTACCTGCGCGATGGTGGATACAATTCACATTTTCATCTATTTTTGTGAGGCATTTGTTTGAACATAAGCACAAGACTTCGTTGCTCTTGCCATAAGTACGGCATCCAATTTTATAAAATTCAATGCATATGGTTCGTGAAATAAGTACATTTAGAATTTCACTCTGATTACTAAAAACTAAAAACACAAAAAAATACAATGTCATAAATATGTCAAACCACAGACGGGACGTCAAACCCACAATTAGCCGGTTTCTGAATTGCGAAGTTCACTTAGTAAATACTATAACACTCTTTGAATTCGAAGCAACAGCACTACAGTTAAGTATTTACTTAGCGAAATTCTTAATTCCGAAACTGGCCTTTTTTTTTCCTGGCGAACTATTAGTGTGAAATCTATTTTATTTCTCATGTAGGTATGTTATTTAAAGCAGTCGAGTCAGTTCTTGTTGGACTTGATGTGCTCCATGAAGACGGCTTAATAACATAGCCAAAGAGAAGTGTGAGAAAAGCGAAGTGGGCGAATCATTGGCTTGCTGCCGATATAGGTACTCGTGAAATTTTAATGGCGTAGGATATTATCCGTTAATTGTTTACTACTTGCTCAAACTTATTAAGTAGGTACATATAAATGCCTCTCTTTATTCAATATTTGACGCAGTGACCGAAGCAAAGCCTCTTTCTCACGTGTACTGCACAAGCGTATATACTACGGGGAGCTATGGTGCTCACACACTGGAGGCAGTACGACGGATGTGAGTGGCGGAGAAGGTAAGTGCAATAATGCGTGGCGCGGCCGGCACCGGCTGCTGCGTCACTGCAGCGCTAGCGGCGCGGTGCCGGCCGTCGGCGTGCTCTGCGGCCGGCGCCGGCCCGCGCCGCGGGGACGCTCGCTGCCGACACTTCTATTATAAGCCCCATAGTATGCTCAGTACGAGAGTGGCCAGAAAGTCATCTTCATGCAACCTGGCAGCATCATGGAAGTGTGAATTCTGAATTATTATAAATTAAAACTGTTTTTATACGGATTTCACTCGTTTATTACATTTTTACAATTTTCCGACATTTCGACACTTTTTCAAGTGCAGTGGTCTCGGATGACACCTGAAAAAGTGTCGAAAGGTCGTAAAAATGTAATAAACGAGTGAAATCCATATAAAAACAGTTTTAATTACTTACCTTAATTACTTTACTTAGAAAAAAAATTATTAAGTTGTATAGGACTTCTTCTAAAAATATGTACTTACTGTGTAAAAATTAAATAAAATTTTTATTATTAGGTATATAGTAATTTCATAATTGCTTATGATACAATAATTTGCAGTTGGCCTGAATCGAATGGCTTATCTTAGGATGCTTCAACATCGTGAAATTTTCTCAAGGCAGCGCCACGAGGAGAGTGTAAAACAATATGTACTTAGATAAGTAGTAAGATGTGTGTATCGCACGGCGTGCGCTGGACTATGTCATTAGAATTTTCAGAGACTCTCGTACAGGGATGACAGTTTTTGCTATACCGAAACAACATGCCTACCTATAGTATAGCAAAAACATTTACGGTCTTATTTATAAAACCATGATTCTAAAACACTCCTCAGTGGTAGTTTAAATTAAAAATGGCTGTTTGGAAGAAATTACTTTCACTAATAAGGCCGCCACTTTTACTGTCCTGTTATTTTTTTAAGTCTTATGTAGTTCCTGGTGTATATGCAATATAGAATATTCTATCTTTCCATCCACCCCGGGGTTACGAACCCCAGGCCCAAGGTGTCGGTGTTCGGTGGTCGATGCGTATAACTTATTGTTCTTCTATGAAAATTTTACATTCAGAGAGAACGGATTTCGATGGTTCTTTATTAGGTTTGTACACGAACAGTTGCAACAAGACCCTACGTAGACAGTAGCCAGCTAGATTTTTTACAGAATATCCACCAGTTTAACAGAATACCCCCAGTTTCTCATACACTAACAGTCTCATAAATGTATTGGAATCTGTAAACGCAACTTAATCTGTCCAATCCAAGAAAAAATATATCAATTCTTTGTTTCCGCTGCTGCAGCACGGGTCTCTTCCTGCATCGCAGGAAGGTTAGGCCATACTCGCACAGTCACTGAACATAATAAAGAGTGGAAGTCTTAAGTGGACAGTGCCCGCGTGCCTCGTACTGTCTTTCTTTCCAGTTTTACGTAGTAACTATTATCTAATCTGTGCTTCAGTTGCCGTGCGCTTCTAGTAAAAAAACCAATAATGAAAAGTTTATTATAATGCCTTATTGTGCTACGAAATGTCAAACTTCATTTCATCATTGTCATTTGACTTTGATCATTGTTAACATTAGAAAAAGGTTCATATTTTACTTGGAACTTTTATGGAGTACACCTTTTCGGCATTGTCTTTATTTACCAATGGCAGCTTGGCATTTGTAGTGTGCGTTTGGTTTATATGTGTGAGTTTGGTTACACTGGTTTTCATACTAATGTGTCACGTCACTACTTCTACTCTTTTTTATGTTCTGTGGCCATACTCCACCACGAGGCTAAGTCCGGGTGGTGGAGGATTGTAAGATAATGGCGGGCTTTACGGCTTGATAATGAGTGATCGTTATCAACCCGTCCATAAGGCCTCTGACTAGGCGCAACGACTGCCATTACATGACAGCCGGCACCTGTGGCTTAACGTGCCTTGCCGAACGCGCTCGGAAAATACCACTAGCGGTCGTCACTGGATGGTCACCCACCCAGCACCTGTTGTTGCTTAACCTAAGTGATCGATTCCAATCACTCGGTTCACAAGGCCACGAGCGCTTCGCTCCAAGCAAATTATGCTCAAATCTTTTCTCGCTCTCTTTATGGCATCCTGTGAGTACAGCACACTACATTACCTCAGTCATGACTGTGTCCGTAAACAATAAATATACCTACACTATTTTTATTTTTAATGCACTAACCCGTGCTAAGGAACAAATTTAAAAACCTATTTAGAGGCTAAAAATTTCACCCATGCCTGGATTCGAATCCGCAACCTCTGGCTATCCGTACCAGCGCTCTACCAATTGAGCCAATGGGCGACTCACGGCATCAGTGAAATTTCGAACCTCTTTACAATATTCTCTGTATTAGGTTGCGGGTTCGAATCCCGGCATGGGTGAAATTTTTAGCCTCTAATAGGTTTTTAAATAAATATATCTATTTATATATTCATCAAAACAAATGCTCCTCTATGTGTAATCGACTTCAAAAAGTAGGAGGTTATCATCGACATAATATTTTTTTGTTGGAATAAATGTACAATGTCTTTGGTCCCATTTTATTTTCGTGAAGATTTGATGAAGACTTTCAGAGATAGAGAACCGAACTCTTCAATGGACAATAAAGCTCAGTTGGGACCATCCTTCAGCAATATACATATTATATTTAATAAAATATTGGAAAAAATGAGGCCAAGTAGGTAGATAGTGGTGATTTTCTGGTGAAGAGTATCAAAGACGGAAATTGAGAACTTCAAATTATAAAGCAAAGAATTAAGTTAAGTTTATATGCTACAAACACTATTCATCAAATTATTGCATGAAATAACTTACTCCCTGGTATCTGGTGCACATTGTTTTGAAGATCATCAGCTCGATTGTCGTTCTTGAGAGGTTCTAAGCCTCTATTCTGTATAGGAATATAAAGTTTTAACTGAAGTAGGTACCTATTTAATTTCACTGTCACTTTTTCGATATCAACCCATGTACGTTGCTGGGGCTCGGGTCTCTTCCTACGTCGCAGGAAGGTTAGGCGATACTTCACCACCGGGGCCAAGTCCGGGTTGATGGAGGATTGTAAGACAGTGGCGGGCCTTACTGTCAGACTCAGAATTTATCAAGCCGCCCATAAGGTCTCTGATATGGCTCAACGACTGCCATTGCGTGACAGCTTGTGACTATTAGGTACTGGTTTTATATAAAATCTTTGATTTCATGATAATTTGCGGCTGTAAATAATTAGACAAAGACATTATGAATGAATTTTAATAGTATTGATAAGCTTATTAACTAATCAACGGTCAGCAGGGCTCGGGTTTTTCGGCGAGCGGCAGCGTCTCGTCGGCGGCAGCAGGGGCGGCGGCGGGGCTGGGGGCGCCGGCGCGGGGCGCGGGCGGCGGGGACGCCAGCAGTACGCCGCCGCGGTACACCAGCGCGGCCAGCGCCGAGCCGGCCAGCGGGCCCACCCAGTACACCTGTCACACGGTACTCTAATTAATAACGTTATTATAAAGTAGGTAGTTACTAATCGCAACTCCACGTTTATTTAACGTACTGGTTGGTGGAGCGGCTGGATGAGAATAACCACTCAAGGACAAATAGTACCATAAAGTTACCTTACTTCTTAACCCTAGTTCCCCGTACAATCTATTGATCTACGGTTAATAGCTGTCAAATGTTTTTTTGTATAAACTTTGGCCAACTGAGAACAGTAGATTAACGGCTTGTGGTTTACCAGAAACCGGGGGTTAGTCTAGCAGTTGGCAACAGTGGAATAAAGGAATTCCGTATGACATTTTGTAAGGTACTTTGTTTTATTGTCAGTTTAGGTGATTATAGAGGTAACAACAAAAATCATATTTCGGTGTCCATTTTTTATAACACAGGATTATATATTTTTATTAAGTTTGTTTTATACTCGCTCTACCAATGTCAGTGAATCTTATCCTATGTACCTACAGGAGTATACATATTCTATTTGAAACAAACTATAAATAAATAAAAATAAAAAGTCGCGAAACAAAACGTTTAAAATAGGTATGAAATTGGGATATAGACTGTTTGAATAATGAAATATGCCGGTGATTGTAATGTGAGTGGTCCTCACCCAGTGATGCTCCCAGCAGCCGTGGAACAGCGCGGGCGCCAGGCTGCGCGCCGGGTTGAGGCTGGCGCCTGTCAGCGGGCCCTGCGGAGTGGCACGCCACACGTGAGACACAAGGGGGTATTTCGACCATGACTCTCTTGAAATAAAATAGATTCGTCTAGGTTCTACAAGTTTTGAGACGGTCTTCAAAAATGGAACCTGGAAACCATACCTGACAGATCATCCTCAATGTCCAAAAAATTTAAAATAAAGTTAGGTTTTGTTGGCCTAGTCGAACCGAGTGATTAGAATCCATCAAATCACTTGAGTTAAGCAACAACAGGCGTGTTCAGGTGCAGGATGGGTGACCGACCCGTAACTACCGCTAGTGGCATTTTTCAGAGCGCTTCCGTGCTTTTCAAGGCACGTTAAGCCTTTGGTGCTGGCTGTCATGTAATGAAAGTCGTTAAGCTATGTCTGGGGCCTTATTTTATTTTATTTATAGCATTACACAACAGATAAGTAACATAAAATGTAAAAATATCAAGACGAAAGCTTATAATCTAGTTACATATCCTTTAACGTGTGATGACAGCATGTTAGAATATGCTCATGGGCGGCTAGATAACTTCTGACAGTAAGACCTGCCACTGTCTTACACTCCTCCACCAACCCAGACTTGGCCCCCGTGGTGAAGTATGGCTTAACCTTCCTGCGATGTAGGAAGATATCCGTGCCCCAGCAGTGGGGACATGCAAGGGTTGAAATATAATTAGAGGGGCCAACCTATTACGAATGTGTGTATTTGTGATTCGTAACGTTCACAATTTATCATCCTTTTAATAACTTAGATGAAAACAACATAAATTAAAAAAAATGCAACAATACATTTCAACGTTATGTTATGGTAGGTAGTAATGGCGACATTTGCGTTAGATTTGTCTCCGAGTGACTAAAAATTTCACTTTATTATCTTTGCGTTTTATGCTGTTACTTAGTACCTATACATAAACTTTTAATATCTTATCTATTAATCTCCTGACGATCCCCAAGGACAAATTTCTTTCTTCAAATACTTTTCATGCAAGTGAAACATCCGGTCAAATAAAAAAGCTGGACAAAGTCCACCGCATGCGAAACAACTAGAGAAATCTGGACGGAAGGTAATCGTACCCCAGAGCAGACGAGGCCGACGACGGTGAAGCCGAGCTTGATGCCGATCGCCGCGTCGGGGCGCGCGGGGTCGTGCTGCGCCCACAGCGCCAGGCAGTGCCCCGCCAGCGCCGCCGTCCACAGCGCCTCGAGCGCGGCCGCCACGACCGGCGTCACGCGCGGCACCGAGCAGCCCAGCGGCGCCGGCTGGGCGTCCAGCGCCACCAGCGCGCCGAAGCCCAGCACGCCGCCCACCAGGTGCGCCGCGCAGTAGGCGGCGGCGCGGCCCGGCGTCACCCGGCCGGCCAGCAGCGCCGCCAGCGACACGGCGGGGTTGAGGTGTCCGCCCGACACGGGCGCCAGCGCGGTTACCAGCCACGCCACGGCGGCGCCGAAGGCCAGCGCCGGCTGCACCAGCGCGTGTCCCCGCTGCAGCGACGCGCAGCCCAGAGCCACCAGCAGCGCCGAGCCCAGCGCCTCGCCCGCGACCGCCACGGCCCACGGGCGCCACCAGCTCCTCTTGCCTGATCCAACTGCGCAACACAATATTTACATGACTCTTAGAAAATATTATTCTACTACTTTTACCTATAAGAGAAAATATCAGCTCCTAACTGTAAAACTGTAGGTTGGCTACCTATTGTAAATAACTACACAATGTAAATATAGTGTGCAGTCGGTTCGTGACTGAACAACTAAAATTACTGTAAAAGAACTGTTTATTGTAATAAAAATAGTATTCTAAATTGGCACGATTAAGACAACATTTCTTGGTAAATGAATGCACCTGGTGTAGTTCATAATAAATAATAACAGAGGATACACTGACTCGACCGGCCACGGCCGCGCGGTCGGGAACAAGCTTTGGGTGCTTCAATCACGTATTACATAGGTAGTGTTCGGATTATACCGAAAAACTAGAAACAAACATACACTTACCTTTACAAGATTTTAATTGGCAAAGGTTAATACACCTTCCACGGGGCATTGTAGGTATATTATTCTACAATAATTTATCTCTGAATATATCACAATCCCACCAAAGCAAATGTTGTGCCTTTTTCTGTGTTTTTAAAAACACCGTTGGCTTTGTGCAATGAACTTGGCAAGTACATAAGTACATACATCACATATATTTTTTATGTCGAGATAGTGACCAGTTTTTTTACGTCTAGGTATGTTTAGGTGCGGTGGAACATCGCTTTTTATTCAGAATTGCTTAGTAGCTTAGAAACGAACACTACGATCAATAATGAATGACCATTGAAGGAAGAAAACTTATTTCCTGTAAAAGCAGTCACACGCAACTTGAAAAATTAGGGCACATCTTCTAAGCTAGGTTTTCTCTAGTTCACCTTTACCTAGATTTAATTGTATTGCTAGGTTTTACATATGTAAAACCTAACTGCAAAGTAGGTACTCGGGGCTGCAAGTGATGCTAATTACTTCATCCAGATGTCGCTACCTGTACGTAATACAGAGAATCCCGGCATGGGTGGAATTTTTAGCCTCTAAATGGGTTCTTAATTGTATTACAAGTAAATCAACGTTACAAATCTTGTAAGAACGTTCATTACATAGTCACAGTTTCTATGTTATTATACATATTTTTATTCACGAAGGTTCTACTTAATACGTTTAAAATCACCAATCCACGGTAATACAGCCCATACTCTCTCTCAGTAGGACATATTAAAGGCGACGTGACAATACAAAATAAACATTTAAATTAATATTTAAAATTGTCTCTAAAGCTCTGCCGTTGGAGAGAGTTCCCAAGATGCTTAAGCATTCCCCGTCTGAGCGGCCAGGCTGATGCGCTGACTGAGGTAGCTACCAGTCTTAGGTAAGGTTAATTCACAAATTAATAAAGAATTCTGACGCAAATATGTGTTTAAAATTAATTTTAACGGCGAGGGTATTATAAGTAGGTAATAATTAAATTCATATAGAGATAAAGTTGCTTATCTCAGGCAATTTTTGTTTACTTAAATAATAATGACCTTTTACACGACATTGTTTGGACGAGTAGGTAGTTAAAGATTTTACATTCGGTGAGTGAAAAACATGTACCTATACGAGTATAATGTACAAACGGCAGTAAGCGTCATAGACCTAAAGTAGGGAGAGGGGGGCAGTTTAGAACAGAGGCAGTTTTGAATTATCGAATTTATGAACGCATCATTTGTCTTTCCTAACCTCCAATACCTTTTTAATACTGGTAATACCGAACTACACGTCTGTCAGTTACCAATTTACGTCAATGTCAGTGTCAAACAGAATAAAATCTGTCGGTTACTTTACGGAGACAAAACCATAGATAAGTATATTTTAGACAAAACCAAACACTTTTATTTTTTATTGTAAGCGGATTACTGAAAATATAAGTATTATTTTCAAGTTTTGACTATTTTACAGTGTTGTGTATATTATACCAAGTTTATTACCATTATAAGTTAATTAAATACAAGTTTCTTGGTCATCTAGAAAATTTTGTTTCTGAAGGATGGTATTGGGGCAGATAAAAAAAAAACTGTGGGGCAGTTATGAATAATAATGTTCAAAAGTGCCCCCAGCTATTTCATCAAATTATATGTACTTATTTTTAAAAATCATTGATAAATATAGTTAAATAAATTCATTTTATATTCTTTTACAGTTACGAATCATAATGGTAAGAAATTACAAAAAGAAAATGATGTTAACGAAGAAGATGCCGAGAGAGCTGTATTGTGTGTTGTCAATGATAGCATGAAACTGAGGACTGCCGCTGCTAAGTATATATAATATGATTTTTTTTAATTGCAATAATGTATCTAGATCTCATTATTAAAATAATAAGTTACACTTGTTCAAGACTGCCCCAGGCTGTTAATAGTTTTGTAAAGTTTATTAAGCAATAGTGAGTCTACGAAGTTAGTGGCAAAACACAATTATAAGATAAGATCTGTATGTCTTAAATAAAGTGTTGATCATATTCTAAATTGTTAATTACTATTATAATATACTAATTGTTTTCTTGTTATCGTGGTATTTCAAATATGCCCCTAGGGTTATCAAATGTGCCCCTTGCCAGGGGCACATTTGAAAAAAAATCGTTTTTAAAAAATAATAATATTAATACTTTCATAAGTAAAAACAAGTAAATTTAATTTTTATTATGTAGCACAAATAGCATATCTATTCATAAAAAAATAATATAACTTGATATGTAGCACAATACGACAAACATAATATTTTATTTAAAAAGTGTTCAAAGGTCCCTCTCCCAACAATTCCATGTTAAAAGATTACAATGACAATAATCAGGTGAAAAAAATATTGAGGAGACAATGTTAAAGAAAAAAATATTTAAGAGAGATGTATCGTTAAATTACAGTTCGGAATCAAATGTAGGGGAGTAATAATAATGCCTACAGGGTGAACATGCGTTCCATTGTTTTTATATCTTCCGCTGTTTGTTTGATAGGTCATGCTTTAAACCACATGAGCTATACAGAGTAGTATTTTTTCTAAGTATTATCCACCGCTAGATATTGGTTAATTATCATATAGGGCCCCGTAAAAAAATGTCCACAATTATTAATAATTAATTGAATAAATAAATGTAGGTATCATTCATCTTTTTATCTTAGAACAATAAAACAACAGTAAATTTGATGTACTTATTACAATGTTTTTCCAATCTAATCTAATCTTTAATAGAAAATGTATATAATAAAAATGAATCCCCGAATGTGGTGGTATAAGCGCAACGAGAGCAGCTGAACCGATTTCGCTAATTATTTTTTTAGAATATTCCTTGAAGTACGAGTTTGGTTCTTACGGAGAGAAAAAATAAAAGCATTGAATTTTAGGCGGTACGAAGTACGCTGGGTTAGCTAGTGTTCCAATAAATATTTATCCCCAGAAAATATCTACTTATGTCAAAGTATAGTCATTAAAACAAAAGTTTGTGATTGTGTCAAAAAACACACACAAAATGGATATTTCTACTTATAATATTATTAACAAGATGTCGGGTGGGTGTTCGTAATGTATGCGCCGGGCCAAGTTTCCGGTTGGCCCGTACCTACTGTGCATATATTTACGCGCACCCACTCAAGCACTTTTTGACACGGTCTATCTTCGAATCCAATTAAATATGTTACAGAAATAAAACAAATACGAGGATTGAAGTTATTAAATTGAAACATTACTTCGAATTCCATGCATTGTATAGTTTACAAAATACTCTTATACCTAGGAGTCCAAGTATTGCAACTCTCGGCACTCACAGACTAACCGACAGATGGATCATCTAAAATCTAGGGTTCTTCTATTTAACTAGAGTTTTTTTTTTTAATAAAAACAGGTAAAGGATCAAATCTAAATATTTAAAAATATACAGATGAAATAAAGATAAAACATTTTATTTGCTAAAGCATGGTAAATACATTGAAGTAGCTGGTAAAGAGTTCCCGCTGTTACTGTCGTAATTTCAGATGAACCACCAAATACCTACATGTCATTGTATGTAGAGAAAAAAATTGTTAAGAGAGCTCTGCTAATTTAAAGTTCAGCTTGCCAGCAAAAAAATAATCAAAATACCTAATATCACTGTTAACTTGTATAATAACCACTGCCCACATTTATAAACTAAGAAGCTTATTAGTACTTCATTAGACATATAAAGACCTAAACGCTAATCTAAAATAGTTGAAAATATACAGGGTGACCATGTTATTGGGGGTAATAAGTTGAAACAACGTATTAAGGGTAATGACTTAATTACTTACTTACTATAATGGTTAAAGAAAAACTAGGAGACCGGCCATACTTATTAAGGTTAGGTATGTATACTTACTTACTGGATTTACACATAAAGAAAATATTTTAAATCCTATAGGTATATGCTTTTTACTTTCAAAATGTTAGTTGATTACATTTTTCTTCACAAACAACTTCATGTTCATACGAAAGGAGTCATGGCCATATGAAAGGACCTAAAATCATTAGAATAATATATATGTCATAGTCAAATCTCTTTTGACTGCTAAAATCAGTCAAAACTAGTTTTTCAACACCTACTCCGTTAAAACTTCATACGATGTCGCGCTTTTTTCAAAGTTCTGTGTAACTCTCTTATCATAGATAACTGCATTTGCTAATATTTTTAGCTTCAATGGCGACAAACTGATCGTATGATTCTTAATGGAAAACCGTAAATCCCATATATCTGTTTGTAGAAGAGAACAGAAGTTTTGAAACTTGCAAAGTATGATGAAAATCCTGCTTGGCAAGTTTCACAATGTTTATAATTGCGGATTCCCTTAACTCCAGGAACTTGACAAGTACTTATGTATCATGTATTTTTTGGGACGAGAAGTTAACCAGTTTTTTCCGCATTTATGGGATACTAATCCTGTGCGATTCCAATCGTCACACCTTTGAATTCCTTACTAATTTGACCGTTAGACCATTGGTATCTCGAAATGTCGCGTCGCCTCTGCGGCACAGTAGTAACGCATCTGCCCATGCGAGACGTCCCAGGTTCGAACCCCGGCTGGGGAAAAAGAACCCAGGTCTTGGATGTTTACGCGTTTGAGATGTCGCTTTTTCAGTTTCCCACGACAGAGTATCCTTGTGCGGGGCTAGAAGCAGTGTAAGTGCCTGTATGTAAATATTGTGTGTTATGTTCATCATCATGTTTGTAAGCTGCAAGTTTCCCAAAAAGAAATAAATAAAATAAATACCTAAATAAAATAAAATCGTCGTCATCAACCCATTAGGTATGTCTTCACCGAGGGGCACGGGTCTCTTCCTTGAGGAAGGTACAGGCCATACTCCACTACGGGGCCCAAGTCCGAATTGGTGGAGGTTATGTTAGCTCTCAGGATTCTCTCGCATAATATAGGGGCTGGTCTGTGTTAAATTAGGGGCGACTTTGCAATGAAAATGTTAGGTTAATCAGCTGTTGCTGATCTAAATCAATGTCTATTTGACTGAGCAGAGTGCATGCATGTTAAGCTGCAGATGCGCCGCAGTCGCTAGTAGTGTGTAGGTGCGGCCAGGTGTGTGGCCGAGTGTAGTGCGCGGGCGGCGGGTACTGACCGGGCGGCATGTCGTCTGCTGCGTGCGGCGTGCGGCGCGGCGCGGCTCCGGGGCGGCACTAGCCGCGCGCGCAAGCCGCGCCGCCGCCGCTATCGCGCGCGTGACCCTCGACCCGCGCCCGCGTTGTATCACTAGGAAGTCACTACACCTCACACTGACAGCAAAGCTGATGTGTCCTAAATCGCCTAGAGGTTCTATTCGATAGATTTACTATAATGGAACATATTTTTTTCCTTTGAGCTCAATATTCAATAATTTATTTCATTTCACAAGTATATACAGATGACATAATATAATAATATGGATCTTTGTGGACCCTGTAGGGCACGCAACATTATAAATTTAATACTTCATAGGCTTATTTAGGCATTTTAATTCTAGTTATAATTTTAATATCACACATGCTACTTAATAATTCTGATACAATTTTATAAGTATATCAAAATACAACAATGATTTTCAGTAACTTTACAATTATATACTAAATAAAATAATAAGTTTAAATCTTAGTATTATGTTCATTATCAATAAATTTCTATTATAATTAAGATTAATCTGTATTTATTTTATTTGTAGATTGGTTCAATGTATTATCTTCTAGGTATTCGTCTAGCTTCGTGACCGTTATTGACATAAGACAAGCGTCTTATGTCAATAATGAACTGTAACAACTCTACATACCCAGATATAGAACAATGAAGAGAAAGTTTTGAATATATTAAAAATTTCAAAATATTGTTAAAAAGCCGACCTAGTAAAATGACGTCGACAGTTTTTGATGTTTGTCCGTTAATTGTTAACTAAATTATTTTTACAGCAAGTTTTAAATAGTTATGAATGACACAATAAATAACTTCTCTTAGGATGGCGGGCGTAGCCAGGTAGGGGCCTGCCAGCACCCAGAGCTAAGTAAAACCTATTTTTTTATCTGCTCTACACATAATCGTCCTGTAAATAAACATGAATCTATAATTTAGTACCTTTGTCTTCAAATCGTTCTTGATGTTATAGAACGCCTTTTGCACCGCGTATTGGCCAAGAAGTTCCCTTCATAGTCACTAGATGGTGCTGGATGTGTAAACTTGCAACAGCTTATCAAAACATACCTATTTAAAAGGAACAAAAAAAACCGACTGCTGAGAATTAGCAGGCGTGACTCAAATTATTTTTTTTGACTTAAACCTTTTACTTCTATGTCTAACGACTACGTCAGTTGCGCAAATCTCGTTCTACCTCGCGCGGTGCGGCCCGCGAGCAGATGGGCACCAGGGCCCGGCCCGCGCGCAGACGAGCACCAGAGCCCGGCCCGCGCGCAGACGGACACCAGGGCCTGGCCCGCGCGCAGACGGGCAGCACCAGGGCCCGGCACGCGCGCAGACGGGCACCAGGGCCCGGCCTGCGAGCAGACCAGGGTCCGACCTATCATTCGTCGGTTGCGGTCCGCTGTAACATTTAATCCGTAGCAGAGCAATCGGGCTCGGTGCGGTGTTCAACAATAGGAATCGAAGCCACGACCTCCGACAGGGTAATGAGACGTCATATCGCTAGGCCTACGAGGCAGTCGTTGCCGCGACCCCTGCTCGGGCGGATGGTGTTTGGAGTAAAGTAAGCAATCAAGCATTAACACAGTACAGAACTAAGATATTATGTATTCATATATTCAAATATTTATAGTTTCATGAACTTTATGTATCTAAACAGACTATAACAATCTGATTAAATACAAAAACATACTTACAAAATTATTTTTTTCGGCCTGTAAACAAATAAATTTTGTCTCTCTGAAAAAGATACAGTTTTAAGTTCACGATATTACTTATTAATAATTACGTAAAAATTATCTTCTGTGAGTGCCTGCCGTTGAACTACGATAGAATTGTGAAAGCAACATATTTTTCTGACAAATTGTTTTGCCAGAAATACCTATATCTTACTTTATCACAATGCTTAAAAAAAATAAAGTAAAATTTATCTTCTTTGGGCAAGGATGAACCTTCTTGTCTTTGGGTTATCGGTGTGACGTAACACGCGACCTCCTCCGTATATAGCTCGGCGGCCCCCGCCGCTCCGGGCGACCGATAAAATAGCAATTACAGTATTATTGCAGTGTTCCAGACAACAGCATTTACGTTTTTGTTTTCGAAGCATTACGCTCGAGGAAACAGGAGGATATCAGAGATTTGATAAATATATTAATTAGGCAAAAAATTATGTTTTTTTATTTCTATTACATATGGTAGGTATTCCATCACCTGATCTTAGCATAATGATTATCCAGTCATACATATTCAACAAGTACGTAAACAGTAATAGCACCAACACACAATCCATTCTATTGAATTTAAATTAATGTATTTTAATGTGTATGTTAAATAAGTACAAAGACTCCTCGACCGTACTTATAGCACAGGAACCGAGATAAAGGAGTAAATGGCAGTAAAGTGTAGGGCACGTAACATAATACGAGTTTCGTTTCAGTTCGAGGCGCGTGAATCGGGGTCTCAATATTTTGCTACAGTCGGGGTGGCGCCACGCTAGTGGCAGGCGTGCGACCCGGCGGGGCTCCAGCACGTGCTATGCTAGGTGATGGCTATTCTAGCACGCGGCGCGCGGCTCGCCCCCGCCCCCGCCGCCGCCCCGTGCAGCAGCGCCGCGGCCGCGGCCGCCACCAGCGCGCCTGCCCCCCGCGCCGCCTGCGCCGCGCCCCCGCCCCCGCCGCACGCGCCCCACGCCCAGCGCGCCAGCCGCGTCGCCGGGCTCACGCCCGCGTCCAGCTGCGCCTGCCGAGTGCACTCGCGCTTATTATTCTGACCGCATAGTCTGCGACTGCACGCCCGACGGCACCCATCGCACCCGACACGATCGCTCGTCGACCAGACAGGGACATCGCAGACATAGAAACACACAGACCGAGGCCACTCCTACTAGATAAGTACGACAGCCTCCACTAGGAATCGAACCCACGACGTTCGGTTTAGTAGTCGAAGCGTCGACCGCTCTACGAGCCGGTCACACACACCGGGCGGGAGGACGCCGGGACCGATAATACGTTTGACTCTCACCCCGATGAGAGTGAAGCCGAAGACGCCGAGGCCGAGACGCAGCGACCAGGAGTCGGTACGCGTGCCGCGGCCCCCGCCCCCCCAGGCGGCGCAGAACAGCAGCACGAGTGCGGCCGCCAGCAGGGCGTCCAGCGCCGCCGCCGCGGCCAGCGAGCCGGCGCCGGCGGGGGCGGGGGCGCGGGGGCAGGGCGCGTCGCCGTGCAGGGCGCGCGCGGCGGGGTAGGCGAGCGCGGCGCCGGCGGCGTGCGCGGCGGCGGCGAGCAGCGCGCGCGCGCGCGGCAGGCGGCGGCGCAGCGCGGCGGCCAGCGCCACGCCGGGCGCCAGCAGCGCGTCGCCGCCGCGCAGCTGCGCCAGCAGCAGCGCCGCCAGCCCCGCGCCCATCGCGCCGCCCGCGCCCCCCGCGCCGCCCGCGCCGCCAAGCAGCAGCGGCAGCGCGCCGCTCAGCAGCTCGACGCCCGCGAACGCCGCCAGACCGTGCTCTGCAAGTACCGCGATGTGTCTCTACAGTCCACCCCGCCCGACGACGACGTCTCGCTGGTGACTCCGAGCTTTACATTAATGTGAGCGAGCGTTCTTCGTATGATTCTCCTTCCTTATATTACAAATATTTTTTTCGTAATATCTTTTTCATAGGTAATCTTCACCAGAACCGCAATCCCATATAATCCTTAAATGACAGTGCTAAGGTAATGCTAATCCCACAGTAAATTATAATAATGAATTAAAAATTATTTCTGTTTACTAAAACAGATTAGATAAACCTTACACTGACAACTATAGAGCATTCGACTGAAAAACATACCTACTTATTTAATTAAAATTATATTAAAAAAGTGTCTTCACAATACTAAGCTGAATAAATGTGAAACAAAAATTATATAATATAGGTAGGTTCGTATAATATTGCGTATAATACCTATTACGTACATACTTGTAATGTCTATTGTAGTATGGGTGATCGGTCTTGTGAACAGGCTTCTGTTAAAACCAATTTTTGTATATATCTACAATAGACATTACAAGTATGTACGCAATAGGTAGGTATACAATCTTAAAAATTGAATCAGTTTCTATTTTCGCACCGCAACACGAAACGATTGACAATCGTGAAATACCTGTAGGTATTTCTATTTTAATGTAAAAAGGATACAATATTGTGCTATGGTGTCGCTGTAAACGTCTCGTTTCATGACTCGTTGTTCCTGGTCTACAGGGTATAAAAACTGACACCGGGCCCGAAAGCTACGATACTGGATCCTAACCTAACACAAAGGGCTCAAAGGAGGCACTAATGATTGTTTCAACAATGTGGATGTCTCGTCGTGGGTGACGACATGTCACACCTGAATTTTAAAATATACGTACAGCGTTATTATTAGAACCAGTCCATTTGCGTAAGATACCCAGGTATCTAAAGTAAATATTTATGATCAATCACCATCGACATCGAACTTGCCGTCGCGGCGTCTGTACGAGAGTACCAACTACTGGCGTCCTGCTGCCACCTTGTGAACTCAAACAAAATGTATTTATTCACTATGAAACAAGTCTGTCTACACGCCACCGTACAATTCGAGTAATTAGGTCTTATTCCTATTTAAGAGGCTGGAGTCCAGCTAATTACAAAGGAAAAAATATGTATATAGGTACACCTGAATAGTTTTGCAAAGTTCCATAATCACTTCTTAATCACGTTCCACCTTTATTGGTGGTAGCAACAATGGAGGCCGGATATATCGGATTGATTTTTTATTTGTTTTATTTAGCCTATAAACGTCTCAGCGCTGAGGCTTGACAGCGCTTGAAATTGCTAATCGGCGGGGGATACACCTGGAACATACTCTCTCTCAGTGACAGAAGACCTGTGCTTAAAATGAAAAAAATGCCTGAGTAATATAACAAAGGTCGGGGGTTCGATTCCCACTGGACGCCATCACAATTGATTTGTACGACTTGCCTCAGTCTGGGTGTATTTCGAAGTTTGTGACGTCCTTGACAAGTTATTGTGTGCGCAAGTTATTTATTTCACTAAAATCGCTATTCCGAAATTTCATAAAATTCAATGTACCTACCTATTTCGAACACCAGGATCTCAAAAATCATAATATTATTCACTCCTACTTGCATAACTCTCCTTTTATAACATAGTTACAGCCATAACAACGCTGAAAGTAACATCTTTTGTCAACAAGGAATTCTTACAGTTTCGTCATATCAGTCCGTCTGTTTATAATAATATGCGATTTAGCTTAATGTCTATTGGTACCTACTAGAAAGCTGAAATCTAGCATAGACATACATATTAATCACGTCGACGAAACGGTAGCAAATGTTGAAAAATAGTTTCACCTAAATTAAGGGTTTTTTTTGTTTACCCCTAAAGGCCTGGCCAAACCAAGGCGTCCAGCCAGGTCGCGTCCGCGGTGGCGTGCGCGGTGGCGATAACTACGCGTGCAAAAGTTGTTCACACTGTCGCGTTTGTTCTTGCGTTCACCAGGCTGGAGTCACGTCATTAACTACAATGCTCTCTGATACAGAAAGTGAAATTAAAGAAGTTTTACTTTTGGCTGCTCTCATTGAAGATGAAGAGGAACAAGAAAGGTAAGTATAACACAATCACAGTAATTCTAGTGAAAGTCAATTGCAAGCTAATGTCTCATTAGGTATGTTTTTTTTCAGAAGAACAAGAGTATGGGCATTGAATTTGAGTATGGGTACACAGTAAAACCAGAGAAAGGGAAGGTGAATTCCATACCTTGCACTGGCAATTAGGTGAAGATGAAAAGCGATTTTTCATTTACTATAGAATGTTTTTCTCGTATTCTTATAATCAGACTGAGACGTATCATATAACAATGGGTATTTGTGAACCTCATTTATAATTACTTCCGGTTCCATCATGAATACTTTAAAAACTAATAAACACAGTTTTGCCAACAAAAATAGCTGCGTGCAGCGTCCTAATGTAACAAGCGCGATCTGATCGCCACCGCTGCGTGCAGACGCTGCACCGGGACGCCGAACAGACAGAGGCGCCACACATCGAGGGGCCAAACAGAGACGCCTCGATGTGAACACGTCGCTACAAGTTAAATAGGTTTTTAAACGTCGCTACAACTTCGTACGCAACAACTGATCGCTACCGCGCACGCCACCGCGGACGCGAGCTGGATGCGTTGGTTTGGCCATTGAATTATGGTTTGGCCAGGCCTTTAGTGCGAAATACACTGGCCTGCAAAACTACAATCACACTATTAAAATTGCAATAACTTTTTAAGTGCACAAAATATACTTTCCAATTAAAAAGGATTCGAAAAAGAAATTAATTTTGTGTATTAATACATCTGCATAGCGTCGTTGCGCCTGGAAAACCCGATAAAGATAAAATCGCAACTTTTCAGGAGAGACCAAAAACCGTTTTTTTTATAACTAAGGTCTATAAGCTAAAAACTGAGTATACAGAAAATTAAAACAAGATAACATGGATCTGTTGTGGTACTAAATATTTGTAATTAAACATTATGTTAGGACACAGATAATTTTTTCTTTAATTTTGACACATAACTGTTTATTTTTGAGTCGTAAAAATCCGCTTTGTGATTTTCATTACAAAGCGGTTTTTCCATTTCTTCATATGGAACTAAAATGATCCTACTCCTCTACATAGCGGATTTTCCCCTATAATGTCAGTTCTGAAATTCACTTCTACATTAGAACTGGATAATGACACATTAAAACAAGACCTCCCGTATGCAAACATTTTCGAAGAAACAAAGGTAGTTTAATGATGAAATTAAATTAAATTAGTTAGGTGAATTAAATGAAATGAAATTAGTTAGATGAAATTAAATTAGTTAGGTGTTAAGTTTGCTAGTAATTGAGTGTAAGTAAGAAGGTATAAGTAAAATTAATTACGATGATGTCCATATGAACTAACATCTAGAAAAATTATTAAAAAACTTAAATTAAAGAATAGCATTTATTCAGAAAGATTTAATGAGAAACAAATGCAGGCAAGACATAATCATTAGGTACAGACACATTTTGACACTAAAGGTAAACAATAATAATTAGGTAAGTATGTTTAATAAAAAGACTTCTTACTTAAACATTGTTCCTGCCACTCTTTTCTATTTGACGTTATGACGAAGTGTGATAGTGACAGGAACAATGCTTAAGTGTTTAACATTTTTTGTAAGTAACGGGAGATAAAAAGCTTAAGCGTAAGTTATTAAAACCTCAAATTGTCATAAAAGCTATGATAGTCACGATGCATGTAAGGTTTAAGCAACTGGAGTTGGTCAAATTTACTTTTATCTATTTTCTTTGGCTCTTGGTAAAGCGAAGATGGTGTTTGGTACAAATCTTGTTTCCTTCGTTGAGGCAATAATTTCCAATCATCCTTGTGCATAAGTTTGTACCAAACCTCACCTTGCCTGTACAAAAGAGCTCTGATATCCATTACAGTCGGATCTCCTGTTTTTTTCCCAGGTCGGATTGATGTGAAATTGCTTGGTAATTCGTCATAGTTTTTGAAAAATGTATAGTCAATATGATTTATTTGTAGGGTTGAGTAGGTCTGGCTTGAAGGATTCGGTTAACATAATCATTGGGAGAGAACAACGGTGCTTGGAATAGTTTTTCGAGTGTGGAATGAACACTATCAACCTCCATCATCGTATGTCCCTTTTCCAATATTATTTGTTGTATATCCAAACTTTTCCTCTTTGAAATGTCTGCAAAAGCACTTGCTAAAGCTTTGTTTTTATTTTGATATGCACAACCATCGGATATTATAGTGAACTTCTTGTACCCTTTTTCATCTTTCTCCTTTTGCACAAAGTCCATAATGCACGTTATAAATTCATTTGCCGTTACTCCTCCATCACCTTCATGCCATATATAAACAACCACATCTTTATTGTTATTTATATAAATTGTGAAAATATGAATTTGCAATTTCTGCTTGTAGTATTGCGCTGAAATTAATAATTTAGGGCACAGTTGAACACTTTGTAAGTCCATCGTAGCGACACAATGATCATTTGAGGCTTCAGAAATTGCTTTTTTCTTAGCTTCGCGAGCCTCGTCTTTCTTAGAAATATGAACTTGATACTCTTCATCGCTCAAGTTTCCTTCTTTATGTGCAACACAAGTGTCGCACTGGTCCTTCCGTGGCTTGAAAATTGAAATCTTTTGTCCTTCTAATATTTCACCAAACTTTTTTCTTTGGACGGACGGTAAATCTTTTTCGTGACACCATTTTAAATACTCCTTGTGCATTTTAGAGTATGATTGCAGGGAATCGTCAACGTATATCCGTGAACTACTTGAACGACAATAATGACTTGGGACCTTGGGAAGTTCGCTTAGCCATTTATTTACCGAATCGGATTTCAAAGGTTTCTTCGCATTGGTTTGACCCCCATTGTTGTTTGTTCGCTTTAAAATTTTGTTAATGTCGTTTTTTTCTTGGTTTGGATTTAAGCCAGTCGGTAAACAAGTCTTTTTTAATAGCTAGTGTAGCTAAAAAAACTCTTTGCAAACTCTGACTTTAGTGCCATCATGTTTCGGCAAATAGCAGTCTATCCCATTCTGCCGTCTCGGGATTGCAGTTTCTTCAGAAGATTCCGTTACCTTGCGCCGTTTATGAATATTTCTCACCGTGACAAGACCAGTCATATAAGATTTTTTTGCTTCCCATGAAGAAAGCGACCAAAAATAATCGAAAACATCTTTTCGGGCTTGTTCTGTTACAGAACCGCAGAGAAAGGATCTTTCTGAATTCGCAAAAGCTCGATGTTGACATGGAACACATTGCATAACTTTTTCAGGGATCGTCTTTTGTGTTTTACTTTTATAGGATTTCCCAAATAATCGGAGAGTTTGGTTTAATTTTCTTTGGTCCTTTATTCCGTATTCTTGGTGTGTAATGAAATCACTTTCAGCAGAAATGTTAGGTGAACTTTCAAAAAGTCCTGTAGTGGCATTAAGAATCATGTTGGAATGTATTTCTTCACAGTCAATAATTTGCGAGTCCGTAGTGTGATACGATGCTTGGGAGGGCGAGGCTATGTGATAAGCTGCATGGTCGAGAATGCGAGGGAGTGCCAGGTGTGGTATGATTGCTAGCCTCTGCTTAAGGAAATTGAGGCTTGGCTGGTATTAAGTGATTTTCGATCTGTGATGTATTTGTTGCGAGAATAACAGGTTCTTCTGTTTCCAATTTGTTGAAAAAAAGTTCGTGCTCTACTTCTTCAAACGATACATCTGAGTCGCAACTTATTTCTTCATTTGCACAGTTCGACAATAATTGCAGAGAAGTCACTTGGCTATCTAAATCCAGAAAATCACCCCGTTGTTGTGGAATCGAATGAGTTTGCGAATGCGACGTTGTGATATCAGAACTACCTATATTGTTTAGAATCTGCTCTGGGGCATAGGTTTCGTCATCAATACTGTATCTTACATTTTGTGTGACTGCAGGTATGTCTTCTTTATTAGCCATGCTAAGTATAATCCGGGATCTGCTAAAGCGTTTCGTTCTAAAGCAAATTTAGTCTGAAACAAAAAAAAGGAAGCTGCAAACCACCATAAGAGAAGCAAACAGATAGAGAAGAGAGAACAATCCCACTGACCAAATGCACGACCATAGTATTAACACAGCTATACGGTACTTATTAAATGAACATATCGCAGGGGGAGAGAGGAGTGTCAGCATAAAATTCACACACAATAACACCACTAAAACCAGCCATTGAATAGTAAGTGTAAATAGGTAGTTATATTAGTACGAAGGCCGATAGGTAGGTACTCTGTGTACTTTGTTGCTACCAAGTAAAATTTAGGTTAAATCGGTCATTACTGCATCTTAACTAAGCTAGCAGATAATTTAGAAGTTGCATTTTTGGGGAACTGCATTGCTTTATATTATAGAGATAGAGGTACCTAAGTACCAACACAGAGCTATATTCCAAACTACTTTGTATAGTGCACAAAATAGATTAGATATAGGTACATACCTACCTGCCTACGACCCTTTTCTACCATAGCACTTATATACCTGCTACAAACACAAGCTTGTGTTAGCACTAAAGTACAAACAGATGAAATTTCAAGGTGATTTTTAGGTAAGATTCTGTTATTTTAGTTAAAATACAACATCAACAGTTAATCAGTATAATTATCAACAGTTTTAAATAATACTCACCTCTGCTGTACGTAAAATAGCTGCTACAGGTTTATTAATGCAATTGAAAATTATTCACTTCACGACAAAATCAAAAGAAATGATACCCGGCGCAAGATTTGGCGCGAAATGATATTCCGCTATGTGCAACCGTGCGCGCAACGCCGCATGTAGGTACTTCGCGGATGTCAAAATGGAAAACCGCTAAGTGTCAACATGGCACAAAGCGGTTTGGAGCGCGTATTTTTGTTTGAAAGATACATAGCGGAAAATGAAATTTTCGTTTTTATTTCAGATATCACATAACGGGTTTTACAGGCATGTCGAGCGTGGCAAATTAGGCCTAAAACGTTAAAAAAGTCATGTTAAGAAAAAAAACGTTTATCGGTTTTTCCAGGCGCAACGACGATAGTAGGTTAAACCTTTTTAAAAACATGGCTGAAAAAAACTCATTGTTTTTATTTTGAATAAAAAAAAGTAGTATTTACTAGAATAAAAAAATATTATTGATTTCCAGCCAAATGTATCTATTTTGTAAATTAGTTTGTTTTGGGGTCCAGGATGTATACAACTTTCGGGAGAGTGTCAATTTTTACACCAAGGATGATGGTCTTAAAAACACCATCACGACCACACATGAAATCAAACGTCATACATGGGAAGTTCATTGATCGCCATATTCTGCTGTACATGTTATTATCACCTCTCTATACTACGATATAGGTCCGGTCAATTAAAGTATAAAAATGTTGAAAACTTGCCTTTTCTTATTGTTCTAGTAGACATGTGGAGTCTTGTGGGCCTCCGTTCACCAAGCACCGAGCACTGGCAGTGTGGCGGGCGAGCGGGCGCGGCGGGCGCGGCAGGCTGCGACGGCCGTCGGCGGCGGCAGGTGGGTGCTGCCGTATGCGGTGCGGCGCCGCTGCCACACTGGCGGCGGTGGCGGTCACGTGCGCGCCCGCCGGACACAGAGGGGCAGGGCCGCGTCCGGAGGGGGAAGGACGCACAAATCAGACCGATCTACTGGCAGATAACGCTTGATAAATAAATTAAGTCGAGTTATCATCACACCACTGTTCGCAATTTACTTGAACGGTACCCGGGATTTATATCGTAAATCATATCTGTATAGATAGGTAAGGAAGTACCTACCTATTATGCACACTGTACACACGAAAACACAAGATGCTACGCAACCGTCAAACGTTGTATTGTTGAAGTGGACTACCGCTTCCCATGTTACAAGTTTACCACGGATCGGCGACGTGTCGTGTCACAATAACAGATTAAGAACTAAACTAAGAATGCTCATAAAATAGGTACAGCTTACCTCCGAAGTTAGAGATTTTTCTCCGTTGGCCTGTTGTAACGGGGACACCGCTGTTATACCTTAAGCATAAAATATACCCACTACTTAAATAAACAGCCTACAGAACCCTATGAACATTATTTTTTAAGTCATGAGCATGTACAATAAAAAATAATTATTCTTATTTATTCCAGCCTGTACTTATACTTACATACGAGTACGTCCCACTGTAGAGTAATGCCTTATCTCAAAGACAGAGTGGGCTTACTCACCGCGGATTAGCAATTTCAAATGCTGTGGTACCTATGCGAACACTTCAGACACTGCGGTTCCCTCACGATGTTTTACTTCAAAGTCAGCGAATGGTATTGCCACAACTTATTTTTCTAAATCACGTACACTAATGTCCGTAACGTTGAAAACAAATTCATTGGTACATGCCGGAATTCCAACCCACGACCTCCCTAACGAGAAACCAACGTTCTCCCGGTCCACTACCACCGCTACTTATTTTACCTATATTATCTTATCCTATTTAATTTAGGTACCTACCTAGTACGATAATTCGATGTAGGTACCTACCTGCAGTGCATAGCCGATTAACCCACAGATTAACAAGTAGGAAGACTCGGCTGCGCAATGCGCATGTATTTGTCATCATCGTCGCCATCAGCTATCTACGGCCACCATGCAAGGATGTTTTGGGTAAAACGTTCTTGCCACCAGGTCTCCCTCATGGTTTTCCAATTTTCCCGGGACTATGCCGCCCGCCTGCGGCGACTCCCTGTCACCCTGTTTTTTTCATTATTAGGCAATAACTATGGCACGCCTAGCATGGGCATAGAAACGTAGTAGGTACCTACTTCATACTTACTTTTAGCATGGGAAGTAAAATGATACGTGTTGTGTTGCGCTTCGCGTGTATCTAAATATGCCATCGCAAATTAAATCAAACTAGTATTTATTCAAAATATAACAGAACCGTAACTTATTCAACCTCACAAGTAAAACAAGGTGTTCATTTCAAAATCTAGATAATTTTGGAGAAAAAGTGGACAAAAACCTCCAAACTTATATTTTCAGTGTCTTTTCAAACGAAGAACGTTCCTTGACTTCCTTGTTTGCTACTCAATAATTATAATTTACATTATTATTCTAAAACCTAACGCTTAACGCGTTAGTATACTGGCTTCCAGACATCTTTGTCATCTTAATAATCTTATTGATATACCTAGTAGCCCTTTTGGCACAAAGTGTGCTTCACACAGTACCTAGGTATTTGAATCATGTTTTTGTAACATAAAAGTAGTAGTGAACACTTTATTGTAACATAAAAATGAAAATAACAAGATTTCTTATCCTAAAAGTGTAGACGGCAACCCTATCACTAAAACGGATCTCTTCCAGACAACCTTTTGATAGACTGGACTAATACACTAGAGACATATCTTCAGGGATCTGACAATGTCCCAAAGGATGTATACATTTGCTATACACATTTACCTACATTTATAAATTTTTGTAATACATTTGCCAACCTAAATCTTGGAACCGAAAGTTTATATTTATTTATTGAGTTGGCTACACAGATTTGAATTGTTTCCTACCTATAGTACTAAAGTTACTGATTTGTTTTCCTAACGTACGTAATAAAAAAATATTTTAACCAAATTAATTACAATTTCTGTTACATAGCTATTTAAGTCCCGGTCTCCTATAATAGCGGACGCTGTATCTAATATTCTCATAGATATAGAACTGAGTAGTAACCAAAGATTACTTAGTAACTGTCAGGATGTGAAGTTTCTTTCAAGCTATCTCTTAACGAATCCCTAATGCTTTGTTGATAAATGAATCTGATCGCTTTCCACTTTACGTGCAACATTATATAAAAAACATTAAATTTATTATTTGAATCTAGCCCACAGTCTGTGTTGGGGCCAATTTCTGAATTTAAAATGTCTCTACGAATGTCTCAGCCGGCCCCTAGTGCCTAGTTATAAGAGTTTCCACTACACCAAGCAGGCATTATTCTTCTATTAAAACGCATAGGTCTACATTTACATTACACTCTATTTTAATCGCGTCCTACCTACCACATCAATTCAGACATACTTACTTCATGACATCGTCGCGCTAATTCTCCGGTGGGCCGCAGTTAATCTAAGTAGATTTCCTCGGGATTCCAAGTTCCGGTCGAGCTATCCTCGTGGCACCCAGCTGGGAGGTCTCCCGCCACGCTGCCACCGCGCCGCCGGCGCGGCGTGGCCAGCCCTTCACCTCACCGGACGACCACATGACCGCGTCCGCCGCTGAACCGCGGTGAACCGCCGCGTGACCAAGTTAAGTGCTCATTTTATTCTACTCACTAGGTAGGTACTAGAGCTTGGACTTCGAATATTAGCCTTAATATAAGTATGTACCTTTACTTATTTTCGGAATATTTTAGGAGTGTATAAATACCTAAGTACTATTCAAATATTTAAAAAAGTAACGATTTCAAAATAGATATTTACCATGCTGCCGCCAGCGGAACGGTCTAATTAAATTAAAGACTGGTAAGTCAAGTCAAATTTGCTGTAATGCCCTGTAACGATTGCCGAACAGCCCAAGTTTCATCAAGCATCAAGTCTTTTTTTAGACCACATGTTACCTACCTAAGGAACACAGGAGTTTTACTTTTCGGTCGACTGCGGTAACTGCCGCACTGTATCTTATACTCGTAGTAGGTATTAACAGACGATCGAACTTGGTACGGGCCGAACAGCGGATTGGGTATACTATCGACCCGTGCTCTGTTCCTGCATCGCAGGAAGGTTAGGCCATACTCCACCACGGGGGCCAAGTCCGGGTTGGTGGAGGAGTGACGGGTCTAAGCGTCAGTAGTTAACAAGCCGCCCATAAGGCCACTGACATGGCTTAACGGCTACCATTGCATGACAGCCGGCACCAACGGCTTAACGTGCCTTGCGAAGCATGGAAGCGCTTGGAACCCCACTAGCGGTAGTCACGGGACGGTCACCCATCCTGCACATGACCGAGCCTGTTGTTGCTTAACTAACTCAAGTGCTTGATTCCAATCACTCGGTTCGATTAGGCCACGAGCGCTTCAGTTAAGTGTGAATGTCGTTTTTCAGTAGGTAATTCACACTGTAGCTCGATTACTGTGCACTGATTTTTATTTTTGTGTGCGTCTTTTGATAACCTAATAAATAAATAAATAAATGTTTTGGCATTTATAGTTATTGATGGCAATCATGGAATCTTCACTAAATCTACGACCGATGACAGCGGCTTACATTTTACATTGAATAGAATGTTTAAGTTGAAATAATTTTTTGATTTTATGGACGGCGATAGGGAACCTCTGCACTTATTCTGAAACAGGTACATTCTGTAGGTAGCTACATTCAGTTTCTAGAAGAAAGTTTTATTTCTGTATGTTCGGTATGTAAACGACACTGCATAATACGTTTATCTAAGATTTCTACAAAAAGTTGCTATATTTGTTATTTGTGGCGCTCTCTGGAACGCAATAACTTTGATAGAGGGTCAAGTTCACGGCGTACTAGGCGATTATAGGCTGCTATGAAGTATGTAGATCAATGATAGATAGGTACCGTTGCCTCTTTTCTTTGCAGGATATCCATATTTCGTATTTTCTTATCCAATCTGGACATACACGTTTTTTGACGTGTATCATCGTCAAAAACGTGTATGAGTAGGTACCTTTTCCTCTGTGATGCGTATTATTCAAAAATATGTATTGCACGTTGTTTAGATACAACTTCGGCAAGTATCGAAGCCACACAGTCTTTTTGACTAAATGTGTGTTTGTTGAATTTATCACTTTGTTAATGCTAGGTGTAGGTACTTTTGCAGGATAAACTAGTCCCACGAATGTTAACTTATAATGAGGAGCTTAAATCATCATAAACGACAAAATCATAGACGTTATCTAACGTCGCGTGATAACAGTATTTATAGAGTGCGGTAGCGCGCAAACACGGGGCGCGAAGTTACAGCTTTGTTGTTCAATGCCGCTACTAATTCGTAGGCAATCAGACAAATATTTGCACCACTGTAGTCGACAGCACATCAACGTTTACACTCGTTCACTCTACTCAGGTACATTACCGGCAGGTTTGCAACTAAAATGTAAAGGTCGATGTGCCGTCGCCTGTGCTGCGGGTACTACGATAATAAGGGAGCAGTTACCAATGAAAAATAATTTTGCTATTTAATTACTTTGTAATAAAATGATCACTTAATTTCTACATAACTTTGACAATTACATTACTTACTTACATCGAACATAGTTACCTATAAATCATTCACAAATCGTAAACATGCGTGTCATCCCATTCTTAATCTAGGTATTAGGAGAGGGTAACGTCGCACTGACGAAACGACATCCGGGAAGTCGATCGCGGATATCGCTGCACACGGAGCGTCATCAATCATGTCTCGTCAGTGCAAATTGAAGGGAGCGAGTGGGGCGGGCGGTCCGGGCGGCGAGGGCGGTACGGGAGGCGAGGGTGGTACGGGCGGCGAGGGCGGTACGGGCGGCGAGGGTGGTACGGGCGGCGAGGGCGGTACGGGCGGCGAGGGTGGTACGGGCGGCGAGGGTGGTACGGGTGGAGTAGGAGGTACGGGCGGCGTGGGTGGCGTAGGTAGTACGGGTGGCGTGGGTAGCGTAGGTGGTACGGGTGGCGTGGGTGGCGTAGGTGGTACGGGTGGCGTGGGTGGCGTAGGTGGTACGGGTGGCGTGGGTGGCGTGGGTGGCGTAGGTGGTACGGGTGGCGTGGGTGGCGTGGGTGGCGTAGGTGGTACGGGTGGCGTGGGTGGCGTAGGTGGTACGGGTGGCGTGGGTGGCGTAGGTGGTACGGGTGGCGTGGGTGGTACGGGAGGCGTGGGAGGTACGGGCGGTCTAGGCGACGTTGGTGGTACGGGTGGCGTAGGTGGTACGGGTGGCGTAGGTGGAACTGGTGGCGTGGGTGGTACTGGTGGCGTGGGTGGTACTGGTGGCGTGGGTGGTACGGGAGGCGTAGGCAGCACGGGAGGTGCAGGCCGCGCGGGCGGCTGTGGCGCGGGCGCGCGTCCTAGCCGCGCGGCTGCAGCGCCTGGTCCAGGTCGCGGCGGCGCGCGGCCAGACGCGCCTGCAGGTAGCGCGCGGCCGCCTCGCCGCACCAGCCGCCGGCCCAGGCCGCCGCGCCGCGCGCCGCCTCCTCGCCCGCCGCGCCCCCGCCCGCGCCCCCGCCCGCGCCCGCCGCCCCGCCCGCCATCGTCCGCAGGTCGCGCGCCTGGCTCGCCAGCCACTTGCGCACGAAGAGCTGCGGGTCGCGGCCGAAGCTGAGGAAGAACTCGCGGTTGGTCTTGAGCTGGCGCACGGTGTCGACGGTCTCGTGGATCTTGGCGTCGAGCGCCTGGATCTCCTGCTGGCTGGCCGTGCTGAGCAGGAAGGCGTTCATCTGCTGCTTGAGCGAGTCGTCCACCTCGACGTCGATGTCGTAGCAGGCCGTCTGCTTGGTGTCGTGCGGCGCCTCGACGGCGATCACGTGGTTGATGACGATGGGGTCGGGCGCGTGCAGCAGCGCCTGCAGCCGCGCCGGCACCTCGGCCAGCTTGAGCCGCGGCGCGCCGAACACCTGCTCCAGGTAGCGGTCGCAGCGCAGCCAGTCGCGCTCGCGCGGCTCCTGCAGCGCGTGCGTGCGCGCGTACTGCCACAGCGCGTTCACGATGACGGGCCGCGTCTGCGTGTGCACGCCCAGCAGCCGCGCCAGGCGCGCGTCCAGCTTCAGCTGCAGCGGCTGGTAGTCCAGCAGCAGCAGAATGGTGCAGCGCACGTTCTTGTAGCCGGGCCGCTTCACCTGGAACCCGTCCGTCTCCTGCGTGGTGAGCGTGCGGTGCCACTCCACCAGGTGGTTGTCGGGCCCGTACAGCTCCTTGTCCAGCTCGATCACCAGCGACTTGAAGAACGACGAGAACTTGCGCTTCACCTGCGGAGCGCAAGGACGGACGCTTTTGCAGTGAAACCGTTCGGGGGGCGGCCTCGCGGCCGGAGGGGGCGCGGGGCGCGGACGCTTACCTTGTTGGGGTCGCTCTTGGAGTCGTCGAGCAGGCGCCCCTCCACGCGCAGCTCCCAGGACGCCACGGCGCTGTCGCCCTGACCTGCGGACGCGACTGTTTCTATATCTGTTTCATAAAAATTTACTCTGCAAGTATTTTTAGGCGCCTGACTATATTTGTACGGCAAAAGACAACACCGAGTCTCCAAAATTAGGAGGACAGTGTTTGCGGGCACGCATACTTCGGGCACGACTTTTTCATACAATCAAATAATAATTTAAAATCCGAATATACTATATTTCATTACAAGTGCGGAAAGGCTGTCATTGCAAAGAGTTCCGACAAATAATGTCTACCCGAGCCGAGGCGCACCCGAAGGCGAGGGTTGACAGTCGGAACAAGTTGCAATAACGGTTCCGCACGTGTACTAATTTTTAATACAGTAGCGAAAAAATTAGCAATTTATTAAAGAAAAATTATTTGGAAAATGGCGCCACCCGAAAAAAAATAAAAGCAGAGATTTTTTTTCTTCACCCATTCTAGCAGGCAAAGGGAACTATGCCCATACAGCCAAGTCGTCAGTAGATTTTTTTTATTGATATGAAATGAAAATGAAATCTAATGAGATGAAATGAAATGAAACCTGACTTAACTCATTGAATCAAATCATTAAATCTGATATTGAAACAAATTAGTAGCTCATAAAAACTTCTATGATTTTTTAGTAAAAACTTCATGGTTGGTTTTTCTTTTTAATAAACATTATTTTGACAGTTGGGAAAGAAAACTCACGAGTGCGGGAAAGGTAAAAAAAAAGCACGAGTGTGTAATAGCCCACATCCCGCAAGCTATACGTCCCTGCAATACGCCACTTTTTGAGCAACTGTATTAAAAAACATTGTTTCCTTAGTGGAGAAATTGCCTCAAAGTGAAATTGTATTTATTACCTACCATATTTTATAGAACATAGACAATTAGTAAAAAAGACTCTTTCGGCCGTGCACCGTACCGTGCCGTTTCTCGCACGCGAACGGCGGTAAATATTCGTATGCGATTATCCCGCGGCAAAGGTTTCGCGCGGCATTCAACTCACGAGATTCACGTAGTACCAGATTTTGCTGTTCAAAATCTGGTACTACGGAAGACATTATACCACCCCAACTGACACTACTTGACTAAACGAATAGCCGTGTTCTACAAATCGTTGCATTGTGAAGACTGAAAATGTTACGTTTCTGACGACTAATGTGCGAGAGTAAGGTTCTCAGCATTGTGGAGCTATTTCCTACCCGTTGAAATGTATTTTATAGTTTGGTTGCTTATTAAGAATGAACTGAATACTGTCATGCGATAAGAAAAATGTTTATTCACATTACATGTTAAACATTTTTCATTCCCAACTAGTTTCAAACAAAGGAGGAGTAATCTTCTGCCGAAACCGATTGATTGATAACCCCTCCGATGAGATCAAACTGGAGTTTTTTGCAAGTCATCGATTAGATCGCGCCCAACCGACACTCACCGGGGTAGAAGGTGTTGGAGATGAAGATGCGCAGCTTGCGCTTCTGCTTCATGGGCCGCTTGAGCGCCTCCTGTATGTCGAGCCGCTTGCGCAGGATGGTGTGGTCGAGCTTGCGCTCGAAGGCCAGCAGGTCCATGTAGGCCTGCGACTCGGGCACCAGGTCGCGGACCTTCTGCGGCAGGATCTTGTCGCCCAGCCGCTTCTTGCGCTTGCCCGCCGGCCCCCCGCCGCCCGCGCCCGCGCCCGCCCCCGCGCCGCCCGCGCCCGCGCCCGCCCCGCCCGCGTAGCCCTCGCCGCTGCAACACAACACGACCGCTCTACAGTTCTATTTTCGTCCGGGACGCTAGGCTGTCACTTAAAGGACTGAAAACAAATGCTGCTTCCAAACCTGTTTTGGACGAAGACGCTGTTACGAAGTAGTTGATATTTTAATTATTAGGATTTGAGTAATGTTCTTTTAAAAAGAAAACTATTAAAGCCATGATGTCTCAACCGAACGAATTAGGGTTGTTGAGGAACTTGTTATGAGGATGAGGAAGAGGAATCTGGCAGACCAAGAGGAAGAGGATGAGAAAGAGGATGCAGGAGACTTCTCTCTCTCTCTCTCCCTTACACATTCCATTTCAACAAAACTTAAAATAACTTTCCTTCCTATTAAATTCCTCTTAAAATATGAGGAAAAGGAGGATTTTTTTAAAATCAATTTTGAAGAACCTCAAAAATATGAGGAAATTCCTCATTTGGAGGAATAGTAAGAGGAGTCCTCATCAACCCTAGAAGGAACGAGGGGCTCGGCCTCGCTGTTGTACTACCGAGGCTGCCGCACTCGTTCGTCACAATCGCCTCGCGCGACAAATGCCTCGCGAGGCTGCTCGCTGAGTGTGGGCCCGACTATTATATAATCCTCTATGGGTAACACAATTTTTTTTTTATGTTATCTGAACCATAATTAACCTTTTAACTGCATTCATTAGTTTAGCCTGTCCGTATCTTGAAAAACTAACCTAACATTAAAATTTTCGTGAATTGCCTCTAGTAGCGGTATCTCCGCGACCAATGGACCTAGAGGGCTCTCAGGTTAAGTTCAATTTGTGGCAATTTGCTTAAGTACCAATCAAAGATACTTACTGACAGTCTTGCACGGTTTTTTCAAACAATGGCATTCAGAACGATATCGATCGATCGATATCAACCCTTTATATGTCCCCACTGTTGGGGTACGGGCACTCTTCCTGTATCGCAGGAAGGTTAGGCCATAATCCACCACGGGGGCCAAGTCCGGGTTGGTGGAGGATTGTAAGACAGTGGCGCGCCTTACTGTCAGAAGTTATCAAGCCACCCATAAGGTCTCTGACATGGCTCAAAGACTGCCATTACATGACAGCCGGCACCAACGGCTTATCGTGCCTTGGGAAGCACGGAAGCGCTCGAAAAAATGCCACTAGCGGTAGTCACAGGATGGTCACCCATCCAGTTTCTGACCGCGCCTGTTGTTGCTTAAGCCAAGTGATTGATTCCAATCACTCGGTTCCGCTAGGCTACGAGCGCTTCAGAACGATATACTTTTGAGGAAACTAAGAGACCTAGACGAACTACTTTGATATTTGTTATTTGTTGAAGTTAAATATAACACTTTTGTCTCATACTTTTCGCTAGGAAAAAATGTTTAGCCAGTACATAAATATTCACTTTTAATAAAAATTGCACATCATTGACTAGCTGTATACCTATCTGCAATCTGACAAATTAGCTAAGCATAGGGCCAGTTTCTGAATTGAGAATTTTGCTTGAAGCAAACAGTGTGACAGATTGTTACTCAAGTATTTACTTAGTGAAATTCTCAATTCAGAAACCGGCCCTTAGTCTGCTCTTCCCTTCATGTTCCCAGTCTCATCAAAGACTGTCATTACTTATTCCTTGGGCTCCCACAAAGTCTAGAAGAAATTCTTACAACTCATGAGTGTTGAACTCTAGACACACCCATCCACTAAATTATACCTTTTTTTTTATATAGGTAAATAGCCACCTTCCTTTGTTTATTTTTGGATGGAGTTTCGTAGTGTGTTGCTCAATATATGTCTCTGAAAACTTTTTGTTGGCTTTCAGTATGAATGTATGTAAGTGAAAGCTGTAGTATTCCCAATACAATAAAACTATAGTGGGACAAATATTGGTATTGAGTATCAGGGTCGACAAGAATGCATTGAAATCAAATTCAAAGTCAAGAGTCAAAAGAATTTTATTCACTATCAAAACAAAATGTTTACTTAATGAATGTCAAAGCTGTTAGACAAATCTTCAGGTGACTTGAATTCCACTGCATGTCAAAGTTGTTAAAAAGATGGCATCACAGAGTACATTTCCTATGTTATTTATAAGCACAAATAATGCTAATGGTGAAGTGTGGCAACTGAGTTTTGCTAATTTTCTGGAAGTGACCCATAAACTATGAATATTGAGTATGGAGCACTACTTTTTGACAGGTGGCCTTGCTGAAGGTCTCGATAATTTTTCTGTTATTTCAGTGGGTGTATTGGGCAAACCTGGGCAATTTATACTAACAAACTGCAAACAAAATCCTGAACAATTCCAATTGTGTAACTGACAAATGATTATAGAATTTGATAGCTAGGCAATTGGAATCGCTGATTAGATGCCCATAATTAAGTCTGGATTTAACACAATGTATTACCTGGGGAGGGGAGGGAGCCTGTTAAAAATGACTCAAGGGTTTGATATCTGGGGGGTTTATTATTCTTGAATGGATAAATGGCTAACCCGGAATCTTCAGACCAACACTACTAAAAATCACCAAAAAGTACTCAAAAGGAGCTAAATATTATGTGAATTCCGAAAGTGCATGTGGTAATCAAAGAAACGCCAACATTACAGAATTTAATTAACTACATAGCACAATTCCTTGACTTTATCGGTTGATTAAGGTTATGCATAGCAGTGCGCTGCTGTCTTACCTAAATTAAAACTAAATCCTTTGAACCACTCCACAGTCTGTTAATTATCTGTGATTACATCTTTTCCTAGTAAAATCTCCGCCACAGCCTGTTTTTTAGTCAGAGTTTTTGTAGTGTTTTTATAAATAAGGCTGTAATCCTTCAACATTTGTGCTGTCCTTTGTTTATTAAAAAGTTGTTTATATGATTCTCACTCACGATTAATGCTGGATTGTCACATTGTTTCTTGAGCAATTTTTGTCCTGACTCGTACACCGCACATATAATGGGTAGATTGTCAATATTATTTAGCGGTTCTCTTCTCAGACCTTTCTTTAAGAACAATAACTTATCCATGGTCGGAATACGCACATCCATGAGGTACGTCTGCTTCCAACATTTCTGTAAAAGGCTTGTGAGCGGAGATATCACGGCCGTCGAATATACGTATATCCAGTAAATGGCAAGTGACTCACTAGTTATTCTAAGGTCATTTCATTCGTCACTGCATTTCTTTATTCGTGGCGGCCATCGAACTCATGAGCCTGTCATCAGTGTTATCGTATCGTCACACTCAAATTCCAACTCTTCTAATTCCGTCCGCTGAATGGTCTTGGTACTTTGCAAATACTTGACTTGCTGAACTTGCATGTTCTAATGACCCGCTTTCCATATACTTATCAAGGGTGATTGTAGCTTTACATTAACCTCTTGCGGCTTTTAAGCTCGTTGGCCATTGTTGTCATTTATAAGTCTTAATTCCTAAAAATTTACTTTGCAATGCAAGGTAGATAGGCGCAGGTAGATAAGCCCTTTCATTTCTCACTTTTTTAGGCCAACTGTCAAAATTATAAACAACCAGCGTTGCGAGAGCCGGCACGTCAAAAGCTACACACACAAAGTCAAAAAGTCACCAAATTTATCCAAAACTTACAATTTCTTTCAAAATATTTTTCTTGTGATGTATGCAACCACTCGTAAGTTAAATAATTTTTCACACCTCCTGCTCGACAATGCCTTATTACGTACCGTCAAATATCATCGTAAAGCATAGCCTTGTCTCTCGAGGGCAATAATAATGAAGAATTTCCCTAGGGAATAAAGTGATTTGAATTTAGAATGTCAAAATTCGCATGAAAACTATGAAGAAGCCCCGCATTGCAATTCGAAATTCGAATTGTTGTTCGAAACTCACCCCTTTTTTCTTTTTTTTTCTGAACTACTGTGTCGTGTGACCGCGCGAAACACCAATAAAAAAAAGAAAAAAAGGCGCGAATTGCAAATACGAATTTAAACTTTTTATTGTCTCCCAGATGGTGTGAAAAGTAGAGTATTCACCTCTGGAATAAAACATGTCTTACTCTCGGGCGGTATGAACCCCTGGCTTCACTCAGGACTCTACATAACTCCCTCGCTCCGCTCAGGGTTCAATATACCGCCCATGACGTAATACATGGTTTTATTCCCTTAATGCATAATCTACTATTACAATCCTCATTTTTGATTGGAAGTTAAAAAATGAAAAAGAAAATATACTTAAAGATAAAAATTTAATTAATTTCTCTGCTATCTGTTACAGACCGCCCCATACCTCAAAAAGTTACTAAAGGCCATGTCACAAAAAGTTACGAAGAGGGCACAAAATGGTTACAAAATTTGTGATAAAAGCCACAAAATGGCGAAACAATAGATTAAATAATTAGATTACTTTTTGTAATTTGATTTTGCTTTACACTGCTGCCATGCGCGGCGGTTCGCTATCCGTCACGCTTGCATGGAATATACGACGAAAGTCACAAGGCAACGCGACAAGAGGTTCTTACCTCGGTACCTATCCATTAAATCTTTTCATGACTGCATTTTCGTAATTATAAGACAACATGGACAACACTTGTCTAGATGGGTTTGGGAACAGTTTGTTTCGGAAAAAGTTGCAAATACAAAAAAAAAAAATTACACCTGTGTTATGTATGAAGCAGCCCTGTTTCCCCCAGTGAAGTGAATCACAGCGGTATTGTGAAATCCAGTGTTACAGTTTCCATAAAACCAAAGCAGAGCCCAGTGTCGTCGCCTTATTCTCATTCAACCATCGAACAGAAGGGACAACCCCTAGTTTTAATTAGTAGTAATTAATATCTAAATAACTATTGTAGTATCTGAATAAATGTTTAATTAAAATTAATAGTTTTTTAAAACGTCCTCCGCTGCCGCTCACACATAATTGGCGCAGCCGGTAGGATAGTCGAGTCAGTGCGTCAAGAAACTATCGCAGTTACTATCGCCTGATCACGTCTCTACGTGTACATCGACTATCAACAACGAACACCGTGGGCAGAGCAGTGGACTCCCGAGCATCGAGCTTAGCTGTACCAGAAGATGAGGTGGTGAGTTGCACACTGTTTAATTGGTTGCTATTCCTACCCTGTCAACATTTTCCACCCATCTTCCTCCCGTAGGGTTAATACCCATAGTGATAGGTCTGTCCGCGAGCACCTTCGCATCAAGCAAAGGGACGCTTGGCGCAACCTTAGTTTAGGAAACATAGAAGAAGAAATATATAATATGGCTAGTATAGACACTATTCATAAGGCATTAAGACATGTTCCAGATTTCGACGGTAACCCAAATGTACTTGTTAGATTTTTAAGTCTATGTGATCAACTAGTACAAGCATATGTAAACCCAGAAGCCGGAAATGAACTGACAAATTTGTATTTACTTAACGGCATTTTAAATAAAATTACTGGTGCCGCCGGACGCACCCTTTCAACCAATGGTGTGCCCACTAGCTGGCAAGGTATAAGAGAAACACTGATAAATAATTTTTCAGACCACAGAGATGAAACTGCGTTGTATACAGATTTGTCATTACTCACACAAGGCACAGACACACCTCATGTGTTTTATGAAAAATGTCAAAACCTACTGAGTACCATAATGGCATATGTACAATTGCACGAACAAGTTATAACTACTATTGATGCCAAGAGAACGTTATACAAAAGCTTAGCCTTGCAGACATATGTAAGAGGTCTAAATGAACCTTTAGGATCTAGAATTCGCTGTATGCGGCCCCCATCGTTAGAGAAAGCCTTAGAGTACGCGCAAGAAGAGATGAATGTTTTATATTTACAGCAGAAAAACAAGCTTGCGCCCAAACCTGAAAACTCACTGAAACTTTCCCCTGTAAGCTATTGGCAACCAACTCTTCCTATGCAGTTTGGAAGCCAAAATCAAGGTCAGAAAAATCAAGGTCTCTTCCAACGACCTCAGAGCCAAAACCAAAGTATTTTTCAAAATATGCAACCCCAAGGTCAATTCAACCGACCCCAAGGTCAATTCAACCGACCCCAAGGCTCATTTAATTACCAGGGCCAATTTCCCCATCAAGGTCCAACAAGGACCCAGCAAATATTTAAAGCGCTACCGCGATCAAATATGTCGACGGGTTTTAAAATCCAACCTCGACCCTTCCAGCAAAGTCAAAGACCAACCCCTATGAGTGGTGTAAGTCACCCCGTTGCCCGCGTGCTACCACCAAGCCCAAGAGACTGGAGAGTGTACGGAAACCCACCTCCTAATAACTATTTTCGAACTAGGGAGATTAATATGAGTGAGTGTTTTCCAAGTGACTTGAATCCGGACTATTGTGACACTTACTATGATCCCAACTACGACTATTGCTACTATGATAACGTGACGGACCAAGACCAACCTTTGGCCACCATCCCGGAGACCCCTTATGTCGGACCAGACTCAATTAGGCAAACCCCAGATGCAAATGGCGTGGATTGCGAAACAATAGCCGATGACCGCAATCAGGATTTTTCCAAGGTCCCGGACAACCGCTTACAGAGATAGAGCTTAACACCATCAATGTCCAAAGGCAGTTGCCATACGTACAGATCCGTGACCCTCCTCTAAAACTTCTCATAGACACTGGGGCTAATCAGTCCTTTATCAGCCCAGAGGCTGTCAAGCGATATTATCCCCAATGCCCATTAGAATACGACCCTTTTATTGTGTCAAGTATTCATGCGTCGAGTCAAAATGACTACTCCGTAACAATACCAACATTCCCAGAATTTAGAGACGATCAGCCGATCAAATTGTTTGTATTCAAGTGCCGTGACTATTTTGACGGTTTAATAGGCACGGACATATTAGAAAAATGGAAGGCTGATATTAGCTACGCATCTAAAGAAATTAGAACGCCGAATGCATCCAACCCCATCCACATGTTATACTCGCCTGAAAATGTTAACTTATTTGAGACGGTTATACCAGCTCATACGTCCCAACTATTGCGGTTACCCGTAGATATAACCAAGGGAGAGATATTGATAGACAAACAAGTTATCTGTAACTGCATTATCAGTGATTGCATAAGTCTCGCAAATAAAAATCGGTGCATGATGGAAGTAACAAATCCCACGGAGCGTGACGTCATTTTCGCGTTAGTACAGCCCGTCCATGCACAGGTGTTCAATATGCAACTTACGCAAAATAACTTGTCGCCTCGCGCGAAGCAGGTACTATCTAAATTAAGAACCGAACATCTCAACACAGAAGAGAAACTAAATTTAGAGTACCTTTGTCAAGAATACCCAGACATATTTTATATTGAAAATGAACCGTTGACCTTCAGTAATCAAGTAAAACATTCAGTAAAAACCACCGACGAAATTCCAGTGTATACCAAGTCATATAGGTACCCCTTTATACATCGAGACGAAGTAAAAAAACAGATAGGAATGATGTTAGATCAGGGCATTATACGACCCTCAGCCTCCGCCTGGAGTGCACCTATATGGATTGTACCCAAAAAATCTGACGCTTCTGGTAAAGTAAAATGGCGTCTTGTGGTTGATTTCAGGAAGTTAAACGAAAAAACCCTGAACGACCGCTATCCAATACCTAACATTTCAGACATCCTAGACAAACTTGGGAAATGTCAATATTTCACTTGTTTAGATCTAGCTAGCGGTTTTTACCAAATAGAAATGGACCCCGAGGACATTCACAAAACAGCGTTTAGTGTAGACCAAGGCCATTTTGAATTTCTTAGAATGCCTATGGGACTGAAAAATAGTCCATCCACATTTCAACGTGTAATGGACAATGTCCTTCGAGGGCTCGTTAACAACTGTTGTATGGTTTATTTGGACGATATTTTGGTATATTCAACTTCCCTTCAGGAACATATAATCAACCTGAAGAAGGTATTTCAGCGCTTAAGGGAATCAAATTTCAAAATTCAGCTCGATAAATCAGAGTTCTTAAAACATGAAACCGCCTATTTAGGTCACGTTATAACGAGAGAAGGTATAAAGCCTAATCCCGATAAGATCATTGCCATTCAAAAGTACCCCATGCCCAAAACTACAAAGGAAATCAAAGGTTTTCTAGGGTTATTAGGGTATTATCGACGATTCATCCCGGACTTCGCGAAGTTAACGAAGCCGATGACGTCAAAACTCAAGAAAGGAGCCAAGTTGACTGTCACTACAGACTACGTACAGTGTTTTGAACACTGCAAGACACTGTTTACTAACGACCCAATATTACAGTACCCCGACTTTAACAAGGAGTTCATCTTAACGACCGATGCCTCTAATCAAGCTATAGGCGCTGTGTTGTCCCAAGGTTCGGTAGGCGCTGACAAGCCAGTAGCCTACGCATCGCGTACCCTGAACGATAGTGAACAAAACTACTCTACTATCGAGAAGGAGCTCTTAGCCATCGTATGGGCCACAAAATATTTCAGGCCTTACTTATTCGGTAGGCAATTCAAAATTATCACCGACCATAAGCCTTTACAGTGGCTTATGAACATCAAGGAGCCTAATTCCCGTTTGACTAGGTGGCGTTTAAAATTGTCAGAATTTGACTATACTATCATCTATAAAAAAGGAAAGCTAAACAAAAATGCCGACGCACTATCTCGTGTCGAAATCCATAACGACGAGACTAGCTCAATAATTGCGAACGCATCCGATGATGACCCAGACCCGCAAGAACTACTTGTAGCAGATAACTCTCAGACAGACGAGACTAGACACACTAGCAATGAACACCCCATTCTCGAAATCCCTATTTCTAGCGAACCCTTAAACAAGTTCTCGAGACAAATCATTATCAACATCGTAAATCACCCTCCTAGGAGTCGACCTACAATAACAAAACCTTTCGATAATCACCTGAAAACTTACGTAGAGATAAACAAAGATTCCTTAGCGACTGAAGTAGTAAACATTATAAAGGAGTATGTTAACCCCCGAATACGCACAGCTATATTAGTCCAGCCTATTGAAAGAATGTCCGAAATTGTACCATTAATACAGAATACCTTTAGAAACTCCTCCATGAACCTAGTTATGGTCAAGTCCGAAATTCAAAATGTAACTGGTTACCTCAATCAACAGGAAACCATCCGTAAGTACCACGAAGGCAAAACAAATCACCGTGGTATTTCCGAAACATGTTTGGCACTGTCCCGTATGTACTTTTGGCCAAAACTTCGCGAAAGTGTTGCGAAATATATCAACGAATGCAGAGTGTGTGGCCAAGCTAAGTACGACCGGAATCCGGTACATGCAGAATTCCAGGTAGTACCGCCACCTGCAACCTTTCGAAATCGTTCATACTGACGTGTTCACTGTCGAACAGCATAAGTACCTCACAATCATTGATGCATTTTCGAAATATGCTCAAGCGTATTACCTACCCGACTGTACTGCACCCAATATTGTCAAGGCTTTACTAAATTATAGCACTCATCACGGATTACCCCTGACTTTGGTCACCGACAGAGGCACAGAGTTCACTAATCAAATAGTAAGTGAATTTTTACGACTTCATAAGGTCAATCACCATACCACCCTAGCTCACGCACCGAACGAAAACGGAATGATAGAACGCTTTCATAGCACACTCCTAGAACATCTACGCCTATTAAAAATTCAACATAAAAATGAACACTCTAAAGATCTCATCCCTTACGCATTGATAGCTTACAACAGTTCTATACACAGTCTAACTAGGTGTAGGCCCATTGATTTAATTAACGGACATTTTGATCCAAGAGACCCTTCAGATATGAACATAACAGAACGTCTACTCCAACAATATTCAGCGACTCATAAGGACAAGATGAGGATAGTCTATGATATTGTTCACGACGCTTCCCTAGCTCAACGCACTTCTATAATGGAAAACGCCAATCGAAGCAGGGAACCGGAACAACAATTGTCACCAGAACAAGAAGTGTACGTGCAGAATCCAACAGCTGTAAGGCATAAGCTAGCCCCTCGTTACACTCACGATACGGTAATAGCAGACTTGCCGATCCACATATACACTTCCAAGAAACGTGGAGCGGTAGCCAAATCTCGCCTTAAGAGAGTACGAAAAACTGCATTGTTACAGGTACAAGAAAGTGACTTTGACTCTGACCCTCCTGACCCTACTCAGCCTGGTCAAAGCCGACGAAGAGATCCGACTTGAGAGCCTCGATAAAGGACCCGGACTTTTACCTTTTTACCTAGGACATACTAAGGTAGTTTCCCACTATCGTACATTTTTACAGTATACAGATACTGATTATATGCGTAGTAATGTTGTTTTGCTGAGAGCTCAGCTTACTAATGTATCCAATTCTCTTAATAATAGTTCATTTAATGTTTTTAAATATCAAATAAAATACTTGTTTACTAAACTAGGCAAGGTTTCCGCGCAGCTTGACACATTTACCCCAACGCGAATCAAAAGAGGCTTAATAGATCCTTTGGGTTCCTTTATAAAAAGTATAACTGGAAATTTAGATCATAATGACGCAATCAACTATGATAACGCCATTAGAATCTTGGAAAGTAACGATGAATCTATAGTAAAAAAATTAAATAACCATGTTAGTCTATGTAAGCAGTGGATTACTTCTCAGAAACAAATCATATCAACATTGGTAGATAATCAACGTAAATTGGAAAATGTATTGTCACAGTTAAATAACGATCACCGCACTGAGAAAGAACAGTTGTTGCAACATGCTCATCTGTCGCAGTTGTTTGTTATTATCAGCGAAAATATAAGTGATTTAATAAACGAGTTACTGAGGATAGAAAATATATTAGCATTTAGCAAAGTAGGTAAGTTGCACCATTCTATTCTGACGACGAGCACTTTGATAGAAATAATGTCTAGTTTAAGAAAAATCTATGATTCTAACGAGATATTGGCACTAGATATAAGAGATTACTATGATTTTATAAAAATAGGTTCTTACTTAAGCGGTAGTAGCTTAGTTATTGCCCTTCAGGTACCAATAATATATAAGGCATCCTACGAACTCTACAGGTTATGTCCTTTACCTAATAAACACATGCAGGTCCTTATCCCTCCATTTCCATATATAGCAACCAATATACAGGAACATGTGTACATAGAGGCAGAATGCCCGAAGGCAGGAGCATGGTACATCTGCGAGCAAAAACTGAGTCATCAGATCCGGCACCAGCAAGATTGTGTTCAAAAACTTATTCAATCACAGGAGGTAGATGAAACGTGTAAATCCACGCCTATCTCACTGTACAAGGAAGCTGTTGTAGAGCTTGATGATTCGCACTACGCTGTCACCTTTCCAAGACCCACCAAGGTACAACTCAAATGTCAACAAGATCAACACGTCATCCTAGAAGGCAGCTACGTTGTTACCATACCACAGCACTGTTACCTGAAAACTACAGAGTTTACCCTTGTCAATATAAACAACAAACTACGTGGACAACCCCTGAAAATAATGTCGATACCGCTACCAACAGATCAACGCATACGTACCCCAGTTATAAAAATGAACTCTATCAACTTGAATAATTTAAACTCTGTTGAAAGACAAATTGCAGTAGAATACCCTGTCGAAATAACTCATGTGCAGACAAATAGTATCTATCACACAACGATACCTGTGTATATACTCGCATTGTTCAGTGCAGGTGCACTTGGTATGATGTATTATCGCCGCCGTCGACTTACAACCGCCACAAAGAAACAGGAAAGCATCGAGTTGAATTCAGCGGAACGGAGAGCCGCAACATTTGCCCTAGACGTAGGCAAATAGTTGCTCGACTTGTGGGGGAGGTGTTATGTATGAAGCAGCCCTGTTTCCCCCAGTGAAGTGAATCACAGCGGTATTGTGAAATCCAGTGTTACAGTTTCCATAAAACCAAAGCAGAGCCCAGTGTCGTCGCCTTATTCTCATTCAACCATCGAACAGAAGGGACAACCCCTAGTTTTAATTAGTAGTAATTAATATCTAAATAACTATTGTAGTATCTGAATAAATGTTTAATTAAAATTAATAGTTTTTTAAAACGTCCTCCGCTGCCGCTCACACATAATTCCTGTTTACAAAAATATAACCCCAGTAACAGGGTATCCCAGTGTGGGGGCGAGAAGCAAAGTATGTGCCTGTATGTAAATGTTATGTTATTATTTAAAATTAAAATAAAGTATTTCACACAAAGGCCTACATAATGCTAATAAAAATATGGTTTTGAAACAAACATATTGTGGGCTACAGGAGAGCCCATCTTGCTGCCCTTCGCCTGGCCTCGGAGCTCGCGCCATAAAGAAACTTCATCCTAGGACCTGTTAGCTTGTTAGGTTGCTTATCCTACAATAATTATTATAAATCTTTGTGAACACGTTTATCACGCAACGGCTGAACGGTTTTACGCGAAATTTCGGCGTACAGATAGACAAAGATCTGAATGAATTGAGACATGGGTTACTTAATATCGTCCCCGTGAGATAATTTCTAACGCGGGCGAAGCCGCGGTTTATAAATAGTAGGATAATATGGAGATGGTAGATAGTGTGAAGTTATGGGTAGTTATATGGAGATAGTATATAATTACTATGTTGCTATTATTTCTCAAATGACATTATATTTCATCGTGAAGAAAACGATGCAGTATTGTCTGCAGATATCTACATAACATCCTCACATAGTTATAGCAAGAGTAATGAGGACAACAGAGATGATGAGTCTGAAGCCTCAACCCAACGTGACAAGCAAAAGAAACCCGTCCACTGTGGTTATATCGTCAACTACAACAGACGTATGCATAGGCAGTCTGAATCGTCCAAAACAAAATGTGGGATGCTATCGAATTTTAATCCGCCGGAAAAGAGCAGCTACTTATGTTTCCTGTTAATATTACCTATAGCTTTCCAGCTTCACACAACAATTAGCATGACGATTTATCAGTCACACTGTAACATAATTTCGTACTGTCCCTGAGAATCCTCCGAAATAATATGCGAAAAATATAACGTCGAAGTGCTCGTGGCCTGGTCTGACTGAGTGGTTAGAATCAATCACTTGAGTTAATCAACAACAGGCGTGGTCAGGTGCAGATTGGGTGACCATCCCGTGACTACCGCTAGTGGCATCCGAGCGCTTTCGTGCTTCGCCAGTAAAGTTAAGTCGTTGGTAGCGATATCATTCCGATATAAAACCTTACTGCAAAGTAAGGTACTCGGGGCTGCAAGTGATGCAAATTACTTCAGCCAGATGTTGCTACCTGCACGTAATACAGGGAGTATTGTAAAGAGGTTCGAAATTTCACTGATGCCGGTAAGACACCTGTTAGCTCAGTTGGGAGAGTACTGGCACGGTTAGCCAGTGGACGCGGGTTCGAGTCCCGGCAAGGGTAGAATTTTTAGGCTCTAAATAGGTTTTTAATAACACATCCAATGCGTTATGCCCTTCACGAGCTTCGCGGTTCTCTTTTATACGCTTCGTAAACTATCAAATTCCAAAATCTTTGAAGTCTTATGTCATCTCTCTCCATCGAGGTGTCCTGTGTGATTTGCATTTAAACATAACTATGTAAAATCGATCTCCTAAAGTATTTAAAGTCTGTCAAACAAGCATTTACGATGCTACTCAAACAGCATTGTCATTCATCATCATCCAGGTGCCTCTGCCGGGCACAGGCTCCTGTTACGAATGAGAGTGAGAGAGATTATTACTCGATATTTTTCTTACGTCTGAAATTCCGTTGAAATCAATATAAATATTGCCAGGGAACTTGTGACAGTTTTATACTGTTGGAATTTGCTTACGAAATGCATAGAATGCGTTTACTTTTCTCATAATAAACTGTCAATCGTTACTTTACAAGTTGTTTTTTTTCTTCCCCTTTCTTTTTATCAGGCATGGAATTAAATGAAACGGTTTAATTCAAAGTAGCACAGAAACTGCGGCTTAATGAACGCTACAAGTCGGGTGTCCCTTAGGCGGCCTCGGTGGCGCAGCGGTTTGGTACGAAGACTGTAAAACCGAAGGTCTCGGGTTCGATCCCCGGCCGGCTCAAACTAGGAAACGAACTTTTCTAGTTTGTCTCGGGTCTCGGATGTGATCTATGTATTTATTGTATAAAATCTATCGTCAAGTTAGCACCTGTAACACAAGTCATTTAGTTCTCGTTAGCCCCATACAAAGTATGGGGCTAACGAGAACAGTGTCATATGTCCATCAATATTTATTTATTATTTCAAAAGCATTTTGGAGAAAAAATTTACAAAAAACCTCCAATCTCTGTAGTTAACTATCTCTTAACAGAGTTTACATAATTATTATTATTATAAGTGGTGTACACACACGTAATTTTATCTTCCTGTAACTCTTTTGTACCATGTTCTGTATGTATGCTGTTGGTGTGCCTAATAAATAAAATAAAATTATAAAACACAGGACTCTTTAATTCCAGACATCATTGTCATCTAAATAATCTTTGTTATGATAAAGTAGCTCTAAATAGGTTTTTATAGTAGCCCTGTCAGCACAAATGTACTTTACACATATTTTGAACTGCGTTTCAGGCAATTTTGTTACAGATATAAGAGAAAAACACACCATCATTCGATAGCGCTCAGCTACAATTCGTAAAATGGAAACGCGTATAAAGAAGTCACAATTATGTACCGAAACACTTAGTCAATTATATCACAAGCTTTAAAATCAAAGATTGAGTTTGATTTACCCATTCTTTTTCCTTTATTTCTAAACGTTGAAAACAATATCTCTCGAATGAGTTCGAAGTGGCTTTCTCGTAATATTTATACAAACAACCAATTTTAAAGACGATAATACCAAAATCTCAGAAGCGGTCGTTGATGTCACACTTTGCTTTGACTGGTAACGCTTGGCATTGCCAAATGAAAATCACATTTTATTTTTGTTTTATGCCATGAGATTCTGATGGACCTATAATTTTGAAGCCGGCAATAGCTTTGTGTTTGAAATGTGTGCAGCTGACTGCGGCCGACTGCGGCCAGCTGCGGCCAGCTGCGGCTGCGGCTGCGGTACTCACGTGTAGAGCGCCGGCTTGTGCTGCGGCGGCATGGGGCTGCGGGCGTCAGCGGGGCGCTTGGCGGGGGGCGGGGCGGGCCGCGGCGCGGGCGGGCCCCCCGCGGGGCTGTACCCCCCCGGCCGGGCCCCTCCCCCCGGCGGCGCAGGTCCCCCTGGCGCCCCGCTACTGGGGGGAAAGACTCCTCGTTGCTGGAATATAAAAAGAAAAAAATTGTTGTTAATGATAGACATTAATAATAATAATGTATTTTGTTTTCTAGTGTGTACGATAAAGAGTTCTAATCTAATCTAATAAGCCTTTATTATTTTCTTTTTGTAAATTACAATCAATATGCATCCCTCTCTAGGAGTTGCTTGGCCTCTCACACCACACCACACCACAGCCCCTTAGACATTAATACTCATTAAAAATAAATTCTAAATAAAGACTAATTTAATATAAGACAGCTTTTCTAAACAACGTGGCGTGTTCTCTTCGAGAGTAGCAGAAAATTTTAGGTGACTGAGGCTGACCGATTAGCAATAATAATTATTAATTGAAAAAACATAAACCTCATACTATAATATTTTTTCATTTATTTTCATTAATTTAATTTCGAATGAGGATCATTCACGTTTTGAAATATGAAGTTTTATAGAGACATAAAAAACAGTATATTCTGTAAAAAAAATATCCAAATTGAATAGAAATAACGAAAGTCCAGCATAAATATCGTTACATTCTTAGATTTTTTTTAAATATCATTTAGATAGATAAAATATTATTTAGATAGAGAGATAAATAACACTATTACACAACCAGAATGCATACATGCTTTGAAATAATGTTATACAATTGGTGGTCTTATCACTTAGAGCCATCTCTTCCAGGCAACCTTTAGATGGAGTGGATTGTATGAAGAATATTTCTATATATAGTCTCTAGATGTATGTACATAAATATTAAAATAGAAAATAAAAGTAGCAGAAGTAGCATAAGATTGCGAGGATATAAATACTTAAAATTACATATATTAACAATGTACACATATTTAAATAATAATATTATACATAGATACCTACAAAATAAATTCTTATATTATTGCATAAATGGACTGCTTGAACCGTGAAACAGGAGCCATAAAATTTGATACTGTGGGAGGAGATACAATGAGAAAGTTTGGGATGAGCGAAGAGTGAGGCTATGGGAAGAATGGAGAAATTAGAGTCGCTCTTTGAATGGCGTCCCTAGGTTGAACAGAATGCAATAAAGGAGAGAAAGAATTTGAGTATTCCGGCGGAGTCGACAAAATTCTCTAATATCGTCAAATCGAAATTTATAACATTTCTTTATAAATTTTTATTTGTTTATGTTTAACAATTATATTTTAAATTAAATTATATTGACAATAATAATAATTTGACAAAATAAATAGCTCGAATTGACTTATATTTTTAATAACAACATCACTGTATACACGGATGTCAAAAACTGTATAATATTCTTCAAATTTGGATTTGGTCTGTGGAATTAGTTAAAAAAACCTCTGACAATAAAACAACACTATAATGTATTTAGAGGCTAAAAATTTCACCCATGCCGGGATTCGAACCCGTAACCTCTGGCTATCCGTGCCAGCGCTCTACCAATTGACCCAATGGGTGACTCACCGGCATCAGTGAAATTTCGAACCTCTTTAAACTATTCTCTGTATTACGTACAGGCAGCGACAGCGATTTTTAGCCTCTAAATAGGTTTTTAAAATTGTCCTTAGCACAGGTTAGTGCATCAAAAATAAAAATAGTATAAACACTATAATGTCCAATATTCAAAACTTTATACTGTAAGTATAGTACTACAAATCAGTATTTTTGCATGATAATAGTAACATCTTTAAACATAGAGATGTGTCAAATGTGCACAAAAGCATAACTCCACAGATTATAAAAAAAAGGTCTGACCACCTTGGACACAGACAAATACCTGAGAAGCAAGCACATAGGCATATTATTGAATTGTAATAAATAAATGCGTTGCAAAATAGCAACCTGGAATGTCAACAGCCTTTACTCAAAGTTGCCTAAAGTAACCCCAATTGCGCAAGAAAACTTATTGTAATCCTATGATGTTGATATGCATCATATTCATGTACGCAACAGCATTTATACATAATAATTTAATATATTGGTTGGTGTGTAAAGTTATGGAAAGTAATACTTGATTCAGCATATTAGCAAGGCAAGAGGCCGGCTAGAGCAAAGAGACTGAATATGGAGCTGAAATAAATCCTCAAATGAATAGAACCAAACTGATTGCGACAGAAGTATATTATTATAATGTAATATAGTGCTCTGCTATGTGAGTTCACAAGCAACATAATACAGCCTATCTACAGTTTATACAGGTAACGGTTGGTGGGTAAAGTTGGGGGTACAGGGCTGAAGTTTTTTATAGCATCCATTTTACCACTCACACACAAATAGACAAACATACAGTAAATCGTTTATGTCTATTCGCATACTGCAGCGTAAATGCACTGCTGTGTGGTGTCGGCCTAGAGAATAGCACCAACCCAATTCTTCCCGCAGGTGTCGTAAAAGGCCACTAAGGGACACAAACCAGGGGGTGGGCAGCAGCGCCCCCTGCAGTACAATTCCACAGAACTGCGATCCCCAACCCGCATGCCCAGCGTGGGGATTATGGGCATTACCCCTATGATAGCACAACGTGGCGCTCTTTAGGGGAGGGCTATGTCCAGCAGTGGACTAGTATATAATAGCCTGACGATGACGATGTACAGTAAGTCAGTTTATGCCAGCGTCGCGGGCTCGCTACCTGAGACGATGACACTGGCGGAGGGTCAAACAAAAGTGACTGATTCGGGCGAGTTAAAGGAATAGTAAATATATATTACCGGGAAGCTGGGCCCAGGGTAGGGTCGCGGCGGCAGCGGGGCGGCCTGCGGCGGCGCGGCATAGCGTTGCGAGGGCAGAGCACTCGGCCCACCGGGCCCGCCGCCGCCGCCCGGCGCCGGAGCGCCGCTCGGGAAGCGCTGCGCCATCTCACGCCAGCTGGAGACAAAGACTGAAGAGCACTACTAAAATGCCTCTAAAAAGAATAAGAGCAACACAACTCAATACAATTAAACACGGCTAAAAAATTGTTCGAAAGCATTCCTCTCCTCACATCACAGACTAAAGAAAATACTCTTTGAATAAGTCACTCTATGTCTCAGTGTTGCCAGACTGGCCTTGTGAAAAGTCACCTGAAATAAGCAAAAAAGTAACCTTTTGGTGTAAAAAGTCACCTCACCAATAAAAATGGTACTAAAACTTATTTGGGATACATACCTAATACTTGTGAATACTCACATGCCAATTTCAGTATTTTATCGTACCTTTTATCTACATGTACCTACCTGCTAAGTCGGTTTACATTTTTTGTTTAAATTTTTTTTCTATAGCTTCGCTTGCTTTTCCGTACACCTGAAATATGTCATGTCAGACATAAAACTACTTAATTCAGCGCTCAGTTTCAATACTTGCTTTGACCTGTTAGCTTACTAATTTATTAACTAAGGCCTTTGCATCTGTTCTAGATGATTTATACAGCATGTAGTGGCTCTGTCATCTTCACTAGATAGATGCGTAAAGTAACCACTAGACGCTGCAGTGCCCGGGACAATAGAATTTTAATTGTTATCCAGACGCGCGACCAGTAAAATAAAATATATTTATGTTACTATACTAAATGAAATAAAATAAAAATAAAATAATCAATAAACTTTTAAAAAACCTATTAAGAGGCTAAAAATTTCACCCATGCTGGGATTTGAACCCGCGACCTCTGGCTATCCATGCCAGCGCTCTTTCCTACTGAGCTAATGGGCGACTCACCGGTATCAGTGAAATTTAGAACCTCTTTACAATATTCTCTGTATTACGTACAGGCAGCGAGTACCTACTTTGTTTTACTAAAAATTGTCCTTAGCACGGGTTAGTGCATTAAAAATAATATAATTATATTACACTATTTTTATTTTTAATGCACTAACCCGTGCTAAGGAACAAATTTAAAAACCTATTTAGAGGCTAAAAATTTCACCCATGCCGGGATTCGAACCCGCAACCTCTGGCTATCCGTACCAGACAGACTTGCAGACGGCTTGCAGACAACGCTGATGTTATTATCAGCTTACGGTTGTCTAAATATTATATATTTATAACTTTCCCAATTCAGAAGAGGCCAAAACTTTGTACGAATTGGTTAAATTTGGTATAAAAGTTAGGATATAATTAAGTTTAGTGGTGTATGGGCGACTCACCGGCATCAGTGAAATTTCAATTGGCTCAATTGGTAGAGCGCTGGTACGGATAGCCAGAGGTTGCGGGTTCGAATCCCGGCATGGGTGAAATTTTTAGCCTCTAAATAGGTTTTTAAAAAAAATATAATTATACCTTTGTCTTATAAAATTTAATCGATATTTAACTTTAGTTTTTAGCATAAATTTTGAAGCCTCAAATGTTATCGCATTGTTACATTGCTTCTTTTAGTAGCTATAGGTAAGTGCTGATATTGTGTCAATACCAAGCAGAGTCCTGTGATCGGATTGTATCAGTCTTAGCTGGCTAAAAAGGTCTTTACAGTTTATTTAAACTTTTTCTTTAACTACTCGCTTGCTTTCCCGTGAACCTGAAATAAGGTCATATCATAAATTTATCATCCAAAATTTATGTAAAGGCCTTAAAATACAGACCATTATTCAATTCAGCCAATTGTTTTAATATAAGTAGGTATTTAATGTACTATTTTTTTTTTGGGTTTACAAAAATTGCGTTAATATCTATTAAAATTAAATAACATAAATTTATACTAAATGATACCTTTGTCTTCATAATATTTATCCTAATTATGAAGGACCTACGTAAATTAGTTTATGCTTACCTTGTTATCATGCTTCTTGATCACAAAATAATATAATATTTTTCAATGCAAAGCAAAGTTTAGTTTAGCAGAGACCAGGGGCATTATTACGTAAGTATCCACTGAGTTGAGTGACGTTGATTTTTACTTTTTTTAAGCGAATCAGGCTGTCCAATGCATACATTTTTTGACAATTAGGAGTCGTCTAAATTCTTCACTCGATAGAGTGGAGTGCTACGTAATAGGAGGGCTGACCTGGAGCAAGCAGACCAAAACAAAGAGAGAGAGAGACAGGAAGGGAGTAAGTGAGTGAGTTGAACGAAGAAACGAAACAATGCTGCCAACAAGCTTAAGATCTATGCGTTCCGTTTTTCAAAATAAGTAAAAAAAAACCTTCACAAAAAAGAAAAAGGTTACAAAAGTAACCTTCTGGCAACGCTGCTATGTCAATGCTATGCTAAAGATTAAAGACTAAATAATAAAGATAGATACAGCAATTGTTCTGTGATACAGCCACAGCCAGCCAGTGCTGCCAGAGCCCGCACGTCAAAAGTTACACACATAAGTTAAGAAAGTCAAAAGCCGCGTTTCACGCTCTTAGTACGCTCGGACCGAGTGCGCTATCCGAGTAAACTAATGCTTCTGATTCGACGGTTTTTCGTGACGACACCAAAATAATCAATCAGAAGCATTAGTTTACTCGGATGGCGCACTAAGACCGTAAAAACCTGGCTTATAAGCAGTGATAGGAATGAAGCGGGCTTATTTACCTAAACTTCGAGGAACAGAGACAAAAATCGGAGACTTCCTTACGACAATATTTTTTTCCAGGACATCACTTAAGTAAGTTAAAAATTAATGTTATTCGGAATAAGTAATTGATCTATGTTTACTTTAAGTTTGAGACTAGACATAACATAGAGTCCAAAATTTTCTGAAAGTTTGTTTTTTGGTTAATTTATTTAAACTATGATATTTTGAGTTAAAATCGCATCCCTTAACTTCAGTAAAATAAATAAAAGTCTAGTTTTAGTAAAAATCAAGATCTCTCAACGTCATCAAGTAGAAAGTTGAAATGTATTTGCAATATTTGCTTAAGCGTATATTCTTTTGTTGCATTAACTCGTGCTAAGCACAATTTAAAACCTATTTAGAGGCAACTTTAGGTTTAATTTGAGGATCAAAAACAACCAACGTCCGGTCTAAATATGAACTAAATTAAATATCAAAAGCAGTAACTACTTCAGTATTTCCATTTTATCAAATTTTATTTACTTCCTAAAAAATTTGTTCAATGTAATATTGGTTGTTTTTCCAAAACACCCTTCAATTTATGTTAGTAATACAGAGAAAATTTCACCGATGCTTGTACAATGTTTCATTCTCGTGACACCTGGATGACATAAAGAATTATGTAGCTCTGATAACTTGTTAGTGGTGCCATTGATTTGGGCACACACACGAGATAGAGCATCAGTGGCTAGATTTTGACTTCCACGTCGATAAAAAATGTCATATTTGAAGCCGGAGGCCATCTTTCAATTTTCTTGTTTTTTATCTTGCTAGAATGGGTTTGATCGAACATGAAACAGGCTGATCAGACCAGACCAACATGTGACCAGGACAAAATGCCTTCCATTTAAGTGGTGGCGCCACTTGCGTAAAGCTATGGGGCCACTTGCGTAAAGCTATCTACTATGGCACACGTTTCTTTTTCTACGGACGGTTGCCGACGCTCTGAATCATTCAGTGAGCGTGAAAAGAATGCAACAGGGCGCCCTTTTTGAGACAGTGTCACGGCAATGGCAAAATCTGATGCATCAGTTTCAACAGTGAGTACTTGTTTTTCATCGATAGCGGCAAGTGACGATTTTGCGACGTCGAGCTTGATAATTTTGAAGCAATTGATGGCCTCTTCCATTAGTGGGAGAGTAGCGTCTATCAGCGGTATGATTTTAGCGGAAAAATTGTTAATCCACTTTGAATAGTGGGCAAATAAGCCAAGGGCTCTTTTTGAAGTTGCTGTATCAGTGGAACTGGAACTTCCAGTTGGAACTGGAAGATTAATTAGTGGTTCTAGTCTAGATTTGTCTGGTTTTATGATATTTTTGTGAATCGTATATCCCAAAAGGTTTATATAATCTTTGCCAAAATTACATTTATCTTTGTTTAAAGTAAGTTTATATTTATGAGCAGTTTCCATAAATTTAAGTAGGTTTATGTCGTGGTCTTCCTTGTCCTTTCCGCAAACAGTGACAAAAAGCATTACTGTCGAAGGTTTCTGCTAAGTTACTGCTATATCTTGATAATTATAAGGCTATGTCACAAAAAGTTGCAGAGAGGGTTCAAAAGTTACAACATTTTAGACAAAAGTCACAATATGGCAACACTGGATACAACATAACGAGAACGACATCAATTATTACTAATAATCTGTGAGCAATGTTCGTCCTCAGATTCTGAGGAAATATACTATTGTGTGTCTAAGCGTACCTTTTGTCTCTGCAATCTGTGGTGAAAAAGTATAGACATTTTCTTGTCTGAGGGATTTTTCTGACAGGTAAGAAAAGTACAGTGCGTTCACATTAACTTGACGCGTGAGAGAATTGGTAACAAGGACATAACATGTGAATTAGCTTTTGGACCTAATCGGAAGATGGTAAAACAAGCCCTCAACCCTTTTATTTTTCCCAAGTAATGGGAATGATTTCTTATATTATAACATGGTAACAGTAAACATCTCAGTGCTACCAATTCTCTCACGCGTCAAGTTAATGTGAACGCACTGTAGTTCCTAATTTGTCAGTAGATGGCGTTTTCAAGTAAGGGTTTTTGTTTTTTTATAGGATAAGCCACTTTCCATTTAGAGGTCCACAGTCCACAGATCACGTGGAATTTCCTCACTCTTTTTTTTTGCTCTTGCACTATTGTTATTTGATTTTCGTGCTAAAATCATGGTTGATCCGTAGAGGGAGTAATATCTACGGGTTGATCAGTTGACGTTGATCAGTTGATCACAGATTAGATTCCAGTCGATGAAATCGCAAAACAGCAATAAAGTTTTTACCTGTGGCAAGCAATAACAAACAAAAAAAGGTAAACCCTTGCGATTCAGCGCCATCTCATCGTAGCTTTTAGAACTATTCTTTTTTTAATAGCTGTCAGAAAAATCCCTCATTGATGAAATAAAAAGCGTTTTATACCGAACGATGCAATTTTTTTCCTAGCTTTGTCCGGTGTTTATTTTGAGAGCAGACGTTGCGTCAGTGTTTTATGGTAATTCATGGACGTTTTTTCTAATATACGGTATACGGCAGGATTTCGAGTACCGTATCATACCAACATGTTCTTAAGCTTAGAACAAAAAATACTAGAAACGAAACGTAATAAATGTGTCCGATTTTCGGGATTTCCCAAAAAAAAAATTTTCTCTGGGAAATCCCGAAAATCGGACACATTCAATTATTCAATTATTGAACTAGATGTCTCATGCAACCACTTCTATAATGTCCCACTCTTAGCTAAACAAGCTATTTGAAATCAAGGCGGTTGCACAAAATTTCAGGTGTCAGGAGATATGCTTATCAAAATGAAAAGCAAAGAAAAATATTCATTGCACAAGCAGAATAGAAACATAGGATGAAGAAAATATAGAAAGTTGAAAATGTATATTTCTGCGATTTTGTTTCATAAATACGGCAATTTGAAGGTTTTGATACGGCAACCCAGATTTGACGATAATAACACTGAGTCTTTTTAATCTGTGAATAACACTGTCGTTGCGTTCATCATAATATATAGTCTGTGATTGATCGGTTTCGGTTATTTTTGTTTGATAAAGTTCAAATTCAAAAATATCTGCGCTATTGTACAGTATTTAGTGTTTTTAGTCTAGCTTTACGTAATTATTTTGTTAGCTACATTGTCTTCGTGGTCTCAGAACTCTACCAAGTGATGTCAACAGCAATGACGTGCCTTGAGAACGACTCCTTTGACCTGAAACTAACTGCAATGTTGGACACTCTCTGCAGCAGGGTCGACGGTAATTAAATACATTTTTCTAAAAGGACAAATTCAGTAAAACTGTTTGGTGGGTGTCTGCAATCTTCTGATTTAATTCCCTGACCGAAAAAAATGTAAGATAAGATAAGAATATTCTTTATTGTGCACACCAGAAAATAATAGCAGAGACAACAATGTACTTGCATACTGTTCCAGATGTCATCGTACAGCAGGACAAGAGAGAAGAGGAGTGCAAACTTAAAGATGAGTTAGTGACGCGGTTCGAGCAGGAGCTTAAATTGAGTGTAAGTACTGTGTAAGACAAAATTATGCTTGGACTAACGCCGATCTCCCATCTTTATCCACCAACCCACGATAAGATTCAAATATTTGTCTGTGTGTTGCTGGCAGAGCTCTCTTGAGGCACAGCGTGCGGAAGCGTCGCGGCGAGCCGCGCGGCTGGCGCGGGCTTGCGGCTCTGCGGCGGGGGCTGGGGATGGACTCGGTGCTACACTCTCCGAAGGCGACCGTGCTCGTCTAGAGAAAGCCAAGTGAGATTAATACTATACAATCTAAGATGCTTGTAGCTGTGAATCCAACAGAGATGGTGGAATTTCTACACCAGATCTTACATTGTGTTATTCTCTGAGAATCATTTTATAAGTTCTTTCCATTGCTAATAACAAAATGGAGCTTGCTGCAAAGGTTTTATTATTTTCATGAGGAATCTCTGATTTACAATTAAGTTGTCAACCTAGAGGAATGTCAAGACATTGCGAGGCATGCAAATTCAGCCTGTAATAAAGCATAGGACCACAACCGCTCTGTTAAGAGTTTATTGACCAAGATGACAAAGAAGAAGTAAAGAGATAGGAAAACATCAGAACTCTCTTAAAATCCACTCAAAAGTAAAGGTATAAACCCACTGTGTGATCTTAACTAAATGATTACTGTTGTTACTTACAGAGAGATGTATCAGATTGCCAAGGAGCTCACCGGTATACGCTGGGACTTTACGGCACCACCTGATGTTGCCAAAGGATGTATCCTTTTTATTTCAACAACACCAAATTAAAATGGGTTCGAGTTTTTAAAAAGTAAATAGTTGTTTGCAATAGAGTATTAACATCGTTAGTAGATCGATATCAACCCTTGTATGTCCCCACTGCTGGGGCACGGGTCTCTTCCTGCATCACAGGAAGGTTAGGCCATACTCCACCACAGGGGCCAAGTCCGGGTTGGTGGAGGATTGTTAGACAGTGGCAGGTCTTACTGTGAGAAGTCATCAAGCCGGCCATAAGGCCTCTGACATGGCTTAACAACTGCCATTATATGACAGCCAACAGCTTAATGTGCCTTGCGAAGCATGAAAGCACTCGGGGAAAAAATGCCACTCGTCACGGGACTGTAACCTATCCCGCACCTGACCTCGCCTATTCTTAATGCAAGTGATTGATTCCAATCACTTGGTTCGACTAGGTCACGAACAGACTGAAAAAAAAACCCTTCTAATGTTTATTGAAATTGAGTAACTATTATTGTGTAAATTGCCTGGGGCCAATGGTATTTTATTTTACATAGGCTATAAACGTCCCAAATCAGGACACAGACCTTCTCTAAGACAGAGAGTCTGGGCTTAATTACAATTGGCAATTTCAAGCGCTGAGATATTTGAACACCTTGGAAACTCGGAATGAAAAAAAAACGTATTTAGAGGCTAAAAATTCCGGCAGCCAGATGTCGCTGCCTGTAAATAATAGAGAGAATATTGAAAAGAGGTTCGAAGTTTCGCTAATTCCGGTACTCGTCCATTAGCTCAGTTGTAAGAGCGCTGGCACGGTTAGCCAGAGGTCGCGGGTACGAGTCCCGGCATGGGTGGAATTTTTAGCCTCTAAATAGGTTTTTAAAATTGTCCTTAGCGTGGTGCAACAGAAAGAATATAATTAAACTATTTTAATAATTACTTAATTGACTATTAGAACAAATAGCCATTCAGACTCCAACAAAGTGCATAAAACATTGCATTTCTTTACTTGGAATTAAGAGGAGAACTTTAAGTAGGATTGTGCTAATCATTTGTTGTCTAAAGAAAAAGCTGACCAAGATTGTGCAGACTAATCTTTTCCAGTGGACACAGGAGTGCAAAGTAAGTAACCTAACTTAACAAAGTGTTGCAAATAAATGATGTGATAAACACATGAAGGACTGAACAGAATACAGTGACAAACACACACCCGGTTGGTTGGGCACATTGACCAAAAGTGTCGCAGTAGTTTCCTTAACATTGTGGTCAGATATTCGCAGCGAGGCACGCAAGCTGCTGGAGCCTTTCGAATTACGTTGCGAATCTTCCGCTGCCGCCACCGCCACCTCCACCGCCACCTCCACCGCCACCGCCGCCGCCCCCACCGCCGCCGCCGCTTCAGGCGCCCCCGCGCTCTCTCCGGACGCCCTGTCCGAGGCGCTCTGGGCGCGACTCGTCGGTGACAAGGAAAACTGCGAGCCGCGCTGACCACTGCCATCTTCGCTTTTTTGATAGTGCAGATACAAGGTCTCACCGAGTTAAAGACAGTCCTGATGTGCATTATAATATTATTAACCTGAAGCTAATTTAAATATTATAATAATAAATTTTCTTCGTGAAAAATTACACAAAACAATCTGTTTATATTGAGTTATTGTTAGTAACGTACTAAGGCCTTTATTTGTTACTTTGTAATAGATGGAGGCTGGGCGGTAAATCGGACGGTAAGGTCGAAAAGGGTAGTTAGTTAGACCTGTGATCACCGCACATTAGCCTTATAGTTGGGACATTGTAACAAGCGCTGAGGTATATGTTAACACTTCTTTTATCCAAACTGAGTCATCAAAATGGGCCCTAATTAACAGAGCTTGCATAATTCTTATTCTAAAAACTAGATTTCATGCATTGAACAGAAATAATTCCACACATCTTTCTCACATTCGTCGTCAGGCTGTACTAGTCCACTGCTGGACATAGCCCTCCCCTAATGAGCGCCATAGCGCCCTGTCTTCAGCTTGCCGCATCCAGCATCTGCCTGCAGTTTTTCGCAGATCGTCATCCCGCCTACTCGGAGGACGTCCTACACTACGTTTGTCACCTTAATAATGTTTAATGTTATAGTAGTTTTTGTGGCGCAAAATGTGTTTAACAGATTTTGCGACTGAGTAACAAACGTCACCATTTTATATATTAAAAAATCTTCAAGAATCTAATTGCAGAATCGTTTACAATGCCTTATAAAGGCCCAGCCTAAAACAAGGGACATACACTTTTAAAGTTGCCTATAGTTTTCCCGACGTAAAAGTTTCTTTAAAGAAATGTAATGAATCCCCACAGCCTTGTTTTAAAGTGAATCTGATCGCTCTCGACTGCAAGACGACTATGATCTCAATGTCTGCTGCCCGGATCCTTAGTTCCATGTTTCCTTCCTATTTTAATTACCTACTTCCATAGTGGCATACTCACTATGGAAGTAACTAAAATAAAAAAAAAAAACATTAGTAGTTGCGACAGCAGTCAGTTGCCGGGTTCTTATTCCTCTCTTTTGCTGCCAGCTCCTATCATTATGTCGGTTATATATAATTGTGGCTACCTCGGCCGCAATGTTGATGATTGTAAGAGTTCTTAATTTCTAAAATCACTCTGCAAGAGTCATCATGATGATGTTTTGCATTTCAACAAAAAAAAAACAAAAGATTTTTATTACATTCTTATTGCTATGGCAACCAGCCTATGTCGACAAATTCTGCCAAAGTCAAGTCTTGACACGAAATGAGCAATTTTTTTTAATGTTTAATAATTTTGATTTCTTTCTTTGTGAAGACTTTGAACTAAGTGTGAACTAAATGAATGTTCTATCTACAGCAACTCTGAAACATTATAAAATTAACAATGAGTACATTAAACTGATATAATACATATTCTTTCAAACTAAATACACGCTTAATACTACTACACAACAACTAAAACAAAACTCTAATTATAACTTAATATCATTTTCCCCAATGAATTTTATGAGTAATATATATAGGCCCATGGACGATGATAAATGCGTTAATAAACATATGAAATTAATTCGTAGTGGAATATCTACAGATGCAATGTTCCGCGTTGACAGTTGATCAATCATTTAAAGCGATGCCGTATGATTCGAAAAAGTCCAAAAATATAATTAAATATTAGCACTTGCAAGTCCCGAGAAGTTGAATAATTGGTGTAATAGAGACGTGCCTAATAAAGTTGTAGCACTTTCAATGGTTGTAGCACTTTTAATGGTATCCTACTCTCAGTCTAGGAGGAGTCCACATCTCGAGAAGTTCTCAATCAAACCCGAAATAAGGCCTAAAGTGCACTACTGATATCGACCCTTTGTATGTCCCCACTGCTGGGGTTAGTGTCTCTTCCTGCATCGCTGGAAGGTTAAGGAATCCTCCACCACGGGTCCGAATCCGGGTTGATGGAGGAACACAAGGAAATGGCGGGCCTTACTGTGAGAAGTTATCAAGCCCATAAGGCCTCTGTCATGGCCTAACGATGGCCATTATATGTCAATGGCACCAACGGCTTAAGTTGTCTTGCGAAGTAGGTACAAGAGTATTTGGTGAAAATCCGCTGTAGTTGGGAGGTGGGTAGGAAATGGAATAGTTTTGCTTGATTATTTAATAGCGATAATAAGACTATAGTTTATTATTGCCATTGTTTTTTTTTTATATAACTTGTTATTTTGGTCGGTACGCTCTTGATAGAGCGGTAAGGTCCTCACGAAGACGTTTTGTTGATGGCTGATGTTGCAGGCCTCGCTAAGTCTCGCCATTTTTTCGGTTCTGGTACTGAATTGGTAAGAGCATCGCATTAGCGTTCAACCGCGAGCTCAGGTTTGTGATTGGAACACCTTAATTTTATAAGTTTAAAATATGTCACTCACAAATTAGAAAATATCACTCTATTTCTTGGACATTTTTTTCTTTCCACGAAATGTCACGAGTCAGATAGTTTTTGAAACGACCATTCATTGATCAGAAGTTCAGGAAGAGAATGGCTCGCCCACTGTCTTATGCGGCCAGTACACAATGGCCCATGATGGCCCATGATGGCCCACTGCTCGCCATTGCCATTGTGTACTCGGGGTAATGGTGTGCAGTGGTGGGCAATTGCCTATCGTGGCGCACAATCGGACAGTTGTCGGTTTTTTGAGCACACTTCAAAGGATCGTGGCGTAGCGTGGCCCATCCCTGATTACACAGTGGCCCATCGTTCAGTCAATTGAAATTCAAGTTTTTTTATTTATATCAATCTGAGCCCGTAATTTTGCGCCTTTTGCGCCATTTTTTTTAATGACTTGGTTGTTCAATCTTCTGTAATACTTGTAAATAAATGAAATAAATAAATAGTAAATAAATAAATAGCTGTGGCCGCAACTACTTCCACGTCCATCGCAAGTGGTTTGCCAGACAGAAATGAGCCACTCGCCACTCGCCATTGTGGGAACAGCAAGTGATTGTGGCCTACAATTGGCAATGGCGAGCAGTGGGCCAGCATGGGCCACTGTGTACTGCGGGCTTTAAACTTGGTTCCGAATTAGTTTCAAATTGACTATCTAATTGCCCCCTTCAGAAATTGTGTCGGCAAACCTTTCAAACCATTTATTTTTTTTGTAGAATAGAATATTTTCCTGTAGGTTAATAAAATACCTAAAATATATAGTCTGTTAGCTTTTACAATATACCTCGGCTACTTTCGGATGAACCGATTATATTGCAATACGGTAAGGTTTATTTTGTATTGTTATTTATAACATTGCATAACTTTTCAAAATAGTGAAGAAAAGTTTTATACGGAGCAGGAAGTTGTGCTCGAAGCTTACTCTAGAGCCCGAGGTAGGTAATTTTAAAAGCTAACAGACTGTAATACATTTTGCGTATAGGTACCTAAGGTATTTTTCCAGTTCACTGTAAATATACTTGAATGAAGGAAGTCTGCGGCGCCTCGTCGCAGCTTTGCCTTACCTGCTAACCCTGCTAAACAAGCGCGATGCAGTTTCCCGCATTCGCGTAACATACACAATGTTAGCTGTTGAACTGGTAGCCAGCGACCTCGCCGCTCTGTAGCGTCGCTGAGTTTAGCCAACAATGCTTAGAAACATAGCAACAGTGGCAAGAGAACTATCATGCATGACATTTGTAATACTTAATCCTTCAATTCTTGCAAATTACTCCGACCCACTATTATCTCTATGATAAACGCAATACCCATGTTTTATAGATCCGCCAATTTTTAAAAATTATTAGTAGCATTATTTTAGTACTATTTTCTATACACAACATACATACTCACGCCTAACGCCTGTATCCCAGAGGGGAAGGCAGAGGCCAGGGACTGCCACCTGCCACGATCCTGACATATCACCTTCGCTTCACCAACGTTCATAAGTCGTTGCATGCACGCACGCCGGTTCCGGGTACTTTTTATCTTCCCCTTTGTTAATACATCCCCTATTCGGTCGATGTATGTCCGTCTGGGACGTCCTTTACCAGCCCTTCCACTTACAATATATATTAGTTTCGTCAATCTTTGCACAACACCGACTGGAAAATAGGTATATGTATAGGTATGACGTGTTGGGTATGCCGCTTTGGTTATTTATTTTTTAACAAAGACTACTTTTGTGGTTGGTGTAAAATTTGCTCCATGGGATTGATACTGGGTTTTCCAATGTCTAAGTATCAACACCGGAAGATGCTCGGTAAGTTTTTACTCGATAATCACGCGTCGCGTCACAGTCTAGAAGTAGCTGTAGTTTGGACGTAGCTGTCTGCCTAGCACGTATGGACGGAGCTCTATCACGAGTCACGCAAGCAAGCAAGGCCCGTCTCGCTCTCGTTCAACTGAGTGGCGTAGCTCACACAACATGCTGCTGCTACTGATTTCATGAAGTCTGCACGGCGAAGAATTAGGAAAACCACAATGATAGACGGATTTGCCATTTCTGGAAGCGGTCCTGCTGCCCTGGCTAAGCTTTTTGAGAACTTGTTTTAGTTGACTTCTATTAATTTCATAATGATATGGTATTTTGTTAATTAGTACCTGCAATATTAATGATTAAATGATGAGCTATTGATGAGTTTGCCTTGTTTGTCTAGCGGTTACTCGTTCGATGACCAAATCCTAAATTCCGACCAGCAAATTGAGGTTAATTTAATAAATAGGTTGCGTCCAAAAATCACTATAACTAGTCTTGATCCTAAACTAGGATACTCAGTGCTATGGTAACCAAGCAAGGACATAACAAACATGGAACCTACACTAGTTATTGCAACTCCGTCCTACAGTTACGGACCAGGATTAGGTGACGATGTGGCGGTTTCGTCCGTTTGTCGCTAGGCGCGAGGTTGATTGCACGGAGCCCTGCCACCCGCCCAGCCAGGGAGTGCGGAACACGTGAGCAGCAGTGAGCGCCCCTGGCGGGCCTGCCTCGCGAGTGGCGAGCAGGCGAGGGGAGCGGTCACACCGGCGGCGCATGTAGCGCGGCCGCGGTGATACTCGTTCCACAACATATGTTATTCATTGATGATAGCGCGCGGGGGGCGCCGGCCGTCAGTCCGCGCCGCGCGCCGCCCGCGGCCGCACGCTTCCCCACTCGAGGAGTTGCGGTTCGCATCTTACCGGGCAGCATTAGAGTCGTTTCGTTATTTTCTAATACTGTCAGGTAAAGATGTCGTCCGCGCTCCGCCATCGTCGCTTCGGAGCTGCGCGGAATGCGGCGCGGACCTGTTCTTCGACGTCGGTTTATATTTATCTGTGGCGGGCGACTGCGCGCGCGCCGCGAGCTGCCAGGTACCGCCACGCGGTGCGCCGCCGGCGCCGCGTGGCGCTCATTAGCATCGAATGGGGACCCCTGATCCGCGCCCGGAATAATCAGCAGTCATCGTGACGTCAGCGGCAGCAGCGGCGGCAGCAGCAGCAGCGGCGGGCGGAACCGCCGCGCTTCCTCACCTCGCGCTCACGTAACCCACTTAACAAATTAAAATTCCTCAAGGCGGCACTCGGCACGCATTTACAACTCATTAACTCCGGGAAACGGCTCTAGCTTGCCGGAACGTCCATGCGGCGCCAGCGCTGCGCTTATTATTACCGCAGGCGCCGCTGCCGCTGCGTCTGTGCCCACGGCTGCAGCAGCAGCGCGCCACAGACAGACCTCGGCTCGCCCTCGAACCCAGCTCTTGTATTTTGGTTTTACCACTTCATTCCCGCAAAACTGCTCAACTCTATGTATTTATTTCAGATTAGTTTGCTTTTTGATCGTACTGTTGATAATCTTGCTTGACCTTCTGCAATTACTTACATATCTTGAATCATTAGTCATTACAGAAGGCCATCATCAAGTCTTTCGATAAAACTTGATTGTCCACTCAATCATTTCGCGAATCACGTTCGAGATCGTCCTCATGTTGCCCGGGCTAGTAGACCGCACCAACATCGATCACTCGTAACACCCACATTGTTTATCGCAATTTGCAACCCCTTATCATCTAGACAGTTAGGGAACACTTTATCAAGTCAACTCCAGTGTAGTGTGCGTGCGCCATACAACCGACACATAACCGGGAGCGAACCCGGGACTGTTGCAGGGCGCCAATCTCTGCGGGATGACTGTGGGCGCCCCGCGGCGCCCCACTCGGCATGGTCAATGAGGAACGGGAAGAGCCTCGGCCCGTGGCGGCTGCGCAGTGCATTAATGCACGACGCTCAGATGTGCTACATTATTCATTAGTGGGTGGAAAGTTTTGGCTTTTCGAATAATAAAATGTGGGTCAAGGCCTGCCTTCACCGCTGCACTTCAACATTTACCGCGGCTCGTTAATGCTTTTTAATTAACTGTCGCGTCGGCCACTGAAAGAAAGCCGCCGGGCGGGCTCGGCGGTGGCGGTCGACCGCAAAACGGGTAGCGCGAGTAGTTGCGCGATGTTGCGAAGTTGGCCGAGCTGCAGCGGCGGCAGGCCGCGTCCGCGTCCGCACCCGCCGCGGCCGGGTCGCGGGTTGTCGCTCACGCGGCAGCGCCGCGCCGCTCCGCAGCGAGCCGCCCGCGCCCGCTGCTGCGAGGTGAAAGCCAGACAATATTAATCGTTGCCTCGAATCCGCTTTCGAATCGAATTTTTATTCGTAATCGAAGAGTGTCGCCGCGCCGACCGGTTCTTAATTTCCTACATGTAGGCGTTGCGTGTATGTGTGCATCTATTTCGGGAGTCAGTGACCGCGCGGCGCTCGCTCGGCGTATTTCAGGCGGTGACGTCACGCGGCGCGCCCTTCCCCGCCGAGGGTGCGCCGCCCCACCGCTCCATCGCTCCACCGCCCCACCGCCCTGCTGTCTTTACGGCCACCACTGACCACGATTCTGTCAACCGATTCTTCGGTGGTTAGCTCTACCCTGGATTTCCTTGTCATGTTTTTGCAGACCCTGAGGTCACCCTCTGACCGGTTACGTAAAGTACCGAGATGCCGGTGGTAGAACATTAACATCCATACTGCACACATTCTGGGCACGCAATGTGAACTCATTGTCCACAACATGTGTCACATATCAGCAACTGCAGGGGTAGGCGGAGACCAAGGGTTGCCACTATCTAAGATTCTGACAGACCTCTTTCCGCTTGAGCAAAATTTATACGTCTCTATCTAAAAATATTGTGAAAAGTGTTTGTTTAAATAACCGTCAAAGAGCTTCGATAAAATATTCAGTAGCTGCCTTTGTATACATAAACTTACTTCGCACAGGGCCAGATTCTGAATTGAGTATTTCCCTAACTAAATAGTTAACTGTAATGCTGTCTCTTCAAATTTCTCATAAAACAGGGTGACAGAACGTTACTTAGTCAAATTCTCAATTCAGAAACCGGCCCACAGACGTATTCACATAAGTTCTATGGTTTTATACAACGACGGCCGGCCGAACAGCTTTGTTGTATGAAAAAGATGTCGTGCAGTTACCATTATCGTTCGTTACCAGTATCGATGAGTAGGAGGTAGGCAGAGACTAGACATTGCCACCTGCCACGATCCCGACAAACCTCTTTCCCTTCATCAACATTCATGAGTTTCTGCATGCTTGCTAGTCGGTGTCATGTTCTTATTTCGGAGCTTTAATTCTTATTTTATTTTAGGACACCATGCACCAGTTCAAAGTTTAGAACCTAATTGTTGCTATTGCGTCTTGTTCAATATGTCCTTTTTGCACAAAGCGAACCTAGGTGAGCCGTTGGTGCCGGCTGTCATGTGATAACAGTCGTTAAGCCATGTCAGAGGCCTTATGGGCAGCTTGATAACTTCTGACAGTAGGACCCGCCACTCTCTTACAATCCTCCACCAACTCGGACTTGGCACCCGTGGTGGAGTATAGCCTAACCTTCCTGCGACGCAGGAAAAGACCAGTGCCCAGGAGTGGCGACATACAGGGCTTGATAACGAACGAACGAGCCTACGTGTCGTCTATTTCTAGACCTTATTGTAGCATAGTATACAGTGCCCCCATAAAGCATGTATTAACATTTGCCAGCCTCGATCTTCAACTGATCACGAGTCCCTACTGCATAGCTTAATCTGATCGTCCTCTCTGCAATACAAAGACATTGAAACCATATTTAATATGAAATATTAGTGCATCATAACTGTACCTAATAGAAAATCACCAAGAAACCGACTGATGCTTGCGGGACCAACTTAGGTAGGTACATCGCAATGAGGTACATTTTTATTCGACTGCGGCAATGCCTGAAAGGAGAGTAATGATTGGACCCATAAGGGTATTATGTACTTATGCAACTTGCCATCGTAAGGTTGTCTGGAAGAAATTTCTTTTAGCAATAAGGCCGCCAATTGTACTATGTACATTTGTAATTGTTTTGTATTTGTTGTTTTCCAGTGTACAATGAAGAATATTCTTATCTTATGTAACTATGTAAGTATGCCCGATTCTATGTTCCTCCAGAGCTCCTCAATGAACACTCACGTTTTGACAAATAAGATTTTAATCGATTCGTGATGTTTGTGCAAGTGACATAGGCTATAAGAAATCAGCATAAACCCAAAAAAAATCACTAAAAAGGCCAAAATAAAAACTGATGGAGACCCTCCCAATTCTCCTATGAAACTCATTGCGAAGTAGCTAGTTTGGTCCCAGTTTAGTAGTTAATGATCAGCAGTCGGGGTTTTCTTTATTTTTTACCTATGTTATTTTACACCCATAAATGCATGATAATTATGTATTATGTATGACTGACACAGCATGTTTGAGCAAATAAATTGATTTGATTTGATTTATTATTCTATTGTTACATAATTCGGCTTTCCCCTGCCTCTGCTTGGTTAATTTTCTGTCAGGTGGTTGAATACCTATGTTTTGCTATTTTCACTTTCTATATTTGTGACTTTTTCAATTTTTTTTGTATGTACTATTAATCGACGGAGATCCTATTTGGTAAAATCTGGCCGATGTTGGTTAAGGGGTTGTTGTGAGTGAACAACACCGGACATACCTACCTACTTATATGTACATAAGAACCAATATTGTACATTACTTTCTTAATGGTCTCTGCCGCAGTCGGCTAAATACGAGTACGTTGACATTTTTACGCCAGGGTTTAAAGTATATTCTCGACTCGTCACGTCATGTAGGTACTTGATAGACATCATTATGTCCGCCTGGGGCTACCCTTATCACCCCTGCTTTTTATACTTCATTAACAAAAACAATTCAATTCCTTTCTCAATTCTGGTCACTACTACTCTTTTACCCTACTACACTATTGTGCATCTTATCGTTGTAAGTAACACTACACGAACTAGATAATACTTCCCAAGGCTTCATTTCTCCTATTTTCTCGATTTCCCATACCCATATCACATAGCTTTATGGATTACGCATTATAATGCCAATCTAGTACCTACTTCCGGAGCTACTCACAACAGAGTCAAATGCACTGCTTTAATATGTAGGTAAAAACCCAAATCACTTTGATTTGTACCTATTTACTGTCACATTTTTATATCCATTTAAAATTCTACCAAGCTCAGTCGTCAAGATCATAATATTATTATAAGTAAAGTGTGGCCTAATTATGCGCACTAAATCCGGACTCCAATTGTCCGTCAAAGTCCATTACTAATTTGACAGGCGATTGGTTTTGCTCAGGATTTCGTTCGCCGCTGGTGTACACGTCAATGTGCCTTATCAGTGGCGCTGGCTCCGTTTGCTGGCTCCTAAGAGCCCACCGCTGGGCAGCTGGGCAATTGGGCAGATGTGCAGGCGAGAGCGAGCGGCGTTGATGTCTATTGCTGGCGGCGCGGCGCCTCGCCCGTCTCTACATACCGAATCGAAATGTGTGCTTTGCAACTCGGAACTGGTTTTATTTTGTTTATAATTTGCAGGTTAACACTATTCGATACGCATGTAAATAATTCAAGTACTTACCTAATTATAATGTATTCTTATTGTAGTTTAAACATCGTCTCGAGTTTGGTTTTCTGTTCAATAACCTGTAACAAAATTATGGGTATCGAGTGTTTTTTTTATTATATTTCTAGCCCTACGTTGTATACGATAATTTTTAATTATTATTTGCCAAACAGTGCGGTAGCAGTTTTTTGGCAAATTCATTAAACTCTTATAACATTTTTTTTAAAGTAGTATTGTAACACAAAATTTTAAAATTGTACTGTAACAGTCGGTAGCACATCCACCCCTACATGCATGCTTTGTATTTGCACACATTACGAGTGACTATGCAACAAAATGAGGTCGATTCGCTGTCCATTGTATCTGAATTAATGACTTTTATCTTAAAAACATTATCAGCTACTTACACACCGATTTGAAGATGTATACGCATTCCATACGGGGTATTCCTAAAATGTGTAATTCATGAAACATTCCCATTAGAGTTTTTGTTTTACAACAACCTTTGTTCTATGAGTTTTTTAACAGATTTGCATTTTTCGAAACATCAGGGCTTAGGTACAAAATAATTTTATTAAATTCGCACTCTAGCAATGTCGCAGTCTTTGTCATTCAGTCAAATCATTGTCCTAATAGAAGAGTGCCCGTACATTGTAGCATATTTATAATTCCAAGCAGTATCTATCAAACAGCGGTAGCGCCACTAATAATTACAGAGACCGCGTATTTTCATATACCTATGTACAAAATACATAGAACATTACACAAGTTAATTTGTTGATAGAACAAAAATTTTAAATGATAAAGGTACTATAGGTGACATAATTCAGGAATTGCGCATTTTAGAAACAAACCTGTAGACAAGCTACTGAACAGCAAGCTGAGGTCCCTATCTTTTGCCCTATTAATGCGAAATTGTAAGAAACCAGTGTATTTGGTACATACATATATTGCTACAGTTCGCACGCACAACACATAACATTTTGTTAAACGTAGACCTGGATTTACATTGGCTGGGTGCACGTGTATCGTTACATAGAGTTCCAAGTAGGATAGAGCGAAATGTATTGATCTATCTATCGTTTACGGATGGTTGGGTTGGGTAGTGGGCAGTGGGCTAGGTAATGGTGGCATTGGCATCAGCAGGCATAGCGGCGGCGTGACGGGGGAGCCGGTGACACCTCCTCGGCGGCCGACAGGGCGTAGCGGCTGTCGCGGCCTCCTGCTGACCTGGAGCTGCCCCTCATACTTGGCGGCTTCGGGACATCTTCGCTTCGTACAATTTAGGTAAGAACATCGCGTCATCTGGTAAATGTTATAGGCTAGAGATGGGCTGCTTGGTAAGACAGCGGGGCGGTGGCGAGGCGGCGCGGCTGCGGCGGAGCCGAGCCTCTGCGGCCGGCGGTGGCGGTCAATATTGTCCGAAGGCCGCCGCCGCCGCTCGTTAAAAACCAGCTCGCGACAGGTGACCGCCCCGCGCCCCCCGCCGCACCGCGCCGCACCCCGCACCACCACTCCACAACTATGTACGAAGGTAGAGTTTGCCTGACAACAACTTTACTATAGGTGTTGACGATTCCCGACACTCGCGATTTCCGATGATTCTGGAGACAACCCGCTACAGTAGGTGCATCTACTTAGGTATTCCTACTTGTTGCTTTATTTACTGCCATCGTGACTGCTCTTCAAATAAGGTACCTAGATAAGTTGGCAGAGCCTCACGGTCCACGTTCGCCCGTTGAATTAAATGTCCGGACCATAGTATGACGTATACCTAGTTGCTGAATTGTGACATAATTAAACTACGGTTATCAGTGCAAGGACCTCATAAATTATCTTGAGGAACTCTCTATCGAACTCTGTAGCAAAATTATCTGCTTTGTCCCGAGCGGGGTCCGTGGGTCGATCAAAATCACAAAGATGTTATCAGCTATTCCATATAGGTGTGTATGGCAGCATTGCATTGCCAGGTGAAGTGGTTCTACTGACTAAAACAAACAACTTAAGGCGCATCTTTCAAATATAGAAAACACATAAAAGCTATTCTATACTAAGTAATGTGTGAAAACAATTGCTGCATAGAATTCCGTTTTTTACTTGCTTTACATTATTGGGCGGCTGCCTTGAATTTTTTCACGGTTCTACAAACAACCGCTAAGCCGTGAGAACGGGGGATGCCCTACTTTAACAAAAAAATGCGCTAGGTTAATATTTCGCAAATGCCGATGTGTGAAAAAATAGTCCAACGATACCTTAAACTTTAAAGGCTTAAAGTATGGAGTAGGAGAGAAAAAACCGAATGCATCCCTAATTTAATTGTTCCTTTTTTAATAATATTGTTCCTTTATTAGGGTTCCTTGTGGACTGCGGAGCCCTAATAAAAACATAGTACGACACTAAAATGTACGGAACTGCTGAAAACTTTTCACGTTTCTAAGTTGCCCCCTTAAAGTTGTTTGTAATGGTAAATGAACCCCTTTTTGAGCCATACGGTTATTTTGATACACTCCTTCAGAGTATACTGGGGATGTGTCAGCGAAGGGCAAGAAGAAAAGTATCCGAAACCGGCGTGCCTATACGAAGCGGCTAATGAATGTTGATGAAGCGAAAGAGGCTTGTCAGATTCAACCCTGTTATCTGTCTACAACTCTACACCTTTAGACACAGGCGTGAGTTATGATACCTACATGTTTTGGTGGCTCACATTGAAGTGAAAAGTTTTATGGCTGTTCTTCACGGAGTAATTCTCATACGAACTGAGTTTGGTTTTAATTTACAAACGACGTGTTGGATCGCATTGAAACTTTAGCAATGCCTTTAGAGGACACAAACACAAATCTAGTTTTGATTGGAAATAAACTAATTGAAAACAAATTTTCTCGTTTATAATTTCTGTGAAAGGTCTATAATTTATTTTTATTTCGTAATTTTCACTTGTAAACTAAGTAGATTAAACTTCAGTTTGTTACCACTACACGTATTGGTGAGGTGTTATTGCGATGCGACACATCGTTTGTGAATTATGGTAATCGTTTGTATGGGAATTGATTCTTGAGAGGCCGCCCTAATCTGTGATACTAGCAAAAAGTAAAAGGGGTTTCATTTCATACAGTTCAGTCTGCATATAAGTTGATGATAAAAATCGTTAAAACATGGGAACAAATAACGGTGTTTGCTTATCTTAGCTCAATTATTAATTCAAGAAGTAGGTATCAACCCCTATTATGAGTTTATTGACTTTGATCATATTTCAAAATTGCTTTTATCTACACTTAGACCTAGGCCTGGAATTAGGTTGGAATTGCGAAAACATTATCTACTGCTTCATGCAAGCTGAAGAAAATCTACAATTCGTAGTTTAATATGAATTTAAGTGGTACATTGCGGTACACTAACTTGATTATCTGTGAGTTAATCGACTTTGCAGTGTATACAGTCCAACTGACGTTTCTTTCGCGATTTTGGGGTTGGGTTCATAGTAAAAGTATTCTGTACTCGGAACTCGTACGGTTGAGTAATAATTATAATACAACCCCCTTCATTTCAACCCTACTATTTTACAACTCCCTGTTTGATGCCAAGACAAGTCAAAATAAGTATATGTTATGTAGCGGGCGTAGCTGTAGACTGGTACTGCGACTACTGCAAATAGCAAAGGAAGTGGAAGTTACCCAAGTCCAAGGAAACAGACCGAGTGAAGTAATGAGAGCCCGTCACTTATTGCCACTTAGCTCAAAGGTTGTTCGGCACGTTTGGTCGTATTTTGGATTATTTGTCGGATTTCCTGCAACCAACTACTGGCGATGTGTGGATAGGACCGGGCAGAAGAATTCAGGGTTACGCCGTGCTTACCCTTATCGGCGGAAGATAGCGACTCGGTTCAAAAAGTCACGTCCAATTCCGCGATAACGCTCGCTATCGGTCGAGGCGCCTATCCATCGCCTCGCCAAGTAGGAAACTTTTAAGATTGTATTTTCCCCCGTGCTAAGATACTTGTGTGTTTCAGCAGGGCGGCGGCGGCGGAGGACTACTTCGCCAACCTGTTGCGCGGGAGGGCGACCGACCGAGCTGAACACCATAATTAATGTCACAACCGTATCGGGAAAACATTATAAGGACCAAGTGTTACGGACGTAGATGTGAACGTGTATTAGTGTGAGACTAACTGGTATTTGTTCGCTTCTAAATATACTGTTTCGCGTAAAGAGTGGTTTCATTATGTTTTGTTTTCCACTCAGAGCCGCGCCCCCGGCGGGCGGCGAGCCTCCCGAGCGGTTTACACCGTACCAGATAGTATTTCCCTGGATGTAAACAAATAGGTCACGTAACTCAGCAATTAAAATCGCCAAAGCAAAGTGGGATCATATCATGGTGATTAAGCGCATATACTCTGAGAAGAGGCCTATATCCTGAAGTGTGACGTATACCTATACGTTTACGTCTAAAATTCCTAAAACCACCTCAATAATATTTTTGATGACTCGCGATGCTCATATATAGTTATATTAAAACGGTTCTAATCGCGATTATTTATTAAGTAACGTCGGGAACCTGAGGTAGGTTACGTTACGTTATCAACCCTTATGTCCCCACTGCTGGGGCACGGGTCTCTTCCTGCATCGCAGGAAGGTTAGGCCATACTCCACGACGGGGGCCAAGTCCGGGTTGGTGGAGGATCGTAAGACAGTGGCTGGCCTTACTGTCAGAAGTTATTAAGCCGCCCATAAGGCCTCTGACATGGCTTAACGACTGCCATTATATGACAGCCGGCACCAACGGCTTAACGTGCCTTGCGAAGCACGGAAGCGTAAGGTAGGTAATAAGATACATTTTACGTAATAAATAATCGTGATTAGACCCGTTTCAATATGTTCGCAAGTAACAGTTTGCATTTTGCAACAATTTTTGTCCAGTTTGCGCAAGAGTTTTTCTCAGATTTATGTTCGCACAGCTTAATTCTTCCAATACCATTACGCCTTCAGAAAAATGTTTGTTCTACACAGAACAATATCCATTCTATGTTACACGTAGAAAGCAGAAAACCGCCGGAAATTATTTTCGTATTTTTTCTCCATCGTGTGGAAAATTTAACTTACATTTCATAAGTGGAAGAGGGAAAGATGTAAACAATGTTGTAGGAATTGCGCATTTCAGAAATAACCTTGTATAGTGAGTTTCCGGATGTTTGATTTTGATGTACCGGTACGTTTTTCTATACCGATATTGTATGATTAACGGTATAGAAAATTGATGTTTACATTTAGGAAAAGGGTAAACACCAATACAACGGTACACAGACACTGCTCGCTCAGAGCCACGTCGGTCCTCCGCCGCCGCCGCCTGGCCACCTACAGCCGCGGTACCAGGTAGAAGCACGCTCCAGCGTGCCTCTACCTGTCATTTGCATAGTGGGAAATCAGCCTCAACAATTAGATTGCTAATAATACTATTGAGGAGAGAAAAACTCGCGAAAAATAAAGTTATTCTAATAAAAAACTTATTACCTACACATAGTTTTCCCGTTAAATCTCAAATGTTTTCCAAAAAAGTTGTACCTGAGTCTATAAAAACATAATTTCAAGAGGTATCGATGAATGCTACATATCTTATAAGGCGTTGCGAGCACCTTGTGACGTCACGTTTACCTCCGTTTTGCGTATAACGATATGATCTCCCCAAAATATTTCTTGCAAAATGCCCATTAAATTTTTTCGTACTCGAGTAAAAACTTAGAATGTAAATGAGTATAGAGGAGTACGCACGTGTCGGCGGGGCGGGGCGGGGGGCGGCGGCGGCACCGCGGCACGTCACTAGTTCGCACTAGCGGTGCACGATGCTTGAGTCTACGAAAGAGACTCTGGACTGGACATTGTAACAAAACTACATCTTATTGGGTAGAGTTTGAGCAAAAGTGTCAACAACTAATCTGGGGAAGTGTTAGGCCATTAATGAACTCTTATGAACGGCGACCTTCGTCTTCGGCGCTGCTGCGTTATCGACGGTATCGACTTCTAACCCTCGAGTATCTTATTGCAAAGGCATAGAGTTGACAACGCTTCAGTGTAAAGCCTGATTTGCTGTGGTATATGGACGCTAGAGTCAGCGAGCGGACGCAGTCGGTCCAGTGCGGAATGCGCGCGCAGCAGCTTGATGAATAAATTAGCGCTAAATATAGCGCGAGTACGGCGCGGGCGGCGCGGGGCGGGGCGGGGCGGCGGGGGCAGGGCATGCACCCCGTGCCGCCCGCGACACCTAGCGGCCGCCGCCGCCATCCATCTTCCGCTGGCTTATCCATCTTCGACCATCAAGTGACCCCAACGAAGCATGGTTGGACCATCTGGTCGCTATGTTTGGCCGCTAGTATAACCGAAAGTCGAGTGTAGACTTTGGTGTTGGTCAGTTATTGTGACCCAATGTTCCGTTACAGCGGCCCGGCTGGCACGGCACGGTCGCGATACGCACTTAATGTAACAGGTAGCAGCTAGCGAAAGTTCAGCTTCCGCGTAGTAGAGAGGAAGCGATGTGCCGCATAGATCTTCCCATAAATTGCCTCCTTAGCCTATAGTTAGCGTCCTAACTCAAATTTTAATGGCCGGTTTCTGAATTGAGAATTTAACTTAGTAAATACTTAATAAACGTTCTGTCACGCTGTTTTTGCTGAGAAATTCGAAGAGACCACTAGAGTTAAGCAATTACTTAAGAAAATTCTCAGTTCAAGAACTGGCCCTAAGCTACGTGAAGTTGAGCAAATTCGCCTCGAAGATCTTCGAGGCAAACTTGATGCACATTGCTCTTTTCTCGAGCTGAATCCAGCTTTTCTAGAAATGTCTCTATTTTAGTAGGAGCTGTGGCAAGACTCGACGCTGCTTTCGATACTTGTTATAGAGCTGGACAAGTTCTGTCTTCGAGGTGTTCCTAGACAACGATTGCATGCATCACAGTTTGCATAATTGATAAGAATTCGATGTTCATGATGACAAGTGCTAGATGAGTTCCGGTCAGTCTTTGAACCGATTTTCGTTTAAATAACTCGAAGGACATGGACCCGACACACTCGCGCGGCATACCTGCACTTGAGACAGCAGCTCTAAATTTTGGCTCAGTTCCGACTCTACGTCTTTATGCTTGTCCGTGACAGCTACAGGTGTAAGTAGCTGAAAGTATCCCCAAAAATAATTACTTAGTCATAGGCGAGTTGGCGGGCGCGCAGGGCGCGAGGGGCGCGAGGGGCGCGAGGGGCGCGCCACGGGCGCGGTTTATTGTCACAATGGGCCCACTCAACATTTTAACACCCACGTTTTCGGAAATAAGGGAGGCATATTACGATTCCTACGGGGACGAATTTTGATCAGATTAAAATTCTTTATTGCACATACATTTAAATGCAGTTTAACATACAGGTTCTAAAAACCTAATTAGAGGGTAAAAATTCAACTGAGCTAAGGCGACTCACCGGCATCAGTGAAATTACGAACCTCTACAATATTTTCTGTATTACGTACATACATACAGGCTCTATTACCTTAAGGTTAAAAATTAATTCTTTTCATTACAATTCAACTGCCTAAAAATAAATCTGCAGTCAAATCTTCTTCTAGTTACTGCTTTAAGGTATACTTTACTAATAGTTTACAATTTAAAAATATATTGCATATTGATAAATGGACAATATATTGCATGTCTATAACTATGCAATATATTTTGAAGTAATTAACAGACACACTAATTCATTATCAAACAAACTAATTTCCAAATAGGTACTGATCAGCTGGATGAGTAAAGGCGGAAAAATTGTTTGTCTGTAAGTTGAAGTTAAACTTTTACTTAACTCTACTATGTTACACATTAGTCATACAAATGTATCATAATGTGGTCATAATACATACACTTACCTACTACTAATCTTGCGTAGGCACGGAACTTGGCAGAGATCCTATAGGTAGGTACTATGTATTGTATAGACAAGAGTTTTCCATATTAACGTTCAGTGGGATTCCATATTTATTTAAATCTACAATGCAAACATAAACAAGTGTCCCACTGCTTTTTAATGTACTTAAAGCAGTTTTACAATGTGCATACGAAACCTAATGTGACAACACGACGCCATTGTTTCAATTGGAATAATGTTAGCTACTTTGTTAACATCAGTCAGCTAAACGTATTTTTAATTTAGTACTTGGTGTAGTGTGTGAGTGTCGCAACTCGTGTGACACGAAAGTTACTTATTAGGCAGCCTACATAGGCTACATGTTCCCGTAGAATTTTACTACGACCGTTGACACTTCTCTACAATGCGCAATACGTTGCTCCTGCAGGCCATGAGCTATATCGCAATGTCGTGAAATATAATACTACTCTACGGAAAAAAACAACGAGTACCTAGTGTTGCTGGGTCGGGAACACACCTGCTGAAGTACATGGCTGCAGCGCTCCCAGGGCTGCCACCTCTCCGGTGTCTACGGTTTCAATGGAGCGCGTTAATCCTAAACGAGTAATATTCTTATATTCGAGTAATACTCTATAAATTCAATCAGTCGATCCCTCAATGCTAAGGGTCGTGGCCGCTATTATGGGTCTCATACCTCGTACTAAAATCTTAAAGGTAAAAAACTATTTAATAAGACTTATGTTATATTTGTGCAGTTGTCACACAGTTGGTGTTCTGTTTCTTCAATTTTATCAAATGTTAGAATATAACTTTCTTTCACTTTAAGTTTGTAAGTTTACTTTAATTTAAGTTTGATTGATATTAATTTTTATTCGATAAAAATATACGCGATTTGAGTCGATTTTCTCAAAATCTCCTGGCCTGACTTGTTTTAAAGGTGACTGCTCTAGATGTTGTATCAATGTGCTCGCTCAGCGTGTGTACCAGTGTACTAACACAGAGTGTGTACTAGTGTACTCGATCAGTATCAAATTAATTACCTGTGAAAACTGTGAAAATTCGTAATAACATTACATTTAATTCAGTGAGAACTAGGACGGCCTGAAAATCAGCGCTGTGATGATGCATGCACTCACAGCACTAAGCCGAGCCCTATCCTTTTTATCACATACCTAATGTCTCTAATTTGTTTTCATAATATTCATATGTTCTCTAATCTGTGTGTGATAAATAAACATTTTTCAATTTAATTTTTAATATCAATAAATCAATAAGGGGCACTAATAATTACCAAAAGTCAAATTAAACCGAGCATTTTTAGGTAACCCTGTATATTGGGCAGCTACTGTTTCACTCGGCCCTTCCCACTATGTAAAGCTTAGAATCAATATAACTAGTTCAACTGCAAGTGCAAGTCTGTGAGAAGTTACTATTCAAAAAACTTCCATGAGTGACGTATACGAACTTTGTTACTTAACATTATAAAACGGTTCATTATCAATGAGTAACTGTCTCTAACCTTTATCCCTTAGGGAATGCGAACCGAGGCTATTTTATTTTGTTTGCATGTTTCTATGGCTAGTTAGGGGTAAGTAAAAAGACATCGTAATCGTCCATCGTAATGTTGCTTAGCCATGCAGGCCCGCCTGTTAGTCGGAATTTAGGGGAGACAACGTATCTGCGAATACACAGATAGTGTGATCGGTTGCGCTTTACTCAGTTGGGTTTCTTACAAGATACGTCTACTTTAGACGACTCAGATGACTCACGCCTGGTGAATAGAGGGGTAGGTAGAGACTAGGCTTTGCCATTTACCACGATCTGGAAATAAATTTTCATAAATAAAAAAAAGAAGCGCTCGTGGCCTAGGCGAACCGAGTGATTGGAATCAATCACTTGGTTAAGCAACAACAGGCGCTGTCAGGTACAGGATGGGTGAGCGTCCCGTGACTACCGCTAGTGGCATTTTTCCGAGCGGTTCCGTGCTTCGCAAGGCACGTTAAGCCGTTGGTGCCGGCTGTCATATAATGGCAGTCGTTAAGCCATGTGAGAGGCCTTATGGGCGGCTTGATAACTTCTGACAGTAAGGCCCGCCACTGTCTTACCATCCTCCACCAACCCGGACTTGTTCCCCGTGGTGGAGTAAGGCCTAACCTTCCTGCGATGCAGGAAGAGACCCGTGCCCCAGCAGTGGGGACATACAAGGGTTGATAACGAAATAAAAAAAATAAATTCGTATACTTTTTATTATCAAACTGCTCGTCCACTTGGGTTGTTGATTTTTAACGTCAAAATCTCCAGGCGAGAGTCTGTTATTAGTTCTCTACCTATTTTTATTCTACTAGCATAATTTTGTAAGCTGATGATTGTACACTCTGAATAAATAAAAAAATATTAAAACTGTGACCGGAAAATGTCTCTCGAGTCAGTTGTATTGTAATTGAACACTGATTTGCTATCAGGTGTAGGTAGAGTCGTCGCGTAAACACAGCTTATCTAATAAAGGACAAATGTATACGTAACCACAACCTGACTGCTGAGCATTAACTACTGAGTGAGCGGGACCGTCCTAGTTACTTTGCAATAGGTTACAATCGAGGATTCGGGTCCCACCTGCTTAGTAGATAATGCTCAATAGTGCGGTTGTCGGTTTCTTTTCAGTGTTTTATTTTGTCTTTTTAATTTTCTTCTTCTTCTTCTTCAGGCTATATTAGTCCACTGCTGGACATAGCCCTCCCCTAATGAGCGCAAGGTTGTGCCATGATTGGGGGGTAATGCCCATAATCCCCACGCTGGGCATGCGGGTTGGGGATTTTAATTTTAAACTATTTAATTGGACGTTTACTGATTTTACTTGTCAAAATCTGACCATTGGTTAAAGAGTTATGGGAAACAAAGAATCGATTATACAGAGTGAGTTAAACACATTACCTGCCACCTGCCTGCTTAATACGCTCGTAGACATCGTTCGGTTATTTAATTTGACTTACATACACTAATGCCTGTATCCTGTAGGGATAGAGGCGTGATTCAATCAATTACAATCGTTATTGTTTGATTACAATCAGTTATAAAGATGGAGTCCCTGTTAGTCTGATTGCATTATATTCCCATAAGTGTCCTGCTACAGCGCGAGCACAGAATCTGTCCTCCATTAATACTGAGCGCGCAGTATCAGATACTGCGCGCTCAGTAAAATTGGATATCGATAAAGCTGCCAGTAGACTGTCACTTGAGGATGCGTTCCGAAGGACGCGGCCTCGCGTAGAGCGACAACGTTAGCACTTTTAACAAACACACAAATAACTGACTACATGATAAAGTCTTCAATTAGACGGACCACATGTTTGTGAGTGGAATTGTTAATGGCCCGACCAAATGTTGATGATAGAAGACAAGACAACGTCATTAGCAACATGTAGGCGGGCTTCGATACTAACTACATAATTTGGTTGAGAGAGTGAACTCCAGAATGTAGTCTTGATTACTCTAGATAACATATTGTACCTCCAAACTATCCAAATTTTTCTTTCTTGTGAGAGCAAGGACGAACTGGGCAAGTCAGCCTATCCTTAGAGAAATGGATTTCTCCCTGATGCTTCACACTGTGCTAGTTTTTGGTTCATAGGTCCCGTAGGTTTGTTCACATAGGCAAACCTATCTGAATGTAGCACTAGAACTCTATTCATAACTGCAAAGTAGGTAGTTGGGGCTGTAAGTGATGCAATTTACTTAAGCCAGATGTCGCTTCCTGTACGTAATACAGAGAATAGTGTAAAGAGGTTCGAAATTTCACTGATGCCGGTGAGTCGCCCATTAGCTCAATTGGAAGAGCGCTGGCACGGATAGCCAGAGGTTGCGGGTTCGAATCCCGGCATGGGTGGAATTTTGAGCCTCTAAATAGGTTTTTAGAACTCTATGTAAATCAGCCTAGACTTAAATGGGCTAAGTTGTTGGGCAGCGGCGCCGCGCGTCCCCGGGCGGGGCGCGGGCGCGGCGGGTCGCGTGCCGCGGGGGCATGCCGCGCCGCGCCGCGCCGCGCCGCACGCTCGCTGCTGCTAATAATAAATAGTTATGAAGCTATTAATCCTGGTCACGTGACCCGCGCGGCGCGCCCTCGCTCATCACGCTAATTCATTGTCATCGATCCGGCGGCGGCGGCGGCTAGTGGTCAGCGCAGCCGCGCATTGCTTGTCCGCCAGCTCTCTACATAAGTAGCAGCTATATAGACACCTTGGTGGGTAGATGGAAATTAAATTACAACTAAGAATTATGCTAAGAAGTGAACTGACTTATTAAATCACTTGTATTCCATTGAAAGAGATTTATACAAACCTCAGTCTAGGTGTATTTTTATGTTCATGATGTCCTTGCCTGGTTACCATATCAAAGAGTATTGTAGATTGGGAACAGGACTAGTGATTGTTTTGTGTAGAAGTTATTGAATTGCCTGAGTTTTTAAATTGTTGATGCACAAACAAATCATCACCTAACTCTGTTCACCGTTCTGAGATGGATACTCATAGCTTGGAAGATAATGGGATGAGCCATGATCAAATTTTAACTCTACCAAGTGAATGTTGCCCACTGTGCCAAGTGAACTTGCCCACATTGGTTACCTAGGTTCGGTTGACAACACTTCAACTTTTAAACGCGTGTAGGTACATTACCTAATTTTATTAGAGGGGGAAATGCAAGATGTGAACACACACAGCACTGTATTAATAAAAAAAGTGTTATAAATAATTAAGTTACTGTATCATGGAGAGTGAGGCATATCTAGCTATAATGCAGCCTATTTATTATAGGTAGACAGTATACCTATACATCAGGTCTTCTCTCAGCGAAAGAATATTGGCTAAATAACTACGGGTGCTTACCGCGGATTAGTAATTTCAAGCGCTGAGAAATGTAAACACTTCAGGCAACCAAGTTTCTTCACGATGTTTCCCTTCATTTCTAGCGTGTCATTTTGGTGCTACTAATTCACAAATGTTCGACTCTTAGAAAACAAGGTGATTGGTACACGTCCGGGATTCGTATCCACGACCTCTCAAATGTGAGGTTGACATTGTATCCCTGCGTTACCACAGCTTTATTATCTACTTACGTTATGAGTTTCAAAACCAAAAAGATTAAATAGCGAATCTGTGTCATTTTCCTAGTGGGTACTACCTAGTACCTGGTAGCATTTTTGCTCGATATTCAGTCAAATGTATATCTAACATTTAACTAAAACTTTAAACCTTTTGAAACTTAATAGGTAGGCATAAACGTCAGTCTCTTCATGTTACTTTAACTAAATTTCAATGATTTGCAATGTATCTTATTATTTAAAGTATAATTCATGAAATGACTAGCGCCGTTTTGGAAGACTGAAACCAAATTGTTTTATTTTTACTGTTTTTAGTTATCGAATGAAACCTCCAGGAGACTTAGGACAAATCCGTTTTGTTCCTATACCCGGCTATAATTGATTGTTGGCAGTGGCTGAATGAGGATTAGCGAGGACAGAAGGAAATGGCGTGCTCTCTGCGTTATCCTAAAATCCAAACATCGTACTGCATACAATATTTTACACATTTCGATGCTCTAAAGTCATAACCCTCCTTTGCTTTCGCAGTGGTAATGAAGAAGTAAAAGACAGCACGCTGGCGGCGGCGGCGGCGCGGCCGCCGGGGCCGGCGCCCGGGCCCGGCGCCCGGCGCCCGGCGCCCCACCTGTTGTTTGCCGAGCGCCACAGGTGCGCCGGCCGCCCAACCCGCCCCCGCCCTCCCCCCAATAACGAATAAGGGCCGGTATTTACCATACAATCAAGAACGGTGAACGCGTTCTGCAATGCCTTGGATAACTTGTTTTCAGAAGTAGAGCAGAAGTAGAACTACCGATTGTGTGAATGAAAGGACCATTACCGGACTAATATGACTCTATAAAACAACTAAGTAAGCATTTAGAAACTCGCCCCCCTGGTCGGACTCATCCGATAAAAAATCAAGTAAATTAATCCGAATTTAAGTTAAAACTGTGTGGTGCTTACGAAAGTGTTAGTTTGAAAAACATTTTTGATGTTACGGAACTTTGAATTTGGAGTTACAGTTTGAAAAAGACGAATAATTATAACAGATTTGTATTACTATTAATGTTAAACAAACGTACCGTTTATCATAATGTAAAGTCATAATGTTATCATAATGTTTGCGTCATAAGGTTGTCTGAAAGAAATTGCTTTTAGCAATAAGGCCGCTAATTGTACTTTGTATCTTTACATGTTTTATAATATGTGCTCTGGTCTACAATAAAGAATATTCTTATCTTATCTTTTCTTCAAGAACATTAACTCACAATGCAAACGATTTCCAGTGCTTGATGTTGCTTCAATCGATGATACTAATGTGCAGCAAAAATAAATACAAAGACGCTAACTTTTATCGTAGTTTAAAGCGTAATTACAATGCACTATAGATTTGCCCGCGACTGCATTCAAAATGGAATTTGGGTAAGATACCTCTTGTGGTACGTTGTGGACCGAAATATATGCAATGAAATAAAAAAAATACCTAATAAATTAATACAATGATTTAAGTATTACTTTCTAATAAACAATTTCATATTAATAATATTGTATTGGGGGGATATATTCTCTTTTCTTCAACTGCAAGTATTTTGAAAATTTTCATGTTCACCTCCATAAATTATCTCTATTGATTATATTGTAACGTTAGTACTACTGTACTAACGCTACTTGAAATGCAAGCAATCCAGGAACCTCCACGAATTGTCATATACCTAACGTTCGTCGGTAAAGGCTTTAGAACGAAAATGGGTCCGAGCAGTAGAGCGATTAGAAGAATTGGGGAATTATTGATTTACAGACTATTATTTATTATAAGATAAAGACGTCCAAGGTAAAAAGGCTTGTATTGGGCGCCACTGATAAGTGTGTCCTGCGCGCGTGTGGGCCTCCCTGTGGATGTGTGCGCGCGATACCGCGGCCTGTGACCTCCGCCGACTCGTTAAGAAATCTGCTCCCAATTAACTTAGTAAATTATGTTTACAATATTGCTCCTTATCTACAGGCCAACGATTTCATCAGCCCCTAAGCTGCAGCCACGTCGCCTTGGCAACAGCGGCTGGATCTGGCTTCTAAAGGCAAGGTTTGTATTTGAGCTTGCCTGTTGATTAGATACAGCAATAGCGAGGCTGTAGAGCCACGTGGTGTAGAGGCGGGCGTGGTGAGGGCCGCGGTGCTGGAGTATGGCGGCCGCGAGTACATGTGTGGCGGGCGGCGCGGGTCGGCGAGCGCCAATATTGGCGCAGCTGTGTAGCCGCGGTCCACATTGCTCACTCTTGTCAGGAGATACAAAAACTGTAATCGAATTCAACGATTCCTTGCGACATCGTATCACCAGCGGCGACCGCCGGGCCCCGCACCCGCAGCATTGAACTTGGCTCGCAGCTATTTGTAAGTCAATCGACATGTTTAATTCCGCTTGTGACGCAATGTCCTCTGTGTCCACTCGAAATTTCGATTATTCTGCCAGCCTTTGGACTCCGACACGCTGTAGGTAGTATATTTGGTAGCCAAATGGTTAGAATTTTTCGCGAACAAATGGATGAGAATTAGCCCTAAATGGTAAGATTAAGATAACATAAATGCAGGTAAGTATAACGATAGCCTATCGGCTCAATGTACTATCGGATAAACGTATAATTAAATGCTGTTGTAGTTTATTTTACTATCTCGCGACGCTCATTCATTCCTGGTAATAAATTTTAACAAATCGCGGTATAACCTTGAAACACTATGTTCATTTCCTTAAAGTACTTACCTAAATTTGTATTTGAAAATATGCTCATTAATTTGAACGCCCGATACTGTGATAGCATGGAGTTTGCAGAATGGGTCAGTAGACCTTCAAGTTTGCGCAAGTGCTGGCGCGGCAGTCTTCAGCTGGAGCGGAGGCGGGGGGCGGGGGGCGGCGAGCGGGACTGATAGCGACACAGTTTCAAGAAGACGCTGGGTTCAGGGGGCAGCGGGCGCTTATCTCAGGGTGGCGCGCGGCGCACGCGACTGTCCGCCGTGCGCGGAGCGCGCAGAGGCGCGAGTCGCGTGCGCGGCGAGGGTCAGGGGCTATCTGCTATCGCGGGCCCCGTTATTTTCCGCGGCCGGCGCATCGCTTACGTAAAAGGACACAAATCGCTCTATATTTAGTATCGCAGCAGTATATCGCCAGTGGGTCGCCCTCGTCGCAGTCTTGTGACTTATCGACGCCTCTTATCACTACTTTATTTATTAGTTTTGAAATTTTAATGTTCGTCATGCCGATAGCAAAGTAGGAAAATAATTAGCTGTTTACTCAAAGATGGAAACTGAGTAGGTAGTTCAGTTGGAGATGGTAATTTTTGTCGAAATTAAATTTGAATGTTGAGCCGGAGATGGTCAGCGGCTTTCGAATTTTATAGCACCCGTTAGTCAGGTTGTAGCGGGCTCGAGCGGGGCGAGTGCGGGGCGGGGGCGGGGCGGGGCGGTCGCTTGCCGATACTGGATATCTGCTCGTCCGCCGCCGCGTGGCGTCACACTCGCGCTGCTGTCAAAACCGTCGACTGATCAGCTCCTATCTTACGCGCACCAAATAACGATACCAATAACCTAACTATCAAATTAGTATGGACTTTAGTATAGTCCCGGGTGCCTAATTATGCGCACCTAATCCTGAGCCATGCCAATGTCATCTAGGTGTCAAATTTGACAGAGGATTGCAAGTGTTCAGGATTTGGTGCGCGTGATATAGAGGGAGAAGCAAAGACTTCGAATATGCAGGGTCTACCAACGCACCCGTCATCTTGAGTGCCTTGCGAGTGCTATTACTGGGTTCATTCTGTAAGATTAAACAATCTTCCCTTGAGTATCGAGATACGCGCACGTAGCAATTCCCTAAATCGAAGCAACACGCCAATGGCGGCTTGTTTGTCCCACGCCGCCGCCGGGGTGACACAAAATCACAAGCTGCATAGTGATTGCGAGCGTGGCGAGCGAGGGGCGCGGGCGGGCGCGGGGCGGACGGGGTCGCAGGTCGCACGCACACTCGCGCGCTGTGATAACGACTACACTGTAGCCGCTATCAGCCGCGTGCGTGTGTGCGTAATGGATGTGACTAGTGACACCAACGTACTTGTGGCAGCACACATACCTTCCATTAGCACCGCCTTCATCTCAGAGTGTTCGACTAGTCGGAAGTAAACACGGAAAGAGTCACCCTAGACCGGCTCTATCCGTTTTTTACAATTCATTATGGTAGATACTACAAAAACCATAAACATTTGTCGATTTTCTTGTTATGTTTCACGAAGGTATTATTAAAGGTATTTTTTAGGCTAGACTGATATAGCAACTCTTCGCAGATCAATATTAGGTGGCTGTAGTCCCTGGAACTTTTCTGTAGAGACTACCTTTTTTTCTAAGGCCCACAGATGACGTGCAGCGGAAGACCCAGGTTCAATTGCCGGTGCGAGCATGTACCAATGACTTGGTTTTTCTGAGTTTTATACTTTTGCGGCTTGGTTGGCTCCGCACGTATTGACTAGTCTTTCCTGTGGGCTAGGCCGACTAAGCTGTCAGGATGGTATAGGTGCTGGGCAAGCCTACACCATCTATAAAACCATGACCCAGGCACTACAGCGTCGGAGTGGTCCCTTCACCCATCTAGTGTGAGTGAAGATACCACTGGACGCTGTATAAATCATCTCATTAAGTAGATGCAAAAAGGCCAATATTATTATTATTATTATACTTTTGTGAAGTTAAGGAAAACATCGTAAGGGAACCTGAGCATCTGAGGTGTTCGACGCTTGAAATTGCCAATCCGCGGTGGGCACGCATAGTACCCGTGGTTTTCTCAGAGAGAGAGAGAGACAGGTTAAGTCCAAAATCTCTCCCTCTGCTAAAAGTGCTGTACCCTGCAGTGTGACTTTTATAGACTAAAAAAAACTCCTAGATAATAGATAAAGTTCCGCGCTACCTCGTTTTCATCCTACGGGAGGTTATGATGTGGTGAATCCCGCCTGGAGAAAAGTCTGTCTCGATTAGAGTACGGTAAGCGAACATGTCGTAGAGGTGTAGTATTGATTGTGGGTCGGTGGACCTCACAAGCGAGAGGTAGCGGGATCATATCCTGGCATGTACCAATGACTTTGCTTTCTGAAGTCTCTTTCAATCTGTAAATATAAAATAACAACCACTCGCTGACCGTGAAGGAAATCATCGCGAGGAAACCTATCTGAGTATCTGACGTATTTACATAGGTACTCGTACTTCAAAGCTTGAAATCGCTAATGATTTCAAGCCCTACATTCTAATCACATGCTGTTTACCGGTAAGCCAGCGATTTTGCTTTAAATAAGATAAGATAAGAATATCCTTTATTGTACACCAGAGCACAAATTATAAAAGTTGCAATTATTTAATACATTTTTTAATGTTTGAGTTTTGAGTTTGAATGAGTGGGTACAACTGGGCCAGTTCATCGTGAGGTTGTCTGTATAAGCTTGACTTTAGTATGCCATATTGCGCCCACGTCGAGCAAGATGCCTTTCGTAATGTAAATGAAGTAAATAGTATCTAAATTCGAAAAACGCTTTATAATTTCGCGATGGTGTATGATCGAGAGCGACAAAACTCGTCTTAAAAGGCTCTAAAGGTGAATCTAATCTGTTTTCTTAAATTAAGTGTCATGAGCTCCAGGAAAAAAGTATCCGCCGACGCAGGTAATTTTTATTCGAACATATGCTTGTTGACCCTACGCCCTATTCTCACAAGTACCTATTATACACCAAACACTTCATAACGAACGGTGAAGCCGTTTCAAAGGAGTTCGATGACAAACACGGTGACAGTAGCTTTTAATGATTATATTAGATTTAAAAACCTATTTAGAGGCTAAAAATTTCACCCATGCCGGGATTCGAACCCGCAACCTCTGGCTATCCGTGCCAGCGCTCTACCAATTGAGCCAATGGGCGACTCACGGCATCAGTGAAATTTCGAACCTCTTTACACTATTCTCTGTATTACGTACAGGCAGCGACATCTGACTTAAGCAAATTGCATTACTTACAGCCCCGACTACCTACTTTGCAGTTAGGTTTAACATCGGAACGATATCACTGTACCCACATGATTATACTATTTTTATTTTTAATGCACTAACCCGTGCTAAGGAACAAATTTAAAAACCTATTTAGAGGCTAAAAATTTCACCCATTTGCATTAAAAATAAAAATAGTATAATCATGTGGGTACAGTGATATCGTTCCGATGTTAAACCTAACTGCAAAGTAGGTAGTCGGGGCTGTAAGTAATGCAATTTGCTTAAGTCAGATGTCGCTGCCTGTACGTAATACAGAGAATAGTGTATAGAGGTTCGAAATTTCACTGATGCCGTGAGTCGCCCATTGGCTCAATTGGTAGAGCGCTGGCACGGATAGCCAGAGGTTGCGGGTTCGAATCCCGGCATGGGTGAAATTTTTAGCCTCTAAATAGGTTTTTAAATTTGTTCCTTAGCACGGGTTAGTGCATTAAAAATAAAAATAGTATAATTATATTACATTTATCAAATAAAACATCCAAAATGCTCAATCTAACCTGTAGGCATTCGGCAAACCTTATCTAACATATTTGTCTAGTCTACTAGTCTTTGTATTATCTAACGAAAGAAAAATCTCTCGTAGCAAGATTTGCTGCGTTGGCTTATTTAGGTACCAAACCGAGACGTGGATTATAGAGAGTTGGCAAAAGTGGAACTTCCGATAAAAAAGTCCCTATATATAGGTACGTACACTCTTAGCAGATGCGACGAGGTACAGTCGACAGCACATCACCCAATACATTTTAGTTGCAAAGTCGCCCGTAATCCGGAGACGGAGCAGCTTGCATGGATGTATAAGATGATGTGCCGTCGACTGTACACTTTTAGCAAACTACGCAACTAAAATATGAAAGTAGAACTGTGATCGACTGTACTGATGAACTCTACACTTGAGCCTCTTCTGCAAATTGGTTACTGATCTGTTTTGCGTGCTCTGTCGGGTGGTGTGTCACTACTGAGCAAAGGCTCACTTCAGTACTCTCTCTTTGGTCCTGGGGCACCTCTGACCATTTGAAGTCGTCTCTTCAACATCTCCTAGGGCGGACTCGGCTACATCTATCTAGCTATTTAATAAGTGGCGCATGAATCCGCTTACCATTTCAAAGATGGGCGTTATACGTGTAACTGCCAGTAGGTACTCGTATCACAAAACATCTAACTATCTTCTTGTTACAGTAATGCGGAGGCATGAATAAATCAGACAGATAATTTTTATTTCAGATATTCATACCAAAGCAGATAACGCAGCTCTTAAACATTTATAGCGAATAGTAATTAAGGCAGTTTGTAAGCGTTGAATACCTAGCAAAATATAACAAAGATAACGCGAAACAACAATTTCTTTACTGTAGAGTTAAAATGGTAGAGTCGAACTTGTGGTGCCATCTGCACGCAAACAGCAAAAACCCTTTCGTAAGCAGTTCAACTACTGTCCGCTAGATAGAGCTCAACAGCACAACATAAGATGTAAACTATAACATAAACCTCTGTTATAGTTTACATCTTATGCCTAAAATCTATAGGAACGTGATGAAATCCAAATATATATAAAAAACTTGTGTATTGCTGATTGCAAATAGTTATAGCGCTAATATACAAGTACCATGATTTTTATTATGAACGTTCTAACAGTTGTTCAAGTTAGTCTACTGGTCACTAGATGGCACTAGTAGTTGCAAATGTAGAAACAAGAGTCCTAGAACCTTTAAGAAAAACACATTTTCGAAGTGCTTGTGAGGTGCTTTGTTTATCGTTTATGTGCTTTGCATTATTTTAGTTTTTATTTCATTTCATAAATAAGGTGAACCTATTTCGGAAGTTATTCAGTAGGTTGATACTTGACCCGTGGTGATATTGATATCATAATTAAATAATAACTAATTATTAACATAATTAATGCTGCGTGTTAAGTAATCGTGGTCGTCATGACGCGGATTAGTGAAGAACGCATCTGGACCTGTCAAATCAAATCTCACTGGATTTAAAGTCGTTGTGTTCACAATATTTAATGCAATTAATATTACAAAAAGTTAGTTAAGCTGAAGTGACAGCAGTGTGCGACTTGGCATCTACTGTTTTAAAGCTCTCTTTATTTTTACACAAAGGTAGATTTTTCATAACAACACGCTGGTGTCCCAGAAGGGTGGATTATCTCAATAATACTTGTACTTATAGCAACAAGCAATCAAGATCAGTAATTAGGCAGTTGGGCATCGCTTCAACTCGAGTCACTACGAGTGCACGAGGTGACGTATCACTTGACTACCTCCAGCCTTTCGCCAACTCAATAACTTCAACTTCTTTCACCTTTCCGTTAGCAACTTGTTAGTAAACTACTCATGTATTAGATTCCAATCAAGGTGCTTCGTAAATAGTAGTCAAATCATTTAAGATTTTTGATGGACCAATTTATTTTTAGTAGAGGAAGGCGCTACAAGTCACAAACAGTAATATATATTAAAACAGTATATTTATGTTTTATAGCCTGATAGTTCCCCCGTTCCCCGGGTCTTCACTATGAGGAGGGTTTGCGCCATCGATGAATCGTCAAAAGGTACCAACCGCCAAATGTTATTATTTTATGTTTTTAAGAGATTAATTTAATAATCAACATAACGTGTTGCGCCGCAATGGACATTGTCTTAAACATTGACAACAGTTACAAAGGCATAATGTTAGTAAATATTTATAATATTAATGGATTTCTTGACTTTTTGTGAATAGGTGTAGTGAACTTGACACCTACGATAAGATACGAGAATGAAAATAGGTTTTACAGTTTTAAATTTAAATGCGATATTCCGTAAGACAACAAATAAAACCTCTTTTAGGTTTGCACTGATTAGTAGTTTTTTTAAGAGCTTCTGTGTCGAGTCAAGAGACTGACTGACTGACTCGAAGGATCTATGTCGTACTTCCGTTTATGATGTACCTACTTCCGGTTTATTATTATAGGTTTAATCAGCGCTGAAGATCAGCATACTGCGGAGTCAGCTGCCATTTATAATAACAGTGACACGCCGTGACCTTTTATTTACTTTGGTTTTTGTTTTTGTTTTTGTTTTTGAGGTGAGTGTACTGTTTTTATAATAAATGCTTCTACTTCTTTAATATACCTTTTACTGAATTACAAATATAGAAACAGACCTTTATTTTTTTAGGACAATGCCCTTCACTATGAAGAGGTTTTGTACCCACTCGAGACACGCCAAAAGGTGCCCACCTTGAATTAAATGTTTCTATGAGATCTTAATTCAATTAATCAACATAAGATATAGGGTGATATTATTACGTCGTACTCTCATATTCGCCAATTAAACTGGACTTTGGAAAGCGCTACAATATATGTAAACACTGAAGTTTCGAAAAATATGTGAGAAAAAACTCGCTGAACAAAGTGGTTGTAAGTTACAAATTATAATTGACGAATTTCAGGAGTTGGGCATTTTAGAGCTAACATTATTATTATAATATTAATACATTATTACCGACTTCAAATCTAGATATAACTAACTGTAAAAGCCGTAAGTTTATTGACTCCAGTGTGTAGGAAAGACAGAGAGTCCTCGGCGCACGTAGGGCCGCGTGACCGGCCGCGGCCGCGCTCCCCCGGTGTGCGCCTCGCAGCTCGCTCCCAGCGCCCGCCCGCGCCGCGCTTCAATCCTACTCGTATGACACTGACATTTTGCATCGTTAAAGATCTTGTAGGATCTCATTTTAGGATTCAGTAGCTCAAAAGCAATTCATAATATACATTACTCGTCAAAAAAGAAAATAACTCATTGAATTATTCCAGTACATTCATACGCTTACACTTATCGTAAGATATAAATCATTGTAAGCTTGAAAAATCATATTTTACAAATTAATGAAATAAATTATCAAAATTTATAATAAAAAAGTGCTATTCTCTACATACAATACATAGGAATACTATCATATTAATCGAAATAAAAAACATGACAATTAATAAGTTTTTTTAAGAACTACTCATTGATATGACTTGTGTTAGAGCTGGCATGAAAGTAGTGAGTCTTATACAGGGTGGTAAAGTGAGAGTTGTTAACTAGAGAATAGCACCAACCCAATTCTTCCCGCGGGTGTCGTAAAAGGCGACTAAGGGACACAAACCGGGGGGTGGGCAGCAGCGCCCCTTGCAGTACAATTTCACCGAACTGCGATCCCAACCCGCATGCCCAGCGTGGGGATTATGGGCATTACCCCCTATGATAGCACAACGTGGCGCTCTTTAGGGGAGGGCTGTGTCCAGCAGTGGACTAGTATAGCCTGACGGCGACGACGATAATAAGAAAAAAAAATAATTTAAATATTACATCTTTCCAATTTTCGATAAACTCGTTATAAGAATAACTAACACGGAATCCTTACAGAATCACTTTGTTGTCCGTTCGTCCATCAGTCCGTCAGTCTACCCTTTATCTCGGAGACGCGTGGAGGATTTCAAGTTGAAATTAAAACCGTACAAGGTCTGCAGTCTCTGGAAGTTGTAGAAAATCAAACTCGTAAATTAACCTTGACACTCAAGGGAATCAAAGTTCATAGAGTACTTCATATTGACCTAGAACTATGAAATAATAACAAGTACCTATACAATAGCATGCTTTACACTACAAATATAAAAAATTCTGAAAGCTATAAATTGTAACTAATGGTAACAATTTAGATCTATAATCCAATTAAACTCAAAGGCTTATAATCAATTAAGCCATTGTAAAATGCCATACGATAAATAAATAAATAAATAAATTAAAAACACCTCACACCTATTGACTTTCTGATAGCCAGTTACCTCGTAATGGATAGCTCGGTGGCTGAAAGCCATAAATTAAAACGATACCTAAATTCAAAGCAAAGCAAAATATAATCATGTAATGTAATATTATAAAATGTTTATGCAATATGTTATGAATGTTTGAGGGCCAATGCATATGCATAGGTATACAATTACATTAATATTTTACTTTGTGATCCCCCCGTTTCAGAGGGGTGGGTGCTAGTAAGTAAACAAAGTAGGCTCTGATGTTCTATAATATTCAGTATCCAGTACCGAACCTAAGCCTTTTGCGTATGGCAGGCAGCAAAACAGCGGAATCGCGGTGAATACAATTATGTTCAGTCTGTTAGCTTTTAGAATATTCCTCGGGCTCTACGATCAGAATAGGCTTCGGTTTTGCGCCGAAAGCATACGAGTTTAATACTACTTCCTGCTCTGTATAAAACTTTTCTACACCATTTTGAAAAGTAACGTAAATTAAGTGTCATATTAGTTCCGATATTTCTATTACACGAATATATCCGACAGTAGCCGAGGTATATTCTAAAAGCTAACACTGTACTTGGTTTGTTTGGTTAATCTGTTATATTACTTTAAGTTACGCATATAATTAAAACTGTTTTTGTACGGATTTCCCTCGTTTATTATATTTTTTACAATTTTCCGACGTTTCGGCACTTTTACAGGTGCCGTGGTCTCGGATGACAGAATCCTATGCAACAGATCTTTTTACAGGACAAAATCATGTACGCCATTGCAGTATCATTTCATTTTCGTAAGGTTAATTCAATGATTTAGATTCTTTTAAACTCCCGGCAGATGCTCGATGCGGCAAGCTGAAGACAGGGCGCTAAAGCGCATATTAGGGGAGGGCTATGTCCAGCAGTGGACTACATAATATAGCCTGAAGAAGAAGAAGAACATTCTTTATAGGTACACGACATGTGTTTTATGCTACAAACAATTTTAATAAATCTCCTTTGCTTTGGCAGGTAAATCCATACAAGAATTTCTGAAATCATTAAAGTGACAATCGGCGACTGTCACAATGGCGGGAGAGCTCGCAGACGCGACTACTCGTTAACCGTTTTATTGTACTAATTGTCCGGAAACGATGTTCCTCCACACCGTGCTGGATGTTTCCACCGTGTTGCACAGCGACACGAAGATCGTTAGTGGCTTCAGCGTCACTTCCAAAAGTCACTTGCACTGTCTCGATTTTGTTTGGAGACTTTTCCAAACGACTATTGTCGTTTCTTAATGACTCGCTTTGCTCATCCATATTTAGGTACTAAACGGTCTATTTGAGCTAAGTCTACGGCTATAGTCAATTGGCAACAAAAAGGTTTTATTCAAAGTAGCACAGAAACAGCGACTTAATAAACGTCCCAAGTTAATCTAGGTGTCCATCTCAAAATCTACATATTTTGGACAAAAAATTGACGAACAAACTCCAAACTTAGTAGTTGTTATAGATTTGTGAGCGCTGCCATTTGATGTTCGTATTATTTAAGCGCAACCTTTTTTGACGTCGGCATGTTTGCCTCGAACTCTGATGTCACTTCCAATGTTTACCAACATTATCGAAACGCGTTTGTTGCCGCCAAGACTCTTAGAAAATATATTTTCCGAGGAAATAGACCAGCGAAAGCTGACGAACAAAAAAATCAGACCAGACAAAAAACTGTCAGCCTCGTTATAAAGGGCAAGTAATAACTAGATCGAAATACTCGCAAGTAGCTATAGGCTTATAGCCACTTGCGAGTATTTTGAACAAATGTACAAATGAACAAATGCACTCCACTATGTTTCCGCATTTTAGGGTCTACCATAATTAATCATACTTTATTGGTACCCTAAACAATTGTTCAAGTTTGTTGGTCACTATGTGTCTCATGTCTTATACTTACAGTTTTGTAACTCATTAACGTCCCACTTCAGAGCACAGGCCATTCTCTGAGAAAGAGTGTGGGTTTAATTACCACGCGTGCCCACCGCAGATTGGTAATTTCTACCACTGTACGAATACCTCGGACACTGTTTATAAATACTTATTTTGGCAAGTATAATATGGTGTCTTTCGTGCCGTGCGGCGTGCGCTGAATAAACGAGGCAGCGGCTGATCCATCAATGTCGGAGTTCGACAGCGGCGCGGGGCAGCTCGCAGAGGCTCCAGCCGACTCCTTCACCAAATCCATCATTTGAGGACGAACTCGAGCTAATTATAGTGCATTATATCTACATGCATTTTGTGAATGCACATTAGAATGAAGTGTACTTTATTCTAATAAAATTATAATGTGAAACAGTAAGTTCCCAAGTGCTGTCTCGATAGCATCATCTACGCTTGGCATAACCATTCAGGCAAACGCTGATCAGTTAGGAAAGCCCCTGGAAGGGGCCTGAGCAGCAAATTGAAAGTAATACTTTTCAGTCATATGGATATCGTTTTAAACTGAATGCTGGTTTTTTTTTGAAATTGAAAAACATTTTTTTTCTCACATTTCTGTTGAACCATGTTCCAACATACAGCCACTCAATTACACAGAGATGTAAAATTTAAGTTATTAATTACGGAAGATATGTTTTTTAAACGATTTTATTATAATTTACTTGTATAGGTTTGTTTATACTTTTCTTATATTCGTTATAAAAAGCACAGTCTACCGTCAGTCTGCACATTGTTTACCTCGGGTTAAAGACATGTCTAGTCCTTTAGGTTACTTTCACCGCTACGGTAACAATCTGCTATTTATTCATTGTGGTCAGTGAATAAAATAAACCATTTTGGAGGGGGAAATGTATAATACATTGAATCGAACAATTTGTCTTATGTACGAGGCAGTCCTTTTAGCCGCTGCAAGGACCCATGTCGCGGAGGCGGCTGGCGGGAGGCCAGCGCGGCTCAAAATTAAGGCTATTTGCTTCGGAATTGGCTCCACTTTCAAGTGCCGCCACTTAAAGCCCGCGGGCCGCGCAGCCTCCATCGCGAACGCTCGTTTAATGCAAAAAGCTTGCTGCAATTGAAAATTTGTTTTGTAAGTTTACAATGTACTTTATTAGACTGAGTGGGCTACATGTGAGCTACGGAGAATAACTTGGCAAGTTGCCGTCAATACATGCATACAATACAATCACTTGTCTTGGTCCCAAACTAGGACACTGTGCTTTGCAAACCAGGCAAGGACATGAAAAACATGGATATACACTCAGACTGAGGTCATTTGAACAAAAGTGCGGCACTCCTCAGTAGGCGTGATACCGCTAGATCACGAGGCAGTCGATTTTAAAGAACAATTTGTTATCTAAACTCTGCAGGAAGGTCCTAGGACTGGATAACCTATTGTTAATCAACAAAGAATCTAAGTGGGACATCTAAAGATAAAATATAAGTGAACTGCCATGTGAATATCTGCCACGTCAGCTTCCGTTTAATCAAATCAAATCAAATCGTTTATTTAGACAAAAACTTTAAGATAGTATACATAGGTTAACGAAAGCCTACTGTCTGAATTATCGTTAACTAGCTGTGCCCCGCGGTGTTACCCTCGGTTTACTGATTTTCCTATGGGAATAAGATATTTTCCCGTAGTAAAACGTAGCCCATATATTAATACAGGGTGTCACCTAACTCCAAACTTCTTCTTCTTCTTCAGGCTATATTAGTCCACTGCTGGACATAGCCCTCCCCTAATGAGCGCCATAGCGCAAGGTTGTGCCATCATTGGGGGGTAATGCCCATAATCCCCACGCTGGGCATGCGAGTTGGGGATCGCAGTTTGGTGGAATTGTACTGCAGGGCGCGCTGCTGCCCACTCCCCGGTTTGTAACTCCAAACAATTTTTTATTAAAATCGCTTGTGTGATAGTTATTGTTGATTATGGTTAAACTATCCTATAATCTATTCCAGGTCCAGGTCCAGGTGTGTGGTGTGTCACACGTCAATTACAAAGCGTGCTTGTGAGACAACAATTGAAACATAACAGTTTTCACACTAACATTATGTTAACAAAATTGTGCAAATTATGTCCTTAGTGAGACTAATCTCTTACGCTCGTTAAACATTCACAAGCAATAACGCTAAACTAAATTACACGATCAAGCTGACGTTAATAAGTAATCGCCGACAAATTATAATATGGTAGAACCTGTGATGTCTCTATTACTAATACAACGGTTCACTGCTGTGCTTTTACTAAATGGTACTTTAGTAGCAAGTTTAATGAACAGCAAGCTGCAAAACGGCTGGACACGAGTCAAGTTTGTTTGCAAGAATGTGTCAACGAGGACCGAGGGAGGGGGGAGGGTCGCGAAGGGGGCGAACCCAGCTGCAAGAGCAGACGACCAGAAGATACATACGAGTAGGTATGCATTTTTTCTTTTCTTACGTAATGTTGATACGTAATGACTTCTGTCAGTGTTTGCTACATCAAGGTATGCGGCTCATACGCAAGTATTGCGCCACTGGGTGTCAACACACCTTATGCTGACAAGCAGGCTGGCTGGGACAAGGCTGTAATACACTGTAAATAGTTTACTAAAATAGCATAAGTCAAACTGTTACTAACACTAATGGGCTTTGCCTGAAATAAATAAATAAATAATAATTGCCTACTAAATTTCCTCATGTTTATTTGCCGTGGTTGTTTGTGATGAGGTCGGTGTTACTTCTGTGGTTGACCTATTTAATAGGGCAACAGTGCACGTAAATCTTCACTAGGTACTCTAAAAATTTAATCAACGCCGCGTTCTTCCGTGCCGGTGTTGCCAGTAAACTTGCTACAATACTGTGCAGCCGCACTACGCCGCACCACGCCGCATTTGTAACTTAGGGTCGCTCACTTTGTTGTGTTCGAGCATAGCATAGCGTGCGGTAGCCATAAAGACAAACTACGTCGAATTTCAAGAATTTGTCAGCTTTTCCTGGATCACGCGTGTAAAATTTCTACGCGTTTTCCGCAACGCGACTACGTTGTGTTATCGCTCCTTAAGTGATATCCATTTGTCAGGTGTAACTGATGGCTGTCTGCCGCGCACGGCGCGTTGTCTTGGAGAGTGTCCTATACACTACACTACACGTAGTGCGCGCTGACAGTGACACGACGCGTGCGACACGTGTCTCGCGGCCGGCGACACCAGCAAGCAGGATAAAACGGCGTTCGTAAAATGTAATATAAAAACTTTATAACAAGATAAGTTCGCGACGCGCGCGCCTCGTTTCGCCACCATACAAAAAATGTTCGGCTACGATGCTGATCACCCCGCGTTAGTCTTATATGAATTAAAATAATCTATAAGTATTGAATGAATGAATGAATGATTAAAAACCGGCCAAGTGCATGTCGGGTCACGCGAAGGGTAGATTTCCGCAAAAAAAACTTCTTTACAAAAAGTTCATCAACGTAATTTTCGATGGATTATGTATAGAGTTTTCGTTTTATAAGGAAACAAACTTTTTTCTAAATTTGATAATTACAATGTCATATTCATCAAGTTCAAACGTGCGGTTTCCTAAGAACGATTTCTAGTAGCTACGAAAATTTAGGTAGCTTAAAGATTAAAGATCGGTCGATCTGCAGCTCGTAGGAAGCGTCTCTGACGCACGAAATAAGTGTTGGTACGAACATTTCCTCTTTAACTACGTTCACTAGGAAATATTGTTACATCGTTTCCACATAAGTGCTCCACGACCCTCCATTCAAGTTGAATTCGTTGAGTTTCGCGATTGACATCTTAATTACTTATTACCGACTGCGCCACTGTTCTTCTTCTTCTTCAGGCTATATTAGTCCACTGCTGGACATAGCCCTCCCCTAACGAGCGCCATAGCGCAAGGTTGTGCCATCATTGGGGGGTAATGCCCATAATCCCCACTCTGGGCATGCGGGTTGGGGATCGCAGTTCGGTAGAATTATACTGCAGGGAGCGCTGCTCCCACAAACCCCCCGGTTTGTGTCCCTTAGTCGCCTTTTACGACACCCGCAGGAAGAATTTGGGTTGGCCGACACCACACACAGCACCACTGCGCCACTGCTAACAACCAGGGATGTTAGATGCCAACTTTTGAATTATGGCACCAGACGCTCAAAATTATGGTATTTTTGAAAAAAATAAGGTACGGGTAGGAAAACTCTTACAGATTTAATAAATTAGGCAGGTCCTACTAATTAAAGTATAAAAATTTCTTCGAATTTTCATAAATTGTTCAAACAAACAAACAAACACACTACTCGCTTTTTTTAGTCTGTGCTATTCGCTACTTTTGATTAAGTTCAACTGTTTGAAGATTCACCTGTGAAGTTCACATACAATCCACAGACTACAAAAACTATCACAGATATGAACGTTCTTATCAACTTACTGAACGAAATGAATGAATGATTTTTTAGTGTTGCTAGATATCGGTATATAAAACAAAGATGAAAATGTGTGATGCAAAAGTGCTTGTGATCAAAAAATGGCAAAATTATGGTACATTCGCGTACCATAATGGATGTATCATGGTACATGGTACGAACAACTGAATTATGGTACATGTACCATAATTATGACACGCATAATATCCCTGTTAACAACTCTCAATTTACCACCCTGTATAAGACACTACTTCCATGCCAGTTCTAATACAAGTCATATCAATGACTAGTTCTTAAAAAATCTTATTAATTGTCATGTTTTTAATCAATCACGTTTTGAGGCAGCATTGCATATTTTTTGCGTTCAATTAGTTTACAAAAAAAAACCCGATTATCATAATGCGAGCTCCCGTTATTTGTTGACGGGCTGTGGTACCTCATCGTTCGTAACCCTTTAAACACAACTTATTCTAGATCTCCTACGGTAACACCACATATCGAATGCAAACGTTTCAGTCCTCCCACAAATTCTACTATACTGTTTTAACTGGCATAAACACCAATTTTTCATTTCTTTCGGACAATATTTCTATTTTGGGATAATCTTTCCGTGACCCATATCTAGCTATTTATGCAGTGTTTTGTGTATTGTATTGTATGTCATCTCAGCTCCCACACAAGGCTGTAACTAGCGGATCAAATTTCCTTTCTACAATGTAGGAGCCGTTATCTTTCCTTGACAACGCGTCTTATTGCCTTTCAAAAGCAGAAGCTGAGTGAGGCGATATTAATTTATAATCTACGTACATAAGGCTGAGCGAAATGAAAGGATTTGGTAAATTTTGTGTTCTCTGTATGATTTTGATCTTGTATACTACAATGGTAAACCGGTGAGGTAGAATGCAGGCTTCATATTCCATGCGTGTATCAATGACTTTGTTTTCTAAGTAACTATATTTGTGAAGTTGTGAAATAGAGATACCATCACTAACTGTGAAAGAAAACATTGTGAGGAAAACCTGAGTGTCTGAATCTGAAGACTACGGTTGGAGTTTTATTGTTCATTTTTTCTCCAAAATGATCTAGATTTTGAAATGGATACCTAGTTTGACTTGTAAAGTTCATTAAGCCGCAGCTTCTGCGCTATTTTGAAGACCTTTTCATTTCATTTCTGAGTGTTTGCAGTGTTCACATATCTCAGCGCAAGGACTTGCCAATCCGCTGTGGGCACGCGTAGTTATTAAGCCCATCCTTTGTCTCTGAGAGAAGGCCTGGGCTCTGCAGTGGGACGTATTTGTGTAGGCTACATAAAAATAGGTAAAATCATTAAAGTAAACATTATTATTATAAGTGATTGTGTTGGTAAGGAAAAAGACTTTTGAGACTACAGAACTCAAGCAGATTGATTAACTACTTATTGGGCTTCTATCTTCTCTTCACAAAACCCATGTACAAAGTAATCTCTAAATATTATTATGATATTAATATTAGGGGGACAGTTATCTAAAGAAACTAATTGTGGTGGGGCTTGACGGCCTCGGTGGCGCAGCGGTTTGGCACGCTGACTGTAAAATCGAAGGTCTCGGGCTCGATCCCCGGCCGGGTCAAACTAGGAAACGAACTTTTCTAGTTTGTCTCGGGTCTTGGATGTTATCTATGTATTTATTGTATTAAATCTACCGTCGAGTTAACACCTATAACACAAGTCAGTTGTACTTAGTATAGGGCTAACGAGATCTGTGTAATATAATATAACCATGAATATTTATTTATTTATTCCATGAATTCCGAATCAACTTAAATATGATCCAGTTGATTTATAGTGAGTCTTATTCTGTCTTACGTTTCATTTGGTCAACTTGTGGCATTCATTAGTCTCAAAATATAAGCTCTCAACCATGGTACAAGAGGACGCTTTATCCAAATAGGGCTAGTATAGTCAATACTCTATATCTTCCTATTCACCGTATTGAGATCCACAAATAGTCCCCAGTCAGACCTTTTTGCGATATCTTTCAGATCGCGGGTACATGACAACACTACCTACACCCTTTCCGGTACGATAATTCCGAAGAATTTACCCGGGCAGTGTGTAACATGTGGAGGGTAGTGAGGGCTTCAGGAAGGAATTGAGACGGGCATGGTATGTTTGATGGTGAAAGAAGACAGAAGAAACAAAATCTTTATTTACATCTTCCCGGCTTTAGTTGCACATGATGGTGATGGGGTCAGCTGTTACTTGATTCCACTTTAAGCTATTTGTGACGTATCGTTTATACTGTCTCCACATTACGTGAGATAACTTGTCATCAAATCCTTCATGAGATTGAAACTACAATTCAAATGTTTGGAGCAAGCAATTTTTTCACATAAGCAGGTGCAAGGTTGCTATATGGGTTATAAACTTCCCGCATAGACAGTCCTGTTAAATGTTCGAGGGAGCAGGCTGCAGTTTTATTGAATAAGTTTTTACGGCGCCGATCGGAGCGAGCTATAAATAAACTGCTACTTACGTCGCGCGCGCTGTTGAGTCGATGCCGAGGCAAGTGACTGCGATCCTTGTCGTGTCGACCTGCATGTAACAGATACTGTCCCCTCCAGGAGTTGTGAAGGAGATGAGTTATTGCCAATCTGCGCGGCTCGCGACTCGCAGCATTATTGACGGAATACGAAATTATTGGCAATCAACTCGTTCAACACCTTCCAGTTTTTAAGCTGCAAGGAGAGCACTGCTGAATCTAAATAATATGTTTGAGCCGGGGACGTCCGTCCACTACCCGTCTCACTTTTCCTTCAGCAACTCTCCATCGTAGGTTATCTGGAAGAAATTGCTCTGAGCAATAAGGTCGCTAATTGTACTGTATCTTTGTAATATTTTATGCTTGTTTTTTTCCTGGTGTGCAATAAAGAATATTCTTATCTTATCTATATACCGTTTATGCGTGAAATGCATGCGTGTCAATATTATTTCAATTAAATTAGTTGCGTAGCTTTTCTACTTCCAAGAAAGCTTGCATAAACTACCGCATAGTTAATTTGCATAATATTACTTATAAAAAATATATAGCGCTGGAAATACTGTCTATTCACAATAATTTAGTAATGGGTATTTTCGTTATCGTGAATTGCTACTACGACAGACTCTCATCGCATATTTAATCCAAATAAGGTACATATATCGCAAACTATAAATAATAATATTATTTTAAAAACCTATTAGTCTCGCCCATTAGTCGCCCAATAGCTCAGTTGGAAAGAGCGCTGGCACGGATAGCCAGAGGTCGCGGGTTCGAATCCTGGCATGGGTGGAATTTTTAGCCTCTCAATAGGTTTTTAAAATTGTCCTTAGCACGGGTTAGTGCATTAAAAATAAAAAAAGTATAATATTATTATTACCTAAGAGAATTTTGGGAATCAATTAGACAGCCTGCCGGACATTTCTTGCTGTAGTTTTCGTGGTCCAAACCCAGCCTCAGAAATAGATTTCTTTATCTTAGTGATTCTTTGCTATTTCAAAACTGAGATTAAACTGTATTATCACAGCGTTCCCGTGACTACCTCTAGTGGCATTTTTTGGCTGTCATGTCATGTCAGTCGTTAAGCGATGTCAGAGGCGTTATGGGCGGCTTGATAAGTTCTTACAGTAAGGCTCGCCACTGTCTTACAATCCTCCACCAACCCTTGGCACCCGTGGTGGAGTATGACCTAACCATCCTGCGGTGCAGGAAGAGACTCGTGCCCCAGCAGTGGGGACATACAAGGGTTCATATCGATCATAGTGTTACCTATCTAACTTTTCTGCTCGAAGCTGCTTCGAGTAAAAGGGCGAATATTTTCCAAAAGGAACAATTCCGGATGTCCGAAACACGCTTTTCCATTAGAATGCATCTCGTAAAGTTGACGCGATGCGCGAACAAGGCGGCGGCGGCGCATAAATATCGTTAAAAACAGCTTAGCCGCTGCGCCGCGCGCCCCACTGACTCCTTCATATCCACATCCGTGTGTGGGTTTTATATTCCAAGTCACAATTTGAAGCTTGTAGATCGTTATAAACATATTTTAAACTTTCGCGACTTGTACACATAGAATATTTTCGGGGCTTAATCGCGTAGTAATTTATTGCTATTTTACCTCGACGTTTCGACGACGTTACAGCCATCGTGGTCACGAGAAGACTGATGGCTGGCACCCGTTCGCATCTTCGGCTAATGAGGTTTCAGACTACCCTCAATCAGCCGTCACAAAGCACTATTAGGGTTGCGACACACTACACTGACAATGTCGAACGAGCCATGCGACTTTTTTTGATTCGAACACATCTTGATGACCGGGGCCCCGATTCTACTCAACAACATTACAGTTCTCAAGGAGTTCATCGGTAGTCCAATTACAAGGTTTTACGCTAGCGGTATTCCACTAAGCACAAATGTTCCATTTAACGACCAATGAACGACATGACAGGTACCGTAGAGCTACATGGAGCCACTTTCGTATGCTCTTACAAAATTACAGTTCCTTGGTAACAGTCTGGCTGTCAAATCCGTATGCTACTCCTTATTTGACGTTTCATTGAGCTATATAACTGCATGACAGCTACCTGACAGCTGCAATATTAGTATCTTTGAACAACAGTAGCTTTTTCGGTATGATTGCTCACTGGCAGTTGTGACGAAGAAGGCTAAAAAGTATTTTTTTGATAAAATTTATACTTCTTCACTCGGTTTATGATAGCGATTATCACAAATAGTCAACAGGGCGAAGCGCAGAGTACAAGAGCGCCGAAATAGACATCGGTTTCACGCGTTTCGGCAATCGTTCCAACAATCAGAGTTCACAAAAACCTTCCGTGTTTCCAAACATGGGTTGAGGCATTTGGCGGACGAATTAATCCCATTGATACCCCAGGAGCAGAGGCAAGTCGGGATATCCCCTATAATAAAGGTATGTTACATGAGTTCAATATAAATAGTTTGAGGTGGTCGTCTCTTGGATTACTTTTTAGTAAGTTAGGTATAATCTTTCTTCTACGGACATTCATCGCCGTCTTTTCTTGTGACAGGCTTATATCAGGCCCTAGTAGGGCAGTGTCCTTCACAGTGTCAAGGTATTAGAATAAAAACATAATACTTAGGTACTTACCTACTAGATTTCTGTGGTATGCAAAAGACCTATTTTGTAATTATGTACCTAATTTCGGGACAGATAAGTAAAAAATGTGTAACTTGACACTAAAACATGTGAGTGGCACTGTTAGTTAGATACTTAGACCTGAGATTTCCGCACTTAGCCTCATAGTTGGGCCATTGTACGTAGCAAGCGCTGAGGTACGTTAACACTTCAGACACTAGAGTTTCCTTACGATTCACCGTCGGCGAGTAGTATTGCTAGGTACTATAATTTCACAAATGTACATAACTTAGAAAACAAAGTCATTGGTACATGCCGGGGTTTGAACCCACGAACTCCCGATTGAGAGGCCGGCGTTCTACACCGCTCCGCTACCACCGCCCTGAGTGGCACTGTACCACACATCATTGTATTGTTAAAAAAAATTACCTACTGGAGTAGAGAGAAGTGCATCTCATCAAATGAGTTATACAAGCTCAAGCATAAACGTAGAAAAGTTACTAAATAACTTGAATTCACTTTCAATTATTGTTTTCTTATTCTAGACAATTCGAAATTGATGGACTGCGGGGCTGTATTGATGCCATGGCATGCATCCTTCGTGCAGCACTCCGTGAAGAGCGGTTTCTCAATAGAAAGGGGTACCACTCCCCACATGTTGGATTTGTAAGTACCTAAGTATTGGCTAGTTTCCATGTAGCTATATAAAACACAATCCATGTACAGTCTATTTATTCTTACTTGTCCAATTTAGTAAACAAGATTCTACCCGTAAACTGTAACTTTTTAGTCCAAAACTGCCATATTTCCATAAATTAAGTAACTTGGAACACTCTTTTAGATAACACGCTGCCAATTTTATAAACATAGTTCATGAATTTGCGAGAAAATGTCTAGTAAGGTTAGAATCTTGTTTACTAAATTGGACAAGTAAGAATAAATAGACTGTAATGGTATATTGCCTGTTTTAGATTTGAACATTATGTGTATGCATGCCAGGACACCGTACTCTACTCATAATGCCAATCTATGGCAAAGCCACACACTCGGCCTCCACTTACATTTGAGAGAAGACTGAGAAGTGGAGTAATTCACAGATTTAGGTAAGGTTTGATAATTATTGTAAAAAGCACATATTTAAAAAACAAGTTTTATTGGTTACAACCTCACTCAAATATAAAAAAAATAGAAGTAACAATACAAAATTATTTCACATAAGTACCTAAATTGTTCAAAATTAAAAAAAGGAAGTGGCTTTCAATCAAATCAAAAGATTTATTTCAAAGTAACACCAAAACTGCAAATGAGTGTGACCCTGCTCTGACTAGCTACTGTCAGTTTCGAAACCTCTGAACAAATCCCTACTAGAATTCTTCAATTTTCAGAATTTGGAAGCTGACGCCGAGAATGTCTTGTGTGCAGAGTGTTGAGCGCAGACGCCGGGACTTATTCGAGGGTGTGGCACTGTAGCAAGTTCTTGTGGAGAGGCTGTGGAGAAAGAAATGTGACTTAAGGTGCAAATCATAGTTTATTATAACAACCAAAAAAGATTCTTCTTAAAATTGTGTTTATCACATGTTTTCTCAGTGTTGTAAATAAATATTTTATTATTTTAAATTATTTTATATTATTATCAATAACTTGGATACCTGACTTCTAACAATATTTGATTACAAGGCATGAATTTAATGACATTATCTATGTAGCATTATTGCTATGGTACACATATGTGTAGTATGGCAATAATGCTATGTATGGTATTGTTTGACAACTATTATTATACTTTAAAACATAAATAATCAATTTAAGAAAATACATGTACAAAGGCGAGCTTATCTCTGTGAGAGATTTTTTCCAACAAACCTTGGGGATTCGGAGTGGAGATGTGAAACAGGTCTATGCATGTGCACAACATACACTACACACTTACACAGATAACAAAATCCTATCAAGATAAATATCTACCCAATAAATATAAATTATATTAATAAATTCTAATAAGTAAATGAATAAACTACATAAACCATCAAAGAAATATAAATACATACATATACAATACATAAGTAATACTTACATAAATACCTAATAAATAACTACATAGCTTCTATATATTGTCGATGTCCCAGTGGCTAACTATGAAAACAGAGGTCATCAGTTCGATTCCCATTGGGGCTCGCTATGTATTTATAGAATTGAGAATTTCGCTAAGTTAAAACTCAACTGTAGTGCTGTCTCTAAGAATTTCTCAGCAAAGTATTTACTGAGTGTATTTCTCAATTCAGGAACCAGCCTTTAGACACATACATGGCCTCAACATAACATAATACTCACTACTGGATCCCGGACAGGTAAGCATGTATTTATATAAACAAATTTTGTTTATAAATGCAGATTGTTTCGTAGGAATCTTGGCTCTTTGCCTCCACAAGAGTGAGCCTTCAATTGGGAGTGGAAGTCAATGACCCAATCAGTAGAGACCCCTGCCATGCTGAAGATGAAGACGGTTCTCTGAAAGAAGTTATATTTGTGACTATAATACACACATTTTAAAGAAGGATTTCTTTATCCAATGAAGTGATCACACCTAGAACTTATATAAGTTCTAAGAGTTAATATTGATGTGATGTATATACATCACATCAATATTAACTGTTACCACATAGGATTGTGATATTTAGCTTCGTAAATAAGCACGAAAATTACTACATCGTAGTACTAGTACCGTTTGTCTACATTCATATTGCTTGCAGTGGCTGGATGAGGATGGCGGAGGACCTATGCCTCGCAGTGAACGAGAACGGGCTGGATGATTGATGTCCACAGTAAAGAAACAGTGGCTATGATAATTACATAGATATATAGAAAATTCTTTATTGCACACCAGTAATTTACAGAGATAAATAGTGATACATATTTTCCAGTACCATGCTGGAATCCAACGGGGTGTTATAAGGATAAGGACCACATCAATGTTTTACACTCACCAAAGCCTGCATACAAAGAAGTCTCGATGACACGACTTTCATTCGTTCGGTATTGGCTTCGTTCTTTACATTTCATGCCGATGCCAAACACTTCATTTTCACTTTGTACACTAACGAAAGGTTTGTTAAGAAGAGTTTAATAACTAAAACTTTATTTTAACCGACGTATGTCACAAATTAGAAATCGTCATAGGTACGAATTACGATAGTCTACTTCACACAGACTAAATTTGTCAAACTAATAGTGTTGCCAGTCTGTGCTTACCATTTAGTACGCCGGATTGCTTGAAAAGGTATACGGTTTGGAGTAAAAGGTATACGATACGATATTTTAGATAAATGAAATAATTAATATTAGGTACTTATTTCGGAGCTGGAATGATTGTAGCTCGATTGTAAATAAGCTAAAATTTTTCTGTCCACAAATTACATTCGTATTCAAAATAACATTGGATAAATAATACAATACAACAGAATGCACTATTTGTGGAAAGACTGGAGCCTAAACTAGATCAAAAGATCTGTATCTTAGGTTTCCAGGCCTCCCGGTCTACAAAAGAACGGTATTATATTCGACGCATCGTCAGCATAAGGTACTCAAAACTTATATAAAAGAGACTAAAATGTACGTGTATATAACTGTGTGTGAACTTATATAAAAGAGACTAAAATGTACGTGTATATAACTGTGTGTGCATGTGTGTGTCTGCTCAGCCCTACGACCGGAGTCTTGGATTCGGGTTTCAGCCACTGAGCAGAGGGTGTGTGAAAAGGTAGGATGAGTGTATATTTGTGCATGGTAGTGATGTGTGTTAAAAGTTTGTACTAGGAAGCATAACGGAAGGTGAGAAGTAAAATGAGCTATTATCACATCAATTTCAAAAATGTTCGATCATAAGAAAGAGTGTTTAAGTATGCTGTTAATTTCTGTTTCAGTTCATATTTGGTAAGATCAAATATATTTAATCAAATATTTCGCCCAAACTTCGTTCAAGTGCGTGTCGAGCCACGCGCATCATAGGATTCCGTAGAACTACTTGCGCCTCCTTATTAAAAATCTTAAAAGTTTATTTAAATTTCAATAGAATTAGTACGAAATCTTCCTTTTTTTACGTTTGTAGACTATATTGTAGACTAGTTACTAGTTTGTAGACTTACTCGTTATCTTGTAAAGCCTATGTTGCATATTCCGGTTACTTTAGGACCGTACACACCATACACTTTGAACCTACATGAAATGCTGAAATATCTAATTCACACAGTGTGGAATTGGCCGTCTTATCGCTGAGAGCTATCTCTTTCAGACAGCCTTAAGATGAATAGAATTAAAAAATAAAGAGAGTAGATAGGCGTCTCTCTGCTGCGTATTTTGTACAGAAGTCGGATTTTATTTTTTATTTTAATTTTTTAAAATAGACAATGTGGCTTTAATAACTATTGCATTTAGTATATTTTTTACTAAGGGAATAACAGCCACGACAGTAAAATTGTGTATTTTGACTTATATTCCGGTTTAATAAGTGCAACGGTACCTTACACTTATAGGTGTTATTGGGCTATTCTACATCTGGCTCTTGATTTTTCTAGGGTTTGCTACCCTAGGAAACTACATATTTCAACTTAAATTCCGGATTTCTAGGTTCAACGTCGTAACAATGTCGAACAGACACAGAGAATGTCAATGAATACTGAATGAAAGTATTTGATGAATAAAGTGTTTCTTACATCAAAACATAACTTAATTTTTTTTGCCTTAAAATTTGAAGTTCTCAATTTCCATCTCAGGGTCTTCATCAGAACATTACCAGATTACCCTGGGACCAATTTTACGCTATATTTTCTGAAACATAATATGCATATTACTAATGGATGGGCCTCATTACGCCTTTTCTTCATAGCTGAAAGTCTTCATCAGATCTTCACCAAATTAAAATGAAACCAGTGGGATGCTATACCTAGTCGAACAAAATAAAATTTATCCAAATCGGTTAATATTTGACGAGGATATGCGAAAACATAGTAAAAAAAGGAATATATGCATCGAATTGATAACCTCCTCCTTTTTTTAAGTCGGTTAAAAATACTTTTTTTTATTTATTTAGAACTAAACACGACTTGTGCTATGCTTACTGTATGTCGTATGTTAGATATTGATATTAATGAAAAAGTCTTGCTTGAAACGTTGCGTTAGATAATTTCGGAAACAAACCATTTTTATGACTAAAAATAGTCGAACATTTACAGTGAGGGCGGTCGCACAAAAAAGTTACTGGCGAAAGCCAAATAGTACGGTTTTTGTATTAAAATTTACGATCTGGCAACATACTTAACAATTGATGGTCACGTGATACTGTACAGATTAGTTTGCTTGTTTTTTACGCTTGGATTTGGATAACTTCACAAACAGCCAAATTTCTAACAAATAAATACAATTTTGATAGCTTTGTTGTGATTAAAACCCTCTAAAGATTACGAAGTTATAAAAAACTGAAATATAAGTAATTTAATGCAGATACAATCCTTACAAGCAACGTTTTTGTGCTCCGAATATTAAGGTAGAATTTCCAGTTCACAAAGTGGCAATACCGGTTGACCGGCCGAGTAGCACAGTTAAACTGCATGAGTATGACAAGAGCATGACAAGGTTCATACAGCGACAGAGCCAGAGTAATGCATGTAAAAGGTAGTGGAATACGGTTGTTGTAATGTCATGCGTTGGCATTACTCTTGTCTTGCTCTTGTCATGCCATTGCTCGAACATTGTTTGTCATTTAAGAGAATCGACGCCCGGATCCCACGTTTGCGACAGTTTGAAACCACATTTCCGATTAAATTTTAATTTTAATCGTTAAGAGCACAATTTCTTGTTGACCATATGTTATAATGGTTACGTTTCGGTGATGCCTCAGGTCTGTAGTATTATTTACACTGGTGTATTTCCAGAAGTAACTTATATTATATCGTTACACGAAATAACTGAAATTGAAAATGTGAAAGTGCAGAGTTTTAAACTGACTAAAGTTAATAATATCGGCTACATTTTATCTGAATCCTATGCGAAACATATTGCAGAGCCGACTGGCGCTGCAAAAAAATAGGCTGACATACAAGATTTGATAGAGTTAACCAAATGAAGACGAATAAGAAAAATAAAAATAAATTAATAGTAACTAAATAAATAACTGGCAGAGTAAAAAGGTTTACCAAGTAAATAGTATCCTTGTATCGATGTCTTAAAAAAACTTTACGTTAGCCAGTCAGCGCATCAATAAAATCCACTAACATGATTGCTACGACTTTCATGATTGTATTAGTTTTAATTACGGCCAAGAGTAGAAATACCCTCAGAACAGATATGTCTACTAGGTACGTGGGCCTTAGCGGTGGTAGCTCAGTGGGTAGAACCATGGACTCGCAAGCGAGAGTCCCAGGTTCGATCCCGAGTGCGGGCATGCACCAATGACTTTGTTTAATTTCAAAGTTACGTAAATTTGCGAACTTGTAGTCGCATTACCACACGCTAACCGTGAAGGAAAACATCGTGAGGAAACCCGCGGCTTGGTTGGCTCCGCACGTATTGACTAGTCTTTCCTGTGGGCTAGGCCGACTAAGCTGTCAGGATGGTATAGGCGCTGGGCAAGCCTACACCATCTATAAAACCATGTCCCAGGCACTACAGCGTCGGAGTGGTCCCTTCACCCATCTAGTGTGATGAAGGGACGCTGTATAAATCATCTCATTAAGTAGATGCAAAAGGCCAATATTATTATTACGTGGGCCTTGAAGAAACAGTGGATTTAATGAATTAATTAGAAATGTATTTTGAGTCGCGGCACAGCATAATGCGCCGCTAACAGTAGCTGCCATAAGTCGGACTGATACTTGCCGCGTCGACCACTCGCACCTGCGGACGCCCGTAAACTCGAGTCACTCAGCGCAACGTCCATAGCTGGAAGGAATTAGGTCAGACAGTCTCACCACTCATAAAATAGGAAGAGGGTACAACGGGGAGTAAATTGCTTGCAGGCAATAAAATAGTCTCTACGTACTCACACACGAGTATATTGTTATGTAAAGTGAGCATGCTTTAACTTCTCTGGATAGTTTAAGTAAAATAAATATTTAACCATGAAAACAGGCTAAGTGCGTGTCTGGCCATGCGCAGAGCAGTGTTATGTGCAAGGAGGGGTTTTATATCTGCTTTACAGAAGTAACAACTAGGTACATCAAAGTAACTTCCAATGGAATCAGAGTGCTTAGTGCGAGTTTGACAGATCCACTCGAATAACTTTACTACCGCGTTAATCGAGCATTGAGTAGTGAGTATGAGTAAGTTAACCGTTCGAACTGGCAAAACGCTGTCACAGTACAACGCGCACTCGCGTTTATTCGTGTTGTGGCTGGTAAACGTGTTCACTTCTCAACGTAAACCATTACAAATCGCACTCAGCAATTTTAATTTCCTTACTTGTCGCTAGGTGGCGCTTCCTCGATGCCATAGAAATATGAGTTAACGTTAACGCGATCGAGTAGTTAAAAAACTCGCACTAAGCACTCAGTATGAAGTTTACGTTACGTAAGTTAGTCGGCTGTTACTTGTAAAGCCTACTTAGGCGTAAGGGTTTTCCCTTAAAGTTGATTATATACTGCATTTTTTCACGTTTCTACAATGAGTGTGACTATGTGTGAGAGTACACGTGTATGTGGGTGAATGAGAATATACGTAAGATGTGATCGAGATACAAAAACAGTCTACGACTCTCCCCTTAACAAATTAGTTAAGGAGAGAGGCGTTTAGCCAGGAGGCGAGGGGGATGCTCTACTAATACAACAGTTTGCAATTTGGAAGCTGTTTATTTTGGTATGTTTTTACCGATTTCAAAAAAGGAGGATGTTATCAATTCGACGCGTATATTACTTATTGTTTTTTTGACTATGGATCAGTTTTGAACTGAGAATTTCGCTAAGTAAATACTTAACTCTAGTTCTGCCTCTCCACAAATTTTTCAGCAAAGAGCGCGGCAGAACGTTACTTAAGTAATTCTAAATTCAGAAAACGGACCTATTCTCAATCCTATTCGAAATCCTGACGCTGCCAGCCCTAGTCATCTACGCAGCCGGCGTCTGGACTAAAAAAATCTGACCAATTTGGATAAACTTGGCGACATATCCGGGAGAACTACTAGAAATGTGCTATTACTTCCTACGCACCGACTAACTAAAACTAGCAAGTGTACAAAGGTCTTTGGAGCGAAGATACCTATATAATAAGCTGCCGCGCGATATTATTGAAACTGAGAGTCTTAGCATGTTTAAAACAAAACTGAAGCATAGTCTTCTCGAGATGGCACCATACGACATTAATGATTTTTTTTTATCCAGTTTATGAATTACTGACATGTAATTTTATTATTATGAATAAAGTAATCTAATCTATTAAACATTAAAAATGTATGTGACGGTCTGGATCTTGGCAACGACTCCAAGTTATATTTTATAGATATTTACGAATATCAAATTCAGGGGTCATATTCGTTTACTCGTCTATTCGTCTTAATTCTGTAGGCTATCGATTTTTATATTTCCATTTAATCTTTAGAGCAATTCTTACTGCTGACAATAGCATATTATTTTGACCACTGATCATTCATATTGTACCCCAATTGAATTCCCTTTATCGCTGTGCCCGTCCTAGGTGACAACTGGTTTTCACAACCCGGACATAATGATTCAAAGCGGGAACTTATTGCTGCCGCCGAATTAGGCAAATGGATTCAGCCCTCCGTGTTGCAGGTCGGATGTGGGCCGCCGCCGTCGCCATGGCAACGACCCCACGTGCACGTCTCCCGGCCGAGCCGTCGTTCCTGTTCCGACGTTGGCCGACACTCGGGAATTGTCTCGACTCTATTCAGGTGGCCTGTGCTTGAATGGACAGCGCATTATATTGTATGGGCTGGTTCCTTTTCTGCCATTCTAAGTGCAAAGGCATAAGTGACAGAAGTAGACAGCCAAAAGCATTTTAAGCACATTATATTGTTTGACTTGCATGTACGTATAGAACGACTGCATATTTCGTTCAAGAATTTCTTCGTCCTCTTGAGGCTGCTGTTACATCGGGCATGCTATCTTGCTCGCGCCATTTATATTTTTTGTGATTGTATCGAAACGGGTTTACTTTTGATGCTTATTAAGTTACGGATATTTATTTATTTATGCTAATTACTTCAGCCAGATGTCACGGCCTGTAAATAATACAGAGAATATTGTAAAAAGGTTCGAAATTTTGCTGATGCCGGCACTTGCCCATTAGCTCAGTTGGGAGAGAGCTGTTACGGTCAGCCAGAGATCGCGGGTTCGAGTCCCGGCATGGGCGGAATTTTTAGACTCTAAATAGGTTTTTGAGAATATTTGATTCCAAAATTAATAATTTTGTAAAATAATCTATCTTTATTAAAAACTATGTAAATATACGTAAATATACTTAATTGTCCGTAGTTTATTTATTCGTCAAACTCTATGACCAAAGTTATCAAATAATAATTTTTTTTTCAATACTTAAAAATGTTTAATTGATCGAGCGAGACAGCACGTTAGCCTTATTAACGTACAGCGAGATAGGTCGACTCAAATAGCTGTACCAGATTAGGTATCTAGTACGACGACGCGTTTTGAATGTCAAAAATCGCGACTTCCAGTACACAAATTGTCGAATTCTTACATTTTAGTGCCACAAAACGAGTAACTCGTGCCATCGTACTACTCGGGCAGCCGAATGCCTAGGAAGTGCACTTGTAAACTCGTTTGTAACTCTGTGTCGCGGCTTGGTGGCCGGACTTGTGAACGTATCAATTACTCTCATTAGCGCCTGAGCGTGTTATGTTGTAAGCGGAGCGGCGCAGGCTTCACCGCATTTCATTTCATTTCGTTTCGTTTCGTTTCGTTTCGTTTCGTTTCGTTTCGTTTCGTTTCGTTTCGTTTCGTTTCGTTTCGTTTCGTTTCGTTTCGTTTCGTTTCGTTTCGTTTCGTTTCGTTTCGTTTCGTTTCGTTTCGTTTCGTTTCGTTTCGTTTCGTTTCGTTTCGTTTCGTTTCGTTTCGTTTCGTTTCGTTTCGTTTCGTTTCGTTTCGTTTCGTTTCGTTTCGTTTCGTTTCGTTTCGTTTCGTTTCGTTTCGTTTCGTTTCGTTTCGTTTCGTTTCGTTTCGTTTCGTTTCGTTTCGTTTCGTTTCGTTTCGTTTCGTTTCGTTTCGTTTCGATTCGTTTCGTTTCGTTTCGTTTCGTTTCGTTTCGTTTCGCTTCGCTTCGCTTCGCTTCGCTTCGCTTCGCTTCGCTTCGCTTCGCTTCGTTTCGTTTCGTTTCGTTTCGTTTCGTTTCGTTTCGTTTCGCTTCGTTTCGCTTCGCTTCGCTTCGTTTCGTTTCGTTTCGTTTCTAGTCATCGATACTAATTACGCCGTTACTCGCTATCGACGACGCGTGTGCTTCCGGCTGAAGGCGCTACGCGGTGTACACTAGCGCCACCAATGGAAGAAAAACACCATGACGACCTCTTTGGCGTGGCGGTAGCGCGTCTGCCTACCATGCAAGAGGTCCCGGGTTCGAATCCCGGCTAGGGAAAAAAAAGCCAAGGTCTTGGATGTTGACATGTTTGTGATGTCGTTGTTTCTGGTTTCCACGACACAGGGTATCCTAGTGTGGGGCCAGAAGCAATGTATGTGCTTGTATGTAAATGTTAACGTTATGTTAATGTAACTGGTTTTACAATACGTTCTTTTTCTAAAAGTGAACATCAGTAATCTTAACAACTTTGACAAGTATGTATAGAACCTACTGTCTAGAACCAAGGATCAACAACCATTAAATCGATTTTTCCTGAAAACGGCCGCTTTTGGCAAAACAGCTTTAGAGTCCTACATTCTTGGACCTAGGTTATTGTGTTCTAGGTTTTGTATGTTCTCTTAGAGCTACTATAATTATTAATATTTATGATGTTCACATTTTCCAAAGACGCGTTATAAAAGATATCATTTTTTCTATTATTCTTAGTGCTAAGCTAACTAACCCGTGCTAAGGACAATTTCAAAAACTTATTTAGATAACGAACCCGCTTTGGCACGGTTAGCCAAAGGCCGCGGGTTCGAGTCCCGGCATGGGTGAAAGTTTTAGTGGACGGTTTAGCCTCTAAATAGGTTTATGTTTTTTTTAATGGTGCCGCTGGTTAATAACTCGTAGTGCCTGATACGCGCATCGCAGCCTGCGATGTTGTTGCTATGTCAATCTAAGTAAGATGCTAGATGATTACGCTTGTGTCTAGTATTGATAATAGTAGCAGCCGTTATTTAATTTTGAGACGTGTTTGCTCGACATCGACTTAATTACAGACGTCTGTGGTCTTGATTATTTACTAGTTGCTGCCTTTATTTGCAAAGGAATATTAATTAATACGTAGTTACTTTTCTGGAACAAAAAGTACTCCACGACGCGTCGTTGACATTGCAAAATATCACCTGTCAAAGTTATATTCTCTTTTTTCATAAAATTTGTATGCAAAATTTAAAATTAGAAATATAGCAAGACATCAAAGGTAATCTTTACCTAATCAGGCTGATTAATTCGTACAGACATTTTGGCGTAATTTTGGAACAATCATCCATCCAAACTTTCACATTTCTAAAATTAGTAAGATTTCACCAATCGCTCACAGTGATAAGCTCTATTGTACATTTATTTTCTTCATTTTTCATTTCATTTTCTTCCTTTCGATAAAGTTCAAGTTCTAGCCCGAGAGGACTGTTTCTTCCTTAGAATGATACGCGAGGCAATAGAGATCTGCCGGCATCAAAATTTCTATAGACATAGTGGTTGGCACATACCGGTAGCATGGGAGCCAGTGCTTAAGTGCATGAGACCCCCTTGCTAGAAGTATGATTGTACAGTTAATTTTAATTTCAATAACTAATAATCAATAATTTTGAGTTCATGTTAAATAATTGGTTCATAGATTTAATTTTAATTTCAATTACTAATAATTAATATTTTTGACTTTATATAAAATAATTGGTTTGCCTATTTTGGAACGTAACTTCATAATTTTCTTTTGTAATTTTTGCCGAGGGTAGTAAACTAACAGTTAATGCTTTCAAAAAGACGCTTGTCACCTCAGTTTTCCGGGACTACTTGCAAAAGTGCCGAAACGTCAGAAAATTGTAAAATGTAAAATAAAACGAGTAAATATCCGCGCAAATACAGTTTTTATTTTGTCTGGTACTCGTGTTTACCTTAGAAAATACTATTTATTTTCTAGTCCTAACGTTCTTGTATTGTATTTTTGAGTGCAATCAAGTAAAGTAATAATTATCATCGAAATTGACGTTTTCTAGTTACGATGCTTTCTTTGCTTCTGGAACATTCTGATAATTTTATTTATTGAACCAGAATCAGTCTCAACATTGTAAAACGTCAAATGACGGTCATTAGAGCCGTCCTCCGCCAGAGCGGTCGGGCGCGGGTCGCGGGAACCGCTACACTTACTATTCATATGTTGGTTAACGTATAAATAGAAAGTGTAGTCCCACTTCAAACTTCTCTGACTCCAAAAATCAAACTCATAAAACGCAAATCTTGAGATCAGGAGAGTTAGTAACCTGCCACTGCTTACAATAAGTGTTAATTTGTAAATACGTTAATAAAATTCTAGGTATTTATGAAATTGTATTCGCAATTACTGCTTCTAATTGGAAGAAAAATATCGCGGGGAAACCTGAGTGTCTAGGGTTGTAACGGACCAAGCTCCGTACAAGTGCTCACGATCGTTGATATAATTCTAAATTGTGATATGTGCGAGGTTTACCTACAAGAAATAGTTTTCGCTTATGTATATAAACCCTGTAAAACAATTCGTTTGCGCGGTGTGTGCGCGCAGCTTTGTTGTTCGCGTCATTCTGGCGCCAATGAAAGATCACACCACCCAACCGTGCGTAAGGTACTGCTGAGTAAAAACCAACAACGATGACATTCGTTTAGGAAGCCGAACTATTGTTTTACGTGTCAGTCACTGGTCGATAGAAAGGGGCAAGAGCGAGACCATAATTTTCTATTCCGGCAAATTTTGCCAATTAGGGCGCTAAACACACGAATTTAGAGTTCAAAATTCATTGGTTGAGTTATGGAAAATATGGGGGTAGGAGTTTATAAAAAGGCTGTAGGCACGGGACTCTGAAACATTTTTGCACTAAAAATAGAACAGTAATCACGTCTAATACGCTCGTAGGCAAATTCGGCATATTGTTCGAATTTATTAGATTTAGGGAGTTTCGTTTGCGTTTAAATACGAAAATAGGAAAGTGGCTTTGGATTTGTGACCTAACATCACCTGTGGGCATTGCGTCCCAGTCTATCAGCTCTGGTGTGAAGTCTCAGGTTTAGAGTTGCCTTCAGAGCTAGGAGTTTCGTTTGCGTTTAAATACGAAAATAGGAAAGTGGCTTTGGATTTGTGACCTAACATCACCTGTGGGCATTGCGTTCCAGTCTATCAGCTCTGGTGTGAAGTCTCAGGTTTGGAGTTGCCTTCGATGCTAAAAAAAATAGTTTCAAAAGTAAAAATGATAAAGTAGTTCCTTATAATTTAGCTAGAAAGTTTCCGCGTAAAATAGGGCCTTAGTGATTAGGTTAGCTTCCGCGAAATAAATTGTGAACTAATCCTTTTTCTCCACAGTACTACGTTTATGGGGAAATAAATGTGTGCAAAAGAATACTCTCGGTGGCAAAGGTATGTTAGTGATAATCCGTGTGGCTAGCCTTTGTCAAATTACTATGGCTCGGCGTGGGCATACGAGGTTATCAATAGCATGCTTGCGTCATAACTTTCAGAGGTTTTGCATCATATTTAATTCCGCTTATTACTTTCGCTTAATTTCACTAGCTAGTGATAATTGAGTTTTAGTATACAAACGTGTGAATTTAGAGCGAATTCACTTGGATGGCTTAAGAAGTTTAAATTAACGGACTAAGAAACCCAACATCTAGCTCTGCTTACTATGTTACGGCTGAATCCGAGTCTGCTTTGGTTGAAAGGTTTAAAGAATCCCTTCACCGGAGGCGCTCCCAATTTAAGTTACTTTGTGAAATAATTTTCCTGTGTAATTTCATAATTAGTTATCTAATTGAGATAATTTAATATTAATTATCTTATTTGAAAATTGGGATTTAAAGCTTCTTGTGAATGTGGTGTTAGATCTCCTTCCACTATCATTTGTGGTATAGCAATTTTCCCCCTGCTATTTCCCTGTGTGACAGACGATTCCAGCCCTCTGGCACTTTGCACCCATAAAATATATATGTATTATATTCCGAATATTCTTACCTTGTAAGTGGTACCGAACCCATAAACCACTTACGCATACACATCCTAGGCTACACACTCTGGCCGGCCAGAAAGTCTGAAAGCTAACCGTGTCAAGTCACCAAGTGATTTGAAACAGTCTGGTTTTCCGGAGATAGGGAGGATAGCGATAGGTAATAGCTGTGACTAGGGAAGCACCATAGGCACTCACACATACATAATTAAAAGTAAATGGGGTTTGCTTTGTTAAAACAATTTGATGGGTGGTTAAATTCATTGGCTTACTGGTTTGGGAATATTAGGAAGGCTTCCCCTTTTCTTTCAGGGTATCCAGAGTTGTATGATGAGTAAGTATTTCCCCGACTCCCTACCTATGCGATCATTATTCGTCTGTTAGGATCATTTTAAATTGTCAAATAAATGAATTTGTGTCTCCTCAATGTTTCCTATCGAAGCTATTAAATCAGGTAGATAAAAGCGTTACGTTTAATGTCTCGATTCAATTAGGTTAAGGTAGGTAAATCTGTCTAAACCCGTTAGAAAATTATAGCATTTTAATTCTGATTTAGTACCTACTAAACGTATTGTTTACAACTTCTGTCAATATTTAATATCAATGATTGTTAGATAACACTAAGTGTGAGGTTCTGTGCATATTAACCTAACAGTGACATTTCCATCGAACTAAGGAATAGGTTTAGAGCGATGCGGTACCTATATAATAGCTGTCTAACTCGTGACCTTCGGGTCATTCAACTCTTGCGTTTATGTAGGTAGGTGCGTACTTTTCTCTCGACCGAGGTTATGTAGGTATGGTACGTTTGTAATAGATCATATAGGTACTTACTACTGAATGGGAACACATAGGCGGAATATACGCAATATAGGGTGTCCAGTATATAGGGTGGTCAATTACGGTTTATATTATGTTACGTTTGTTAGTAGATTATAATTATACTATATAGGAACGCATAGTCTGAATATAGTCACGATATAGGGTGTCCAGTATATAGGGTTATCAAATTACGGATTATGATAGACAAGGAAAGGACGTTGAAATGAAATGAAATGAAATGAAATGAAAAGGTTTTATTCAAAGTAGCGCAGATACTGCGGCTTAATGAACGTTACAAGTTAACGTTATGGGACGTTAGTGAGTAGTTAGAAGCCACTATAGGCTTTTTAATAGTAAGGCTTATTTTTGTAGTAGGTATATTGGCTTAATTCTTGGCATTATTTCATGGTTGCGTGGGTTCGGCTGAGATGTTTCAGTTTGGTCAGCTTCGATGAAGTTGTTCCAAAGTACTTTGTGCATTGGTCTACCTACCTCTCTCACACTCTTCTGTCAATGCATTGTACTACTGAACATCCCTTTGCCGTTTCTTACGTTAATTGTGTGTAATGACCTGGGTCTTAAGACTTTTATATCTAATTATGCTTATTGTGCGTTTATTATATTTATTTCCTTCTGATGACTTGTGCTTTAGTATCATTTCATAGTTGCGTTGGTTTGGCCAGATTGTTTCAGTGTTAGTAGGCTTCGATGAAGTCTTTCCCAACGTACTTTGTGCATTTGGTTACCTACCTCTCTCAATATCTTCTGCCAATGCATTGTACTGCTGAATGTCTCTTTGCCAATTCCAGCGTTAATTGTGTGTGATGCTTAAGGCATAGACCTAGTTAGGTTATTATATTTATTTTGGGAATACGTACAGATTTTATCGTTAGTATTTTCTTTAGTTGATTGATTTTTCCTTTAGTGGCATTTCATGGTTGCGTGAGTTTGGCCAGATTGTTTCAGTGTTGGTAAGCTTCGGTGAAGTCTTTTCCAACGTACTTTGTGCATTTGGTTACCTATCTACCTCTCTCACTTTCGTCGACTGCCAATGCATTGTACTGCTGAACGTCGCTTTGCCAATTCTCGCGTAATTATGTATGTCTACTTGAGGAATAGACTCGGGATAATGAATCACTGTACCTATTCTTATTTCTAGTCTGTCATAGTTTATTATTTATAAGTATATATTAACAGTATAACGTAGTGGTGGCCATACCCCATCCAGGGCGGATATAATTAGCACTATCGACTAGTAGATAACCGAGTATTGTACTCATCTCATATTAATCCATTCTTATCTACATAGTCGGCTAACAATGTCTGTCTTAACCGGCCTTTTTGGTAGGGGACGTTATACTATAACACTCACGTGTTTGCTGTATGACATTTGGTTTATTTGGTACTTTTATATTTTATTTATTTAGAAGTAGTTTTGTAAGAGTTACATATTTCATCCTAGTTTTATTTCTTTCAACTTAATTTCAGCTTAACCTATTATCTATTTAATTTATTCTAAATCATATCTTGCTTTCGCTTATTTCATTCGCTTGATTGCTGTTTTCATTTATATTTATTTGCTTTAAGCTAACCTTTGGTTCCTGTTCATTAATCTAAATTCTGCTTTTGTATTTAGACGGATCTCTTACACACTCTCGTTACTCAATCTCATATCCTAAAAGAGCTTAGGTTACTAATACGTTCACAACGAAGGGTTCTCATTAGACTAGACGATCACAGTTGGCCATTAGTGTTTTGCATCATAGCTTCTTTTAGCAGGTTAATTATTATTGCACGTATTTTCTTCTTAAGTGGGTTAAAGTCTTTAAGTACTCGGGGTGGGGTGTTACAGGGTGTTCACATCCCTCAGTGCTTGAAATTACCGATTCCCAGTAGACACGCGTGCTGATGAAGCCCGTACACCCTCTCTCAATCTCTCTGAAAGAAGATCTGTGCTCCTCAATGGTGTGTGTGTAAGCCACATAAAAGAAAATTCCCCTAAGCTTAATTTCATAACAAAATTAAGAATTTAAATGTCATTGGGGTAAATTCGAGACAGAGGTCGTAAGATATTAAATCCTTGTTCGAACAAAAACATTAACACGTATTTGCTTTACCATGAAGGAGTTTCTTGTATTTTCGGCTAAATGTTCCCCGGTACGCGGAACGGGCGGGAGTTTCGGCCGATTCCAATTTGCCAGGCGACTGCGCCCGGGCGGGCCGCTAGTCTGCTGATGGCCTAATTACCTCTCGATCTACTTCCACGTAACTGGATAATGCATATTGAAACTATCCAATCATCGTGAGACGGCAAAATCGTGATTATTTCTAATCGTACAAGCTTTCCTCGTGCTGAGTTTTTCATGTTACCTCTAAGTAAATTATTATAAAAGTACTTAAACTATCAGCTTACTTTTTTTTATTGCTCCATCGCTTTTACTATATTCTGCACTTGATTCGTGGATTGAGAAAATAAATATATTTGTATTTGTATGTCATTAATGATTGGTTGCTTCTTTTGAAATAGACCTTTGGAAAACTGAAAGAAAAAACTGCCAAGGATCACCTGGAAATGATCTATAGCCCAATATTCCAAGACGATCGGCAACAGCTGGCCTGAATTAGACGCTACCGCGAACCACCGCCAGAAGTAGAAATCTGTTGGTAGGGCGTATCTAGGAGGTAAAGGATCCTATTTCTACCCTAGGAGTTAAAAGAGCGAAGAAGAATGCCTCGTAGGTAATAATGTATTAATTACCTAAAACGCTAGGTATCTCACCGAGAGTATACCTCAAGGAATCTCACAGTTTTGTTCCATATAGTTGAAAACACCAAAATATGGATCACCCTACCGACTGTGTATGGGCTCAACTATCACACAACGTGCGAAAGTCTTATGTGTAACTATAGCAGGATGTCAACAGAATCGTAGGTACTAGCAACTTCTCTTTGATTACTTGAGTGCCTTTTCCAGGAATATTATTCGGGGATCTTATTTAAAATACAATGAGTTATGTCTTTGATTTGCTTTAGTCCTGTTTGAGGGTCGGCTCTTATTTATGAGGCGGAATCATTGACGATCACTTTGCCTGAAATACAAACAAATAGGTTTCATTTAAAATAGCACAGAAACTGCGGTTTAGTGTAAGTTACCAGTGAAACTAGGTGTCCATTTAAAAATCTAGATGATTTTGAAGAAAAAGCGGACAAAACATTTCTAAGATAAATGAAATAATAAAACATATACTTAGAATATTTTAGTTCATAAAATTTAAGAAACAAAAGGCGACTCCAGTGTTACAGTATAACATTTAGCGTTAAACCACAGAAATCCGGGCAAAGTGTACAAATTTAGCCCTTGTTACGGCGTAGCACGCGCGCTACGCCGCGTAGCCGCTGTGAGCGCTACGCGGCGTAGTTCAGAAGGCCTCTGCGCTGGGGTCACCCGTAGCAAATTGTTTAGAAAAAGTAGGTACATTTATTTTATTTGTCAATTACCTACTCAATTCATCTTTAAATTCATCTCTCGGTAGCATATTGATAAAGTAATGTTTCTCTGTATTAATCTTCTAATTTATAAAAATCTCGTGACACAGTGTTCGTTATCGAACTGCTTCGAAACGACTTCACCGATTTTATGATTGTTTTTTTTTAGAGCTGTTACTCATGTTACTATTTTTGCCATTACTAGCTTTTCCGCATCTGTAATACCCATGTTACAAATCCAAGAGTTAAGTCTATCATTACTCCTCCGCAGACACACCTTGGTATCCTCTGGTATTTTATTGTATAATCTGGGTCCTAGCCAGAAATGAAATCTCTGACCAAAGCTTGTTTGCACCCTGTCAAGCATTAAACGCTGCTTATGCGCTGCACTTGTTTGGGTGGTTTTGGTTGGTAGGAATAGGTCGCAAGCCAATTAATATGGCACAACAACGATTGCAGGATCAAGAGTAACTTTAGAATACTTACCACATTTCGCCTTCTCTTTTTGCCTTTTCTCTACGTTTTACTACGTTCTTTGATTTGAAGTACTTAACCCCCGCCGCCCACCACTCTCGTCACGCAGACTCAGAAGCATCTGTTTCAATAAAACTAAACCACTCTAACACTCTAAAAGTCATTTTCAAATTGTCATATTTGTGAATCTCTTTGTGTGTTGTAAAGTGAATTTATTATTACTTATAAAATTTTGATTTTTAATGCACTAACCCGTGCTAAGGACAATTTTAAAAACCTATTCAGAGGCCAAAAATTCCACCCATGCCGGGACTCGAACCCGCGACCTCCGGCCACCCGTGTCAGCGCTCTATCCAACTGAGTTAATGGGCGACTCACCGGCATCAGTGAAATTTCGAACCTCTTTACACTATTCCCTGTATTACGTACAGGCAGCGACATCTGGCTGAAGTAGATTGCATCACTTACGGCCCCGACTACCTACTTTGCAGTTAGGTTTGAACATCTGAATGATATCGCTGTACCCACATGATTATACTGTTTCGTTTTCGGGTTCGAGTCCCGGCATGGGTGGAATTTTTGGCCTTTGAATAGGTGTTTATTTATTACTTACTTATTTACTAAAAATGGCCTGGGTCGATACCAAACCTTAATCTTAACTACACGTTATTGCCATTGATTCTAGAGTTATAAAAGAGATATAGTTATTTTTTATTCCGGAGCCTATAGACATAATTATATATTAAAAGTGTATATTTGCTATTATTTATTGGGTACATCTTACCTAATAAATAATTGCAATTAAACCCTTTTAATTTAATTAACTTAATTCCCGATGTTTTGGCAGCGTTGAAGTTACCGTGGTCACGGGTAGACTGAAGTGTTGAGTACAGTCAATTAGTGTAGTAAGGGCAGGGCGGTTTACCCTCAACTCACTTACGTAGCCTATATCCGTCTCCCAGTTACAGGCCTTCTCTCAGAGAGAGGATACAGTTCATAGAATAGTTAAATTAACCCGGTACGTAAACAATGCCGACTTGTCTTAAATCACGTCCAGTGGCTCAGGAGGTCCAATAGGATCGAATAGTGTGGTCTGATTATAGTAAAGATTGTTTTTTTTTATTCTGGCGCTAGTGTTTTATAATTATATCTAGTTATATTATACAAAATATATTTGCGGTTTATGTTTTGAGTTTTATACGGGTTCAATTCTTTGAGTTTGAACTGGGAAGTTATCAAAATTGTAAAAAAACAATATAGCATCTACTAAGAATGCATTTTCAATATTTTATGATGTAATTTAATTAATTGAGTTACTTCGTATCATACTTATTACGTAGTTGACAAATCAACTTTTGACTATAGCCTATTTATTGAAGCTTGAGACAAAAGGTAAACACAGAAATAGTGATTCTCAAACTTTTATCGGAAGAAACAGCACGCTCGCGTCAACAAGTTGGGAGAATGAAAATGGCGGTGATAACCCGAACGAAAATAAATAGCATCTTTCAAATAAGAACGTTTGCATTACATTACATCTTTAATAAGCAGTGTTATAATACGTTCAAAATTTGTGAAGCGCGTACTTTTTGGGTTATTTATAGTGTCGCAATTCTATTAAAAAGTTATGTACTAAAATAATATTTATATAAAATGCCTTATTTACCAAAATATGAAAACTAAATTTGATATTTATTTTTTCAAACATATTATATATTTTTACGATACTTTTAACAATCAATGTCGATTTTTTTTATTTTATTTCTGATTAATAACAAACTTGGCATAATTAATTACCCTTTCTATTGTTTGTTTACCTTTTGTCTCAAATTTCAATAAATAGGGTATAGCTTCACTCAATAACTTGCATTTGATTCGTATTGCCGTTTAAGAAGGTGTTTATCCTTCCCGCATTTCCACCTATATGTTTTTTTTCTGGTGTTATCAGTAAAGAGTTTGAATGTAATATAATTATCATTATATACAAAAGACACTTGTCGGCGCATCATACTCCTTGTGTGCGTAACTATCAATAACCGTAAAAAAGTTACTTATTGAAATGATTGGCTATGTATGCTACTAAAAGTATAACTGAACGGAGTTTACAGATGGACTAAGAACTGAATTGAAACAAAGGATACTTGATAATCAACGTATCCTTATTTCAAGTCAAAATCTAAGATATTGCGTTGCCATGGTAACAAAAATCGATTAAACAGATTATGTGGTGTTGGTGAAATACAGAGGTGATGTCAAAATACCTATAGTTATACTAACAACTATATTTTTGTATCACCTCAAAAGAAATGTGAGTGAATGAAAAGGATTGTCTTGAAACTTACCACAAATCAACTTCAATTCGATAGGGACCTAGCATTGTACCTTAGGTTACAGATTTACTACCGCGCAAATACATAAATCAGTCACAGTTTTACGATGATATCAGCGTCGATGACCGCTGTCGTAATATTTTTACGAGCGATGGTGCCCTGAGCGCCTCTATTTATTTCTCTAATAATTCATAAAACTATAGTTCTAATCAACGAGGCGCAATCTTCTTGGGTCTATCGCTATACGCCATTTTGCAAGGAAAGATGTCCATAAAAATCTTTCTACAGGGTCAACTTTTTGAGCCGTGGTTGATTGAAAATGTGATAACAGTCCAACATTGCATAATTTTTTAAACATATCTCATTGGACGCCATGCTTTCCTCGCTTATTATTACTACGAACGAAACACGGATGAACTATGCAGCCTAGTTTAGCCTTCAGGCATTCATTATTTAAGTGGTAGCCCTGTTACCTTAAAATGTTTGTTAAGAAATGTTATTAATTAATACACCCACATCCTAATTTATGATAGCTCCCTCTTTATCCCTTAAGGTCCTCAAGATGCTCTTTACTTAGCTCCCTTCCATTATACCCTGACTGACTGACATGGCTGGGTACCTAAAAGCGCCGCCTCGCGACGAGAAGCGTAAAACTTTTGCCCTTGGATCGCCGCGTCGTGCGCACGCTTCGAACTTATGTGCTTTTAGCGAAACTAGTGCTTTCCTGGACTTTCTCCCGACCCTCAACGCTTCCACTGCTTTGTGCTGTGCCTAGTGAACTTGGTGCCATCTGGATACCCTGGATTTACGCTGATGCGCGCTGCTGAATACGTGAGTACCTAGCCAGACAGACCAAACCACTTCTTGCACCCTCTTGTACCGGTTCCTCTTCTGGGAATCATCCCCCATCCCTTAAAAATTATGTTATTAACCCCCTAACGTCTTTTTAGTACAATGTTGTTGTACCATAGCTTCATCTTTAATTTTTATCTTAATGTCATAGATTGCTTCCTCACTTTGTAAGAAGTTGTGCGGAAGTAAGCTTCAAATCAATTAGTCGAACATCTGCAATCGACGCGATCCATTGTTGGCGGTAGATGTGGGGCGGGGAGCGGGGAGCGGGGTGGTCGGCTGATGGAAACGAATTCGGGATTTATACGAGCAAAACTTTTGCGGCTTCCATCCTACTCGGTCACAATGTGGTACGACAGAGGCTGATCTTTAATAAATGAGTTGAAGCTCTGCACAATAAGCATATTTGTACAAAGGCGAGCTTAATACTAATGAGTATTTTCTTCCAGCTAACCTTGTACAGATGTACAGATACGTGTATATGTATTGTACCCAAAAGCAACACCAAGCAGGACTATTGCTAAGAACTATTTATGTATCGCACTGCCCTATAATTTGTAAAAGTTATTAGGACTAGCTGTAATTAGGAGAAAGTATTATAGGCACTATTTTACTTATCTTTACTGGAGTTGTGCTTCTGAGTGTAAGTTTATACGACTCAGCGAGGCAGAGATTAACCCGATAGCGATTTAATTAATTTGGACAAAGACTCAGTCTTATACAATGTATAAGGAAATATTATGATTGATTATTTTGAATACTTTGTGTTATCAATACCTAAGGTCGAGGATCCAACTGAATATAATTTCAAATATTTTTTGACTTTTCTTCTTGTTCATTGAAAAAGTATGAATGGCCGTCATCCGTACTTTTAGGTTAAAACATATCTGGGTAGTTTGTAAAATAAATAAGGTTTGTTGGAAGAGAATGCTTCTTGCATTAAGCACGCCCTTATGTACATTTACTCATGTAATTAGTGCAATAAAGAAATAAAATTATAAAATAATATTAAATAAAACAATAATTATGTACCCATCTACGCTTAGACTTTACTGTTCGCCTCGTTAGTTGCATACTCAGTTAGTCTTACACATTTTGTTATTATCTGCGTTTTTATCAATTTGGCGGTAAAAATATTATTAAAGCTCTTATTTTAGGACGAAGATTTGACAACTATTTAACATAAACTTGATAAGATAAGTTAGTGTATGATGTATGACATTCATTAGCGTTGCTGCCTTGTGTCGCGGCTCCACCCCGCGCGGCGTAACCTTCCGAGTCGAGCTCGCGCCGCGGCGGCGGCCATTGTATTGTATTGTAGCTTGAACCCTTTTTTGTCATGCGGGGAGGATGATTTATGGTAATCTATTTGTTGTAGGGTTATCGTGCTTTCACGACACCACGAGTCATAAATAACTGGCGACACCATTCTACCACTGACATAATATAATCAGAGAAGAATCCAGGGAAAAATAAGAGTTCTCCGAGCAAGATTCTCATTTTTCCGGAAGTTGTCGCGCAGCTCGCGAAGAAAACCTCTTTGTTCTATTTTGTTTCGTCAACAAAATTCGTTTGAAACAAATTTTTTGTTTCAAATTAAAATGGTTCTAGGTTTTTTGTTGTACAGAAAATATTTTACTTACACTGTAGCAAATTACGTGAAACATCTACGCTTGGCTTGGTGTGCGGGCATCGTAACAGGCACGCTACACATGTGGCGGTGATGGATTGACGCTTTTTGCGATGCTAGAACCAGAACCTAATGCAGTATTCAGTAGATGCTTATCAAATATGGCTTCCTGTAGACTACAAGGGGCGGAAAAAAGTAGACTTGCGTTTTTAGACGTAGTTTTATTACACCTCACATAATATTATGGCGATATCAGAATATTTACACGATATGTACATTTTTACAAAAATTAAATAAGTACAATAGTAGTATACAAACAACGAACCTTAACCTAAACACTACACGGATAAAAATATTATTTTAGCAGTTTAGTAAATTCATCGTTACAACCGTAGGCCGCAGGGCGCGGAGTGCGCGGTGCGGGGGGCGGGCGGGCGGCGCGCCGGGCCGGGCTCAGGCCGGGGGCGCCGCGGGTCGAGGGCCCGGGCCGGAGCGCCGGGCCGCCGGGCCTCGCGGGGTGGGCACGAGTTCAGTCCAGGGACACGAGCAGCGCTTGGTGCTCCGAGCACGCGGCTCAGAGGCGCGACACCGGCGCCGGCGGGGCGGGGGCCGCGGGGGAGGGCAGCGCCAGGCAGCCGCGGGCCTCCAGCGGCATGGACTCGGTGGTGGTGGTGGGGGGCGCCCCCCGCGCGGCCCCCTCGCCGGCGCCGACCCCCGCGCGGCCGCGCGGCCCCCGCTTGCGCGGGAACACGCTGTTCTCGTTGTGCAGCGTGGTGTTGAGCTCCTTGCCGGCGGCGCAGGTGCACGCCTTCACGAAGCTCTTCTTGAAGTTGTCGGAGAGGAAGGCGTAGAGGATGGGGTTCATGGCTGAGTTGCTGTAGCTGAAGCAGGCGGCCACCAGGAACACGGTGACGGTGACGCGGCTGGCGCACTCGCTGGGCGGCGAGTAGATGAGCGCCACCTGGCACGCCCAGTACGGCAGCCAGCACAGCACGTACACCGCGATCACCGTCATCACCAGCTTCGTCACCTTGCGGTGCGACCGTTTCTTCTCCTTCGACTTGTTCTTGGGCCCCACCGTCTTCAGCTTGCGGATGACGAGGCAGTAGAAGATGAAGATGAGCGTGAGCGGCGCGGCGAAGCCCAGCGCGAACGAGTAGAGCGTGAAGGTGGTCTGGCCCGCCGCGAAGTGGCGCTCGGGCCACACGATGTTGCAGGAGAGGCCGTGGTCCGTCTGGATGAGCGTGGTGTATAAGAAGATGGGCGTCATGAGCAGCACGGAGGCGCCCCACGCGCCGTAGGCCACGGAGCGCGACACGGCCGGCGTCCGCAGGCGCGGCGCCACGATAGGGTGGCACACGGCCACGTAGCGGTCGGCCGACATGATGCACAGGAAGATGCTGCTCGTGAACTGGTTGATGCCGGTCGAGATCATGTACGCCTTGCACATGAACGCGCCGAAGGGCCACGAGCGCAGCGACATGGTGGTCACGAGGAAGGGGATGCCGATGAGGAAGCACTCGTCGGCGATGGCCAGGTGTAGGATGTAGATGTTGGTGACGGTCTGCATCTTGCTGAAGCGCGCCACCACGTAGATGACGAGCGAGTTGCCGAGCAGCCCCACGCCGCACACCAGCGCGTAAAGCAGCCGCGCCGCCAGGAACACGCCGGGCAGATCGCTGTCGCAGCCGCGCAGCGACGCGTTCATTGACCCATTCAGCGACAGGTTCGCGCCCGCCGCGCCCAGCAACTCCGCCTCCTCCAGCTCCATACTGCGCGCTCGCCCGCCCGCGGCTCACCTGCGACACAAAACAGAACCTCCGCTTACCACGCTGGAAACTCATACTCTCCCGTGAAATCTAAAATCGGATGGAATTTGTGAAAGTTGTAATAGTAATAATAATTTCCACACATCACAATCTGCCAAGCTTGCCATGCTGCCAAACTAGGACCGTCTCTGCTATGATACCGGACAAAGACACCACCAACATGGAAATATAGTTAAACTGAGGACATGTCTACATATGGCCGCCCCCAGTAGGAAACTCACGACCACTGGCATGGTATATCGTGTATGATATAACAATGCATATGTCATGTACGCGCTATATGAAATCAACATAATTCAAAACCAAATCACCAATAACAACCCGACAATGTAACTTAATTTGAGGAATCTACCTAGGTTGTTCCCGCCTCAGTCGTAGTTAGTGCTCAGCAGTCGGGTTGTTGGTTATTTAATTTAATTCCATACTCCAGCAATTTACCGGAACTGACAGATAAAACAATATGAAGCGCAGTTTTCGAATGTGACCAAAGTTGTGCAAAGGGGAATTTCCAGTCGACATTTGTTTGATCCTCGCTCTCTGTATTATTAAAACAGGCTTTCAACGAGTAATGGAAGCCTCGACAATACATATGTGCAGCGCTTAATGCTTAGATATACTTCTATAATCAATTGATGTAAGTAGTCGACATCACTCACGAAATGAAGTAATAAATAACAAACTAACAAACTATTCCAAGGTTTGATTTTGGGGATGAAAAATAAAGGTTCCCAAGAAACCCCTCGCTTTCGTGCTAAGGCCCTTTCACAAAAAAATATTACGTACATTAATCACGCAGCTCACCCATAGCGAACAGTGATTTCAAGCTTCCAGGTAACCCAACTTGTTCCGTATAGCAATATGTTCAACATTAATCTCTGGATATATTAATGGTGTACTCACATAACTACTCAATAATGAAAGGCGAGTTCAGCAGGCGGCGCGCCGGCGACTCTGCAACCAAGAGATAAATACCATCGTTATTCGCTTGCCGAGCTTGCTTGGAGACGAATGTGAGGATCATTAGTGGGCATTTATTTAGCGGGCGATTATTCTAGGTCTAATCAGGTTCCCGCGAGACAGTTTGTACCTAGTATCGATCGCCAATACATGTACTTTTTAAGTTTTAAGATAAGCAACTCTCGTGTTCACAGCAGTACTACACTTATTCTAGTAACTTTTATTTTTAACTGACTAAAAAGTCTATTTTCTCAATTCGTCGGAATCTTTTTTTTTTCATGTATGTTCACTAATTACTTCGAAGATGGCAGAAATAATAATATATTTTATTGTTTGAAAGGGTAGACTTCCCACGTGGACTCATTTCCATCAAATCAGGATTGGATGATGGGATCCTGGAGAAATGGAGGGAACTTCTCAAATTTTTAAGGCAACTCATACAGCGTCCATACCGACCTCTAATGAAGGTTATCCTCGTTGAAATTATTTCCCTGCGGTGCTGTAGCGTTTCGAAGTCCGTTTTTATTTATACTACCTTTAATATCCACGTTGTTGTGTGATGATACCAGATTGTCCAGTTGAACAAACAAAAATGCTGTTATTATTAGCTATTTTGAGATTCGTTGTGTACTACTTTTAGAGTTCCGTAACTGAAGGGTGCAAAAAGGGTGAAAATATATAGAGTACCAAACTTGGAGCAATATAACAAAAAATAATTAAAACTGTCAAACTACGACCCGCCAACTGAATTGAAAGAAAACACATTTGTGATAAACATCATTGAGCGAGTCCGATTAGCACTTGCTTGAGTTTTCCTCGCATCTTTGTAGTAGACTCAACGTTTGTTTAAAGCAGCACCAGCTTTAAGGCGCCCGCAGCCCTACCTTGAGCCGAGCGGTATGCATATAGGGACAGTTCGCTGTGAGTGGTAAACCCAACGAACTTTCGTTCATTAAGCTCGTTTCAGTGGCGTAAGACACAATTCAATAAGATTAGGACGTGATTTGTTTCTCATTTTAGAGACTAAATGCAAAATAAGTCAACAGAGAACACAGAAGTGGTTATTCCGCAACGATACGATTTCATTACTTAGTGTGTATGCCACTTGAAAACATTTAACTATGCGACTGTCGGCACTGTTGACTTTTTCTTGCCAATAAACAGCGTTTAAATTTGCTAGGATAAGCTGAGTTCAGTGCTCGGTTGAATTTGCTTTCTGAAGTAATCAGACTAGGAGCTCTATTTGCGCTGAACTCCCGCGGCAGACAGCTGGCTCAGTTTTAATCAAGTCGCCGGTATTGTGTGCTTTTCTTTTGGCCGGTGCGTTTTTTATGGCCTTTTATTCCTGGCTCCGATGTGCCTATCAGATATTTTGAGTGAATACAGCCGCGGGCGGATAACGGGCTGCCAGTCTTCCGTTTCATCTTTTAGAGGCTGAATAAAATGCTTGTAAATAGGATTTTTTGAATTTCAATCAAAAACATGAATGCGAACCCATCTCTGGAATTTTTTAACCTTAACTGATTTGTTTTTTGTACAAATATTAAAATTCCATGATGATAACGCAGAGCCGAGCCGCTGCGAGAGGCCGGTGACGCGCACTCTGTCACAAAACAAATTGATTGCACATCAGCTGCAATCAAACAATACCAAACAACAGCGGTGGGCGAGCGGACCGGTTCAGTTGGGTTAGGGTTCATTTAGTCGTCGTCGTCAGGCTATACTAGTCCACTGCTGGACATAGCTCTCCCCTAAACAGCGCCACGTTGTGCTATCATAGGGGGTAATGCCCATAATCCCCACGCTGGGCATGCGGGTTGGGGATCGAAGTTCGGTGGAATTGTACTGCGATCAGGATTCATGTGAATTGGAACGGCGCGAGGAAGGCTTATGTCGAGCAGTTGACGATGACGCGCTTATTGATAAATTGAGGTATATAACTACTATAGTTTAAGGGTATCTGTTACTAACATTTGTTTTTACTTGTTTGAGTACGGGTTTATTTAAAGTCTGAAAATATTTTATTCTTGCCAGGTGACTCGAGAAACGTTGTTTTGCTATTATATAATGCCAGCGACCTATTCTCAAACCTATTAAATATATAAAAACATCATAAAAATCGGTGGTGCCATTTCGGAGAAGCGCGATAACAAACACTGTGATATGTGATATTTTTATATTACATTACAGTTTGTATTCCCCGAACCCATCCACTAAAATATTCCTCGGTGTCGTTTCTTTCTAAATTCAATAAAAAAAAATACATTATAGGTATGGGTTATTTTTTGCATCAATGCACAGTGCACTGTTGTTTTGCTCGTAAGGAAGGCGTTGTATGTTCTGGTAATTGGCCATCATACTCGTACTTATAGCACAAAGTAGCATTGTCACGGATAGCTGACGCATGCAGAGAGAGGAAATCGTAAAATCAATCACATGTATGATTGATCGCGGCTGGTACACCATTCATTAATCATTCACCTAGCCATGTTGCAATAGTGCCAAGACTGGCTAATATCTAATTTTAATATTAAAACGTGTAGGTAAATTCTATAAGTATGTAGCACATACTTATTTTACTTAATTACTTATTATTATTATTACTTGTAGTTTAGTGGACTGAATTTGTCGGGCAGATAATTAAAACCGAGATTTACTATTTTTAAGCTATATTATACTATAGTCAAACAACCCGTCTGCAGGGTCGGCGAAGCACGAACTCTATGTACAATACTGACAACATAAGAATTTAAAACAATATTGCCACAATAAAAGTGTGGTAAGATATCGCGAACATAGTGCGCAATAAATGTACAGTTAGTTCATTTGCTTTCAACTCTTCAATTAGGACCAAATGAACCATTTAACATATGGCCCATGGAGAGAATCGAACCGACGTAAAGCAAATGCCTTAAACCAATACAAACAAGGCAGTACGGCGCCACATCACAGTGTGTTTAGACTAAACCGACAATTTGCCTATTCCCTATCTCGAGCGGCAATTATCGGCGAGTTTACACTGGCGCGAGCGGTGGGCTGGAGCTGTGGCGTTGGCATAGCTGTTGTTAGCGGCGCCCGCCGCTCCGCGTGACGTCACCGTTGTTAAACATTGTGGGATTGGAACTTTCCATCCGCCACCTATCGACTAATAGGTATTTATCAAGATAGTGCAGTTAAGTAATCACCAGATTACAGTGCTTTCCGTGGGACGGAATATAATATTTTTACCTGGTACTTTAGCGCAGGGAATCCCAGTTGAAGCAGAATAAGCGTTCATCTATTTGGAATACTCGTTAATATAAATTTGATTGTGATATCGGTTCAAACTTTTGGTAAACGGTAAAAAACAAATAACAAAAATAAATATCAGCGTGAGCGAATTTTTGCGCCTCTAGACATGTAGTTCTATTGTGGTGTCTTATTGCATTACATATTGTATTTTGAGTGAAACAAACCGTCGCTGGGGCGTGGGAGAGAATGTAATATTCACGATATGAAAGATACAAAGAATATTGAGCACTACAGGAATATACGAAACTGCTTTAATGCCGTGACCTTTGCTCAGTAGCGGTGAAACCTATATTAAAAAATAAATTATTAACTGTTACTAAGACAAAGACTTGCTTTCAAGAAAAAGTACCTTTTACATTTCATTCAACTCCTTTTTCATTCGAGTCTCAAGTCGCCCTAATCAGTAGTCTCCTTACAGCTCTACAACATTGCTCGACTGAAATATGCATTTGGACACCAATGAGACACCATTGGTTAGTAAAGTATAAAGAGAGCAATGTGCTAACAAATGGGTTGACAGTTTGGTACTATTTTAAATAACCTAATTAGAGGCTAAAAATTCCACCCATGCCGGAAATTTTTAGCCTCTAAATAGGTTTTTCAAAATTGTCCTTAGCACGGGTTAGTGCATTAAAAATAAAAATAGTATAGTTTGGTACTATTGTAAATTGTTTTATAAGATAATTGATAAAAACATAACATAACCACACGCCTGTATCCCAGAGAGGTTTGTTAACAAATTAAGAAAAAAAAAGTAATAGTTTTACACTATTTTTATTTTTAATGCACTAACCCGTGCTAAGGAACAAATTTAAAAACCTATTTAGAGGCTAAAAATTTCACCCATGCCGGGATTCGAACCCGCAACCTCTGGCTATCCGTACCAGCGCTCTACCAATTGAGCCAATGGGCGACTCACGGCATCAGTGAAATTTCGAACCTCTTTTAGCCTCTAAATAGGTTTTTAAATTTGTTCCTTAGCACGGGTTAGTGCATTAAAAATAAAAATAGTGTAATCATGTGAGTACAGTGATATCGTTCCGATGTTAAACCTAACTGCAAAGTAGGTAGTCGGGGCAGTAAGTAATGCAATTTGCTTAAGTCAGATGTCGCTGCCTGTACGTAATACAGAGAATATTGTAAAGAGGTTCGAAATTTCACTGATGCCGTGAGTCGCCCATTGGCTCAATTGGTAGAGCGCTGGTACGGATAGCCAGAGGTTGCGGGTTCGAATCCCGGCATGGGTGAAATTTTTAGCCTCTAAATAGGTTTTTAAATTTGTTCCTTAGCACGGGTTAGTGCATAAAAAATAAAAATAGTGTAATCATGTGAGTACAGTGATATCGTTCCGATGTTAAACCTAACTGCAAAGTAGGTAGTCGGGGCAGTAAGTAATGCAATTTGCTTAAGTCAGATGTCGCTGCCTGTACGTAATACAGAGAATATTGTAAAGAGGTTCGAAATTTCACTGATGCCGTGAGTCGCCCATTGGCTCAATTGGTAGAGCGCTGGTACGGATAGCCAGAGGTTACGGGTTCGAATCCCGGCATGGGTGAAATTTTTAGCCTCTAAATAGGTTTTTAAATAAGTAATAGTTTTGTAAAAAAAAACCTTTTGAATTGTGTCACTCTAAGTGACAACTATGCATTTACTAAGCTATATTTGAGATCCGTTATAGACAGTTGCGTGAGGCTGGGTAGATCTAATGTCGGTCGTCATAAAATGTTAAGACTGAAACCATTCAAATACCTTATATGTCAAGAGACAAGCGGTAACTTTAAAAACCTATTTAGAGGCTAAAAATTTCACCCATGCCGGGATTCGAACCCGCAACCTCTGGCTATCCGTGCCAGCGCTCTACCAATTGAGCCAATGGGTGACTCACCGGCATCAGTGAAATTTCGAACCTCTTTACACTATTCTCTGTATTACGTACAGACATCTGGCTTAAGCAAATTGCATCACTTACAGCCCCGATTACCTACTTTTTTAATTGGCTCAATTGGTAGAGCGCTGGCACGCATAGCCAGAGGTTGCGGGTTCGAATCCCGGCATGGGTGAATTTTTTAGCCTCTAAATAGGTTTTTAAATTAGTCCTTAGCACGGGTTAGTGCATTAAAAATGAAAATAGTATAATCAAGCGGTAACTTGCAAATTGCAAGTTTAACTTGCAAACACTTGTTGGTAAGAATACGGACGGCCCTATTGTAGTAATAGGTAGGGTCTGTACCTACGACGTGTTTCAGTCGATGTGACATATAAAGGGCTGTATCAGTTGAACGTGAAGATAATCTTTACGTAGTCAATGTAGCGGTAGTTCCCGCTTCTTATATCCTGCGAGCCTTTTGTGTTTCTCTATAGCTTCTTTTTACTCGTGGCCGAGACAGAAAAAGTAATAACGGAGTCTGGAAGATAAACCTTTATTTTCTATTAAACCGTCATATTTTGTGTGAAAAGTTAATATGATGGAGTAGAGGAGTAGATTACTTAGAAAACCATTACTTGGTAAAATCTGCTTACAATGAGTTTTTTGTAGGATTCCGTAGTCAATATGGAACCCTTTAGTAGCAAATTTTTGTTAGAACACTGTCCGTCCCCCTTCCTTCTTAGTAAGCTTTGCAAGTTAACGAGTAGTAGGCTACAAACTTACAAAAGAAAAACTTCTTACAAAGCCATCGAAAATTACTTTTATAAAGTTTTTAGTTCCGTAAAGCTTAAAATAAAATAAACTTTATTTCAAAGTAAATAATTTACATTTTATACTATTTCTATTTTTAATGCACTAACCCGTGCTAAGGACAATTCTAAAAACCTATTTAGAGGCTAAAAATTCCACCCATGCCGGGATTTGAACCCGCGACCTCTGGCACGGATAGCCAGAAAGGAAAACTTCTTACAAAGCCATCGAAAATTACTTTTATAAAGTTTTTAGTTCCGTAAAGCTTAAAATAAAATAAACTTTATTTCAAAGTAAATAATTTACATTTTATACTATTTCTATTTTTAATGCCCGTGCTAAGGACAATTCTAAAAACCTATTTAGAGGCTAAAAAATCCACCCATGCCGGGATTTGAACCCGCGACCTCTGGCACGGATAGCCAGAGGTCGCGGGTTCGAATCCCGGCATGGGTGGATTTTTAGCCTCTAAATAGGTTTTTAAAATTTACATTTTGTTTGCTGAATGTCCATTTGTAGTGTAAAATGTAAGTCGCTACCTTTGGGCCTTAGTGTAGTTAAGAAAACACACGACACTCGAACATCACTCGTTCACGAGCATAACGCAGGGGTCAGCCCGGCCCGGCCCGGCCACCACGACACCTCTCGAATGACCTTTAACGATCCGCCAGATTAAGGTCCTAGCAGGTAAAAAAACCCCCCCTTTTACGGAACCCTACACAGCGCGTGCCCGACACGCACTTGACCGGTGTTTTGTGTTCGCTCAATAATCATGCAATCGATGACATACTGTCTGTAGACAAAGAAGCTATAAATGGATCCAAATAGCATCGTTATCATCGATAGCATCGTTCGATTAAGAACCCATAAAACTTATTAAATTCGGTGATGGGCAATTCGGCATACATGACATAATTTAACAGACTATCAAAAATAAATATTTTATGTCCTTTGACATGAAGTAGCACTATTCATCAAACTTTTATTTGACAATTAGACTGTTATTTTTTTCTTTCAACCACCTGAAATAACATTTTGACACTCGCGTAAGTCAATAGGATATATGTGAATATATCATTATTATTAACTACTTTAATTCATTAATTCCTAGTTTAATATGTATTCGGATCTATGAACAGGAAACGAAACATCTTTCAAACGATATCATTGACGGGAAATGCCAGCACAATTAACTGTTTATGAACTGGAAGCTAGGACACTGACTAATGGTGCGTTGGCGAAGTAATCCGAGAGGTGATGGCGGCCGCGCCGGGCGCCGGACGACGGGCGATGGGTAGGGTTGAAAATGACACGTTAAATAAACGTATCTTTCAAACAACATCTGTGTTTTTCGACAAAATAAACTTGCAAAATATTTTATTTTATTTTATTCTCTAGGAAAACTAACAGCTATAACAGGTTTACATTACATAGATAAATACGACACACTCAGCCAACTCACAACTTTCCTTGCGGATCGTCGATTGAATCTTTCGCAAGTTTGTTTTTTACAGTGTATTTTTCGCATTATTCGTTTTAACCTTTTTAACGGTCGCTTGATTTTTAGAGCCATAAAAATCATGATCGCTTTTTGTATGGAATATCAAGATGGAATATTTTCAATTGATTTGTGTATGTATGTAAGAAAATAGGACATTCGATTACATTAACTACCTACATTACAAATTACAATTCGTAATATATATTTTCGACTAATAAGCAAGATTTTATTGCCTTTAGTTGTTAAATATGAAAAATACATGGTATTAAATAAGTTTGTACGAGCATGACGTATTTTTCAGACGAATCTCCAATTTGTTTTTTTATTCGAAATATAGATTTATTTTACAGGATAGATACATAGTTTCGAAACAAACGCAATATAAATTTGCTATTTTCAACCCGAACGACCGGCGCCGGCGGCTGGTTGTCCACGCAGCAAATGCACCGTTGCGTTGCGACACCGGCGTGTGCGGATGATTAACCGAACTATCTCGGTGGTGAGAGGAAACACCTGCGCGGCGACATTACGCTTCTGTGTCGCACGTTTTCTGTCGTCGACTTTGTCTTTCTTTTGATAGATAGATAGAGAGAGAGAGAGAACACTTCTATTCTATAAATATAAAAATGAATTGCTGAATGTGTTGGTAAGCGCAAATCTCGAGAGCAGCTGAACCGATTTTTTTAGAACATTTCTTGAAGCTCTAGGATGGTTCTTATGGAAAGAAAAAAATATTTAAGAATCGATGGTACGAAGTCCGCTGGGTCAGCTAGTTCTATATAAAAATATAAATTACACAGATATTTCTTGACCTAAGAGTACAGACGGCGGCCTTGGCTTCGCATTTCACGTCAAACATAACCGTCAAAACCAGAATACAATGGTTTTTAAATCAAAACAACCTGAAATAAATGTGCATGTTACAAAGGTCTTACACGAACTGTCAAAAAATTGCCCATCAATCTCTTATTTGTAGGGTTCCGTAGTCAACAAGAAACCCTTATGTTTCCTTCTGACTGTCTGTCCGCGGCTTAGCTCCATTAATAGATGAAATTATTTACATATTGATCACGCCAACACCATGGTATAGTAAAATCTTAAAAAAATGTTTTTTGGGTCGTCGTCGTCGTCAGGCTATACTAGTACTGCTGGACATAGCCCTCCCCTAAAGAGCGCCACGTTGTGCTATCATAGGATGTAATGCCCAAACTTAATTTATGGATACATTTTTTGTATCGCCTGTACCATAGTGTAGGGTGTCGAAGCATTGGTCCTTTAGAAATACTTTGAGTGTAGGAAAACCATTTTTCCGGAATCCGTTTTCGCAATTAAAATGGAGCTTGAACTCTCCTTTTCCTGGCTAATCGGTTTAATAAAAACGTGAAAAAATTCAGGGCAGTAACACATAACAACGAAATTAAAAAGAATACTATCACGGCTAAGTAGACTTTACAACTTAACGAATAATAGGTGAGCCACTTATAGAAGGAAATCTTCGTACAAAATACATTGAAAATTACGTTGATGATGTTGTCAGTTCTGTAAACCAGGTAAAAACGCTCCTCCTACGGAACCCCACAAAGCGCGTGGCCCAACAAAAGCCTCTTTTTGATACTTCATCCCGGATCTTGCCGAAATGTGGGTTTATTCCAGCTGTCGCGCGTGGCGTGGCATTAAGGCGGAAACACATTATTAACACGCCACGCGACCCGACGAAACGCGACGCGTGTTGAGTCGAATCAAATTGTACTATTTTCCTTGACTAGAATCACACTATGAACATCCGACGCGACCCCATGCGCACGGTAATTGCGCGGTGTGCATCGGGTGTCGACACGTCGCGTCGGGTCACGTTTTAATAATGTGTTTCCATCTTAAAGCGGGTGGTTATAAATCGAAACTCAGATTTTTTTTCAGCCGGTCTCGTCAGCATTGCCGCCATTACCAGCCGCGCGAGCGAGATATAGCAGCTAGTGTCAACATTAGCATCTCAAAGTGCACGCCGCGCGAACACAATACCATTTGAATTTTAAATCAGTCTTATTTGGATAACGACGAAGAATAGCGTCCTCCGCGCGGTAATGACGCGCTCATTGAAATATATCAGCGCGATCAAAACCTCGTGAGGTGACGCGCTCGAGACAGTGAGAGCCAGAAGCTGTGCGTCGACAGCGAGTAAACGTTCAGTGACTCATTGACTGTCTGTTGTTTTACAATCAGTTAGCATTAGCTGTAGTCTGAGATCTCGTACTCTGTAGAGCTGACATTTCAGAACCCCTCCTTATTTCCTCCCTAGGCGACTCAAGAAATATTTTCTTCACAGGTGTCTAGCTCCACGTCGACTGCCAGTCAAATCAAAACATTTTTTTAATTAAAAGCAGAATTTACATTCTGTTTGTTAAATGTCACTACAGTGTAAGCCGCTGCCTTTGGGCGTAGTTCGTAGTCAGTCCAAAAAGGTGACTGGCCCACCTACTAAGTAAAGATAGGTATAACCGAGCGCGTGCCGGACCATCTGTGTCCCTCAGTCACTATGCGATCGGAAGCAGACGGAATTCCGCCGCCGAAGCGGTTATTGATGTCGGCCGATCCGTCTTGTCTCTGCGATGTTATACCGGAAAAGGATTTATCCACATCGCCCGTCCCACGTAGCACGGGGGGCGGATTTGGCTCGGCAGCGCGGCTGAATCTCGTCACGGAGCAAACGTCGCGCGAGGATCGCGATTCAATAAAACTTGTGCATCCTCGGCAATAAGCGCGGCGGGGCGAGCCGGGGGCGGGCGCGGGGAGGGCCGGCGATATTCAATACGCCGGATCAGCGACTCGACGATCTCCTTAAACTCCACACGACCAAAGCGACGCTGCGACGCGATTACACTAATCCAATCGGTACTGACGATGTGATTGTCTTATTTTTGGGCGATATGATTTGTTATTTCTAGCTGCATGCTCATTGCTCACCGCTGTAGAATAAATCACCGCTATCGGCGCTTGTTTGCGAAATATTCAAATGGCGGGCGGCTAGCGGCAGGCACCAGGCACGCAGAGCGGTCGTCGCTCCGCGAACTCCGCACTATGTTTCAGTCGTTCGCTCTTTGTTATCACGATTTATGAACGGTTCTAATTCCCTATGATCTCAGTGTGACCGTGTTAATTTGGCACGGCGAAGGCGAAGTCTTTCATTAGCGTTTAATGGCGGTAACGCTGAAAAAAATAGAAAGTTCGCTCGAGGAACAACCTTCCACTAAAGGGACATAGGTACAGTGTTTCGTGGTTGGTGTTACTACATGTTGCTACAAAATATTAATCATTTTAGCACTGACCGACAGATAATTTAATTTATTATCTATGGAAAAGTAACAGCTGATAAACAATTTACGAATCTTTTTCTAGTTAGTGAGTCAATTACAGGTTTTCATCTGTAGCACTCTCTCGCTAAATTTCTGCAGGGATATAAAATATAGAAATAATTGTACATTAAGCAAACATCGCACTATATTACATTGAGAAGGAGGTATGGACTCCTAAATAAAAACAATCATTTTAAATCAGACTTTGCATTGCATGACTAATATTAAGTATTTATTTAAAAACCTATTTAGAGGCTAAAAATTTCACCCGTGCCGGGATTCGAACCCGCAACCTCTGGCTATCCGTACCAGATCCGTATCCGTATCCGTATCAGTTCTGGTACGGATAGCCAGAGGTTGCGGGTTCGAATCCCGGCATGGGTGAAATTTTTAGCCTCTAAATAGGTTTTTAAATTTGTTCCTTAGCACGGGTTAGTGCATTAAAAATAGTGTAAGTATTTATTTGTTAACTTCTTCTTCTTCAGGCTATATTAGTCCACTGCTAGACATAGCCCTCCCTTGATGAGCGTCATAGCGCAAGGTTGTGCTATCATTGGGGGGTAATGCCCATAATCCCCACGCCATTTGTTAACTAAACAAATTTTATTGACGCGATTTGATTGGATGGGCCTATGTAGGACTTTTAAGTCAAATAATACGGGGTACAGTGAGGTCGATCAGGCCATCATAGCCTAGTTTGGAGCACTCGGCGTGGGCTCGTAACCTGGAGACATTTGCGCGGCACACAAACCCAAAAGAGCGGAACAACCGAACTGACATTTTGTTCAACCGGCAAACACGTCGCTAAGCCGACACGTGCCAACTTTTAAATACTGGCGATTTTATCACTATTGTTCTTGGACGATTCACAGGAGTTAACTTTACAACTGAGTGGGTGGCAGTGGCATTCTGACGGCCACGGCTACATTTAAGGTCATCGGGACACAAGTCATCAACCGGTTTTATCTAGAATTAAAGGATCACGATAACAATAGTAAGACTATCTTTTCAGTTAATTGGCGTGGCTTGCAATAGCCCCTGAGATATTCTGAAGTCTAGCTGATATCTGTAAATCAGCTTCTGTGGCCCTCACAATAGAGTGCAAGTTCTCTTAACCAAATAAAAGAATGTACTTCAGCAAGTTCCCTAAACCCTATATTCTTAACTGCACCATTGTACAGCATACTCGAGGTCTAACAAATCACGTGGGAATATACATTCCTCTCTGTTGTGAATATGTCTTTATACAAAGGACTGACGAGTTCCACGATTTCGAAGAGGCTTAATATAAATCAATAAAAGTACTCGTTCAAGGAAAATAACTCGTCAGAATAATAATATAGGTACGTGTTTTCTAAAGGAACCTAATTCGATTCACGTGAAAAGAGAGTCGTTCCCGTGTGTGTTGTTCAGAGGCCTTCTCACCGATATTTTGTCCACCGAGTCGGAAATTTGATTGAAAATGTTTCTTTATAGGCCGCTTGCTTCTTGTATTACGGAAATCCATTTTCCGCCTATAATTTACAATCACACTCGAATTATATTACAATCGCTCCCGTTTGACAACTCAATTTATTTTCTTTTGGATTCTTCGAAAATTGGGTAGTAAAATCATATGCCATGTTTCTCGAGAGTAGCTGGACCGATTTTGCTAATTCTTTTTTTAGAATATTCCTTGGATGGATGGTTCTTACGGAGAGAAAAAAATTAAAAAAATTAAGAATCGATGGTAGGCGGTACGAAGTTCGCCGGGTCAGCTAGTAATAAAAGTAAATTATGCTCACGTTTGATATCGAAATGTTTCGTTCACCGGAACAGTTCTATCCCGAGGCACTGATTCGGAAAACATTGTCTGGCATATTAATTACCCTACAACCTCTTCTGAGACCTACCAAATATACTCGCAAATCATAAAAATCGGTGGAGCCGTATTAGAGATTGTTGTGACACGAGATTTTTATTATCTTCTATAATATAAAAACGAATCGCTGAATGTATTGGTAAGCGCAAATCTCCAGAGCAGCTGAACCAATTTCGCTAATTCTTTTTTTAAGAATATTCCTTGAAGTACGAGGATGGTTCTTACGGAGAAGAATTGACTGTTACGCTGTACGAAGTTCGCTGAGTCAGCTATATTTATTTGCTATAAATATATTAATTGTAAAACTGCCAAATTTCTGACTATTATTATTATTGATACTTTTATTGCACTTAAATTTTAACAATAAAATCGTACAATGTAACTTAATGCCATAAACATTTTCTACCAGTCAACCGCAGGAGATTGATGAAAAAGATTATTACTCGCATGTAGGCATGTAAAAAGCGGTGGTAGCTCAGTGGGTAGAACCATAGACTGGCAAGCGAGAGCCCCAGGTTCGATCCCGAGTGCGGGCATGTACCAATGACTTTGTTTAATTTCAAAGTTACGTACATTTGCGAATTTGCAGTCGCAATACCACACGCTAACGGTGAAGGAAAATATCGTGAGGAAACCCGCGGCTTGGTTGGCTCCGCACGTATTGACTAGTCTTTCCTGTGGGCTAGGCCGACCAAGTTGTCAGGATGGTATAGGTGCTGGGCAAGCCTACACCATCTATAAAACCATGACCCAGGCACTACAGCGTCGGAGTGGTCCCTTCACCCATCTAGTGTGAGTGAAGATACCACTGGACGCTATATAAATCATCTCATTAAGTAGGCATGCTTTTTTTTCTGGATAGTGAAACAAATCAAACCAAATCCACGACAAGTCAATTGGTCAATAACTTGGCCTCACTCGGCCAATCGGCCGGAATTGGCAGGATCCTGCTGGAATACAAGACTTAATGTATGTACGAATGAGGAACAAATCTCGCCATTTCAATTGTATTTCTTCTGTTTTCTGTATGTCTTTTATGTGTGCCAGTAAACATTATATTACTAAAACTGGTGCAAATAGCTCACTAAGCTTTGTAGTTCCCCGGTATGCCAGTTCAGGAAGCAATCAGCCGCCCCCGCCGCCGCCGCCGATACCAGAACTTGTCTAATTAACGGATGCAAATGAGCTGCTCGTCTCTGTGCATAGCTGAACGATCCAGGTGTGCGGAAATCTTGTCCTGTGTTATCTGGTGGCCCGCTCTAGATCACAGTTAGGATGGCGGGCTCGTGTTTTCAGCAACGAAGCAGCTAAAGTGTATCAAAGTTTCCTGCGGTGCAATAAATAGGTATTGTGCGAAAGTTACGCTCGTTGGCTCAAAGTGTTTTTCGCTTCTAAGTCGAGTAGGTAATTAGCCATGAGACTGTAGTTGATAACGGCCTCGGATTGCTTGTCAAAAGGACTAGCTCATCGTTAATAGTTCGAGTGAAGCTTTATTAAACTTATTAAGAAAGGGGTACATTTTGCTAGTAATATAGGCCTGCGCAGACGAAGAACTTTTGTCCCTTGGGGACAAAAGTCTCTGAATCGTAAAAAATGTCCTCCGAGTACTTGTCGCGGACTCAACGCTTACGGGGTGCGGTCATTTGTTCCCCGGAAATTGAGTGACGCGTACGCTATGGAAGGAAATATTCTGAGATTACATTGTGTTGTAATTTACATGAAGTTGAAAAAGGAAAGGCGTTTCAAAAGAAAACACTGAACTTTTGTCCAGTCAGGTCTCTTGATGTCCTCGGTAACTTGAGGGACTTTTTGTACGGGGTACTTTTAGTCCTTCGTGTGCGTCATTCGATACAATTTATAAGAGATCTAGATCGACGTACAAAAAAGTCGATAGTCCTGGGGATAGTCTCTCGTCTGCACAAGCCTTACATCATACAAAACTGCTGGCTGAGTTTAAAGTAAACAGCATGACCACTTTACAGCACGATCCTCTCGGTTGCACTCTGTATTGATCGGAACTTCTGACTTAACCTCTGTGGCGATAGTGAGGCGGTTCTAAAGTGGATCGCAGAGACGCTGCGGCAGGTAATGATCGTAAAAGCGTTATTCCTCCGCGAAGCACCGGCTTTATAATCCCGACATTCTTTGAATCTTTAATTCAGCATTTTCTTCTCCGACAGAGCAACCCAACGCATGCAAATTGTCACTTGGCAATACCGTTCAAACAATACCGCTCGAGTAATTTTTCCCTATTTTACAGGAGAGCCAAAACATTGCTATTTCGTAGAAACTGTTCTACGATGTTGGAAACATATTATCGCGGTGTTACCGTTTTTTTTAATAACGACCGCTGATTAGTCTGAATGCCTGAATCTGAATGGTAAATCAATTTGCGCTTAAAATCTGCACCCACGTCAAATTAGTCAAATTTCGACCTACATATGTAGCTTGCTAAGTATACAGTCGAAGGCGAATGCAGACTCTGGTTGGCGTTTGCTTTCCTGATCTTCGTAATAATAATACTGAAGAATTCAATGATTTTCACATAACGAATCTACGGATTTGTCCACTTTCAGTCGTTCGCTGTTCTCCGTACCTGTATCGTTACGAGTCGCATTTCCTTAAAATTTCGTTCGTCTCGGGTAGCTCATAAACTATCTTGTGCGCAAAACGTCACAGTGGTCCATTGCCATCCTTATATAAAGGATAGACCAATAAACACACATTAGCAATTATATAATTTTATAGGTACGTATATACACTAGCTGTCCCGGCGAACTTCGTACAGAAACATAATCTTTTTATACGATTCTTGTTACCATGGCAACGCAATAAATAAATGAATATCTTAGTTTGGCTAGAACAAAGGTTACGGTAACAATAGCATAATATCCCACGGGAACTCTTTACCGAGATATGAAGTATTCTATGTCTCTATTCAGATTTTAGCCCATCTGTATGCAGTTTCATGTTACTCCGTTCAGCTGTTATTGCATGATGGAGTATCAAACACCCAAACATCTTTACTAACTCTAACATTTATAATAAATAGGGATAATTATTCGGTTTTGCATTTGACTTTCACGAATACTCGCTAGGCTGACACGTCGCTTTGAGATAGTGAAAACCAATAGTACCCATATTGAACTGTTGATCTCATTAACACTCGTATTGATACACCTCCCCCCCGTCCCCCAACCACCCCAAACGCTCTAATTGTGACAAATACCGCCGTAAGTGAACATTGACAAATAATACACGCGTGTGAGCGAGCAACTTGATCGTTATCAACCCTTGTATGTCCCCACTGCTGGGGCACGGGTCTCTTCCTACATCGCAGGAAGGTTAGGCCATACTCCACTACGGGGGCCAAGTCCGGGTTGGTGGAGGATTGTAAGACAGTGGCGGGCCTTACTGTCAGAAGTTATCAAGCCGCCCATAAGGCCTCTGACATGGCTTAACGACTGCCATTATATGACAGCCGGCACCAACGGCTTAACGTGCCTTGCGAAGCACGGAAGCGCTCGGAAAAATGCCACTAGCGGTAGTCACGGGGCGCTCACCCATCCCGTACCTGACCGCGCCTGTTGTTGCTTAACCACGTGATTGATTCCAATCACTCGGTATATATATATATATATATGTCTGTGGATAAAAATGGGTGAATGTGTCCCTGTATCCCTGCGCTCGTGGCCTAGGCGAACCGAGTGATTGGAATCAATCACGTGGTTAAGCAACAACAGGCGCGGTCAGGTACGGGATGGGTGAGCGCCCCGTGACTACCGCTAGTGGCATTTTTCCGAGCGCTTCCGTGCTTCGCAAGGCACGTTAAGCCGTTGGTGCCGGCTGTCATATAATGGCAGTCGTTAAGCCATGTCAGAGGCCTTATGGGCGGCTTGATAACTTCTGACAGTAAGGCCCGCCACTGTCTTACAATCCTCCACCAACCCGGACTTGGCCCCCGTAGTGGAGTATGGCCTAACCTTCCTGCGATGTAGGAAGAGACCCGTGCCCCAGCAGTGGGGACATACAAGGGTTGATAACGATCAAGTTGCTCGCTCACACGCGTGTATTATTTGTCAATGTTCACTTACGGCGGTATTTGTCACAATTAGAGCGTTTGGGGTGGTTGGGGGACGGGGGGGAGGTGTATCAATACGAGTGTTAATGAGATCAACAGTTCAATATGGGTACTATTGGTTTTCACTATCTCAAAGCGACGTGTCAGCCTAGCGAGTATTCGTGAAAGTCAAATGCAAAACCGAATAATTATCCCTATTTATTATAAATGTTAGAGTTAGTAAAGATGTTTGGGTGTTTGATACTCCATCATGCAATAACAGCTGAACGGAGTAACATGAAACTGCATACAGATGGGCTAAAATCTGAATAGAGACATAGAATACTTCATATCTCGGTAAAGAGTTCCCGTGGGATATTATGCTATTGTTACCGTAACCTTTGTTCTAGCCAAACTAAGATATTCATTTATTTATTGCGTTGCCATGGTAACAAGAATCGTATAAAAAGATTATGTTTCTGTACGAAGTTCGCCGGGACAGCTAGTGTATATACGTACCTATAAAATTATATAATTGCTAATGTGTGTTTATTGGTCTATCCTTTATATAAGGATGGCAATGGACCACTGTGACGTTTTGCGCACAAGATAGTTTATGAGCTACCCGAGACGAACGAAATTTTAAGGAAATGCGACTCGTAACGATACAGGTACGGAGAACAGCGAACGACTGAAAGTGGACAAATCCGTAGATTCGTTATGTGAAAATCATTGAATTCTTCAGTATTATTATTACGAAGATCAGGAAAGCAAACGCCAACCAGAGTCTGCATTCGCCTTCGACTGTATACTTAGCAAGCTACATATGTAGGTCGAAATTTGACTAATTTGACGTGGGTGCAGATTTTAAGCGCAAATTGATTTACCATTCAGATTCAGGCATTCAGACTAATCAGCGGTCGTTATTAAAAAAAACGGTAACACCGCGATAATATGTTTCCAACATCGTAGAACAGTTTCTACGAAATAGCAATGTTTTGGCTCTCCTGTAAAATAGGGAAAAATTACCCGAGCGGTATTGTTTGAACGGTATTGCCAAGTGACAATTTGCATGCGTTGGGTTGCTCTGTCGGAGAAGAAAATGCTGAATTAAAGATTCAAAGAATGTCGGGATTATAAAGCCGGTGCTTCGCGGAGGAATAACGCTTTTACGATCATTACCTGCCGCAGCGTCTCTGCGATCCACTTTAGAACCGCCTCACTATCGCCACAGAGGTTAAGTCAGAAGTTCCGATCAATACAGAGTGCAACCGAGAGGATCGTGCTGTAAAGTGGTCATGCTGTTTACTTTAAACTCAGCCAGCAGTTTTGTATGATGTAAGGCTTGTGCAGACGAGAGACTATCCCCAGGACTATCGACTTTTTTGTACGTCGATCTAGATCTCTTATAAATTGTATCGAATGACGCACACGAAGGACTAAAAGTACCCCGTACAAAAAGTCCCTCAAGTTACCGAGGACATCAAGAGACCTGACTGGACAAAAGTTCAGTGTTTTCTTTTGAAACGCCTTTCCTTTTTCAACTTCATGTAAATTACAACACAATGTAATCTCAGAATATTTCCTTCCATAGCGTACGCGTCACTCAATTTCCGGGGAACAAATGACCGCACCCCGTAAGCGTTGAGTCCGCGACAAGTACTCGGAGGACATTTTTTACGATTCAGAGACTTTTGTCCCCAAGGGACAAAAGTTCTTCGTCTGCGCAGGCCTATATTACTAGCAAAATGTACCCCTTTCTTAATAAGTTTAATAAAGCTTCACTCGAACTATTAACGATGAGCTAGTCCTTTTGACAAGCAATCCGAGGCCGTTATCAACTACAGTCTCATGGCTAATTACCTACTCGACTTAGAAGCGAAAAACACTTTGAGCCAACGAGCGTAACTTTCGCACAATACCTATTTATTGCACCGCAGGAAACTTTGATACACTTTAGCTGCTTCGTTGCTGAAAACACGAGCCCGCCATCCTAACTGTGAGCTAGAGCGGGCCACCAGATAACACAGGACAAGATTTCCGCACACCTGGATCGTTCAGCTATGCACAGAGACGAGCAGCTCATTTGCATCCGTTAATTAGACAAGTTCTGGTATCGGCGGCGGCGGCGGGGGCGGCTGATTGCTTCCTGAACTGGCATACCGGGGAACTACAAAGCTTAGTGAGCTATTTGCACCAGTTTTAGTAATATAATGTTTACTGGCACACATAAAAGACATACAGAAAACAGAAGAAATACAATTGAAATGGCGAGATTTGTTCCTCATTCGTACATACATTAAGTCTTGTATTCCAGCAGGATCCTGCCAATTCCGGCCGATTGGCCGAGTGAGGCCAAGTTATTGACCAATTGACTTGTCGTGGATTTGGTTTGATTTGTTTCACTATCCAGAAAAAAAAGCATGCCTACATGCGAGTAATAATCTTTTTAATCGAGTAATAATCGTATTGATACACCTCCCCCCCGTCCCCCAACCACCCCAAACGCTCTAATTGTGACAAATACCGCCGTAAGTGAACATTGACAAATAATACACGCGTGTGAGCGAGCAACTTGATCGTTATCAACCCTTGTATGTCCCCACTGCTGGGGCACGGGTCTCTTCCTACATCGCAGGAAGGTTAGGCCATACTCCACTACGGGGGCCAAGTCCGGGTTGGTGGAGGATTGTAAGACAGTGGCGGGCCTTACTGTCAGAAGTTATCAAGCCGCCCATAAGGCCTCTGACATGGCTTAACGACTGCCATTATATGACAGCCGGCACCAACGGCTTAACGTGCCTTGCGAAGCACGGAAGCGCTCGGAAAAATGCCACTAGCGGTAGTCACGGGGCGCTCACCCATCCCGTACCTGACCGCGCCTGTTGTTGCTTAACCACGTGATTGATTCCAATCACTCGGTTCGCCTAGGCCACGAGCGCTTCTTGAGCAACTTGATACAGGGACACATTCACCCATTTTTATCCACAGACATATATATATATATATATATATATATATATATATATATATATATATATATATATATATATATATATATATATATATATATACATATACATATACAGACTTATACACAAGCGTCACGTTGTAGCGTTCGCTAATCGCTTGTAAATACATACATCTACAGCCTTGGTAGAGTTAATACAAAACAACAAGTATCTCGGTGCTTGGGCAGTTGAGGACAATGGAGGGTCTCAATACTTTAAGCCCGAACATGAAAATGTAACCAGATATGAATCATGTAAACTTTTTCGAATTATTTTATCTGTTCTGTTTTCTTAGTACGTTTTGCTGAAAATTGATATGAGACATTATGTTTTCATGTGGTTGTATTGTGTATATCTTGTGTTTTCAGAATTATCTATCTATGTGGTTGTATTGTGTATATCTTGTGTTTTCAGAATTATTCAATCTAAATAAAGACTTGTGTGATTTCTTTAAATCTATAAGGCTGGCCTAACTCAAATTCTGACCTCAAGATAGGGGTTACAGAAGTGTAGGAGCGATAGAAGAGCTTGTGAAGTGTCTACAAATTAGCATCTCTAATGGCGGAACGAGGTCGCGCTACCAATGTGTTTAGAATAAAAGCTTCCCAGAACTGAGCTAAGTGTTAAGTGGTTCGCAGATATTTTATTTAATGTCTCTACTAACCTCTTTTGGTGACCTCTAGTGTCAGGCTTTACTAGTTCACCATAAGGAAGCTACAAGCAGCGTCAGAACAGAGCAGCTTATATTTTATCTGTACACAAACGCTCCATAAAAGAAAGTGAAAGGGCTCACTGCCTTCACTGCCACTGACTTGACCTTGACTATCTCGTTAGCCTACTGGTACCATGTCTGGTTACCATGCCAGAGGTCGTGGGTTCGATTTCCACAAAAGAATAGTCTCTGTCTGGGCGTATTTGCATGGTTATGTTCTTGCTCGGTTAGCATAGTACAGGGTAACACTATTTTTATTTTTAATGCACTAACCCGAGCTAAGGAACAAATTTAAAAACCTATTTAGAGGCTAAAAATTTCACCCATGCCGGGATTCGAACCCGCAACCTCTGGCTATCCGTACCAGCGCTCTACCAATTGAGCCAATGGGCGACTCACGGCATCAGTGAAATTTCGAACCTCTTTACAATATTCTCTGTATTACGTACAGGCAGCGACATCTGACTTAAGCAAATTGCATTACTTACAGCCCCGACTACCTACTTTGCAGTTAGGTTTAACATCGGAACGATATCACTGTACTCACATGATTACACTATTTTTATTTTTAATGCACTAACCCGTGCTAAGGAACAAATTTAAAAACCTATTTAGAGGCTAAAAATTTCACCCATGCCGGGATTCGAACCCGCAACCTCTGGCTATCCGTACCAGCGCTCTACCAATTGAGCCAATGGGCGACTCACGGCATCAGTGAAATTTCGAACCTCTTTACAATATTCTCTGTATTACGTACAGGCAGCGACATCTGACTTAAGCAAAGAGTCGCCCATTGGCTCAATTGGTAGAGCGCTGGTACGGATAACCAGACGTTGCGGGTTCGAATCCCGGCATGGATGAAATTTTTAGCCTCTAAATAGGTTTTTAAATAGTACAGGGTATCCTAGTTTGGGACCACGATAAGTATTGCCTTGTGTGGAAGTGTTTTTTTATTACTAAGGAGACGCGAAAATAGTATACTATAAATACCTTTAAGGCTAAAGACTACAAGACAACCGCTTAGAAATGGTCAAGAAAAACTAATGCAATTAAGCAACGTAGACTGACTGAAAATCAGCGCTGAAGGCCGTTCATAGCAGCAGGGACACGCCGTGACCTTTGATGTTCTTTTCTTTTTTTTAATGTTATGTAGTAATGTGTTTTAAGCTTGTTTTGTTCTTGTCGCGTGTGTACTGTGGCTATAGGATTTTTTTTTCTTCTTCTCCTTCATAATAAATGAAAGCACAAAAAGTAACAGACTGGCTGCTAACACTTAATTATGATTCTACTGAAGATCTCCTAAAAATAATATGTTAACTGAATCACAAAAAAAAAAAAATTATAATAATAACAATAATAAAAAAAATATATATATATTACACGGTGCTTCTACACACACACACACACACACACACAAACAAACACAAACACATACATACAGTACGCATGCATCTTATTTTACTACATTGCCATTTTGTAATTTCCCAAATTATAGTTATAATTTCCTGTCCAACTCAACTAAAGAAAAAAAAAAAAATGCAATTGCGAAACAATGCACTGTAAGTTTAGTGAGGGCCTGGAGATCTGTCACACAGGATCTTTCCTAGTATGGACTCCAGCCTCTCACATAGGAATAAGTCCTGATTGTTCAAATTGTATTATACATTGTGTGACACCTCTGTGAGAAGGAAATAAATAAATTACTTACTTACTTACTTACTTACTTACTTACTTACTTACTTACTTACTTACTTACTTACTTACTTACTTACTTACTTACTTACTTACTTACTTACTTACTTACTTACTTACTTACTTACTTACTTACTTACTTACTTACTTACTTAATTAACAATCGTATTAATTTTTCGAATTCCAATTGCCTCTATATTTGACCTTAACAATCTAGTTATGGGTGACATGGACTCCAACACAATGAAGCACATTTTCTTGGTCAGTAAAAATATTATATTAAACGGGTCAAATCGCGATTATTTATAAGGTAAAACGTAATTACCTTATTTCCCGACGTTTCGGCAGCGTTACAGTCGAGTACCGGGTACTACGCGAGACCACGGCAACTGTAACGCTGCAGAAACGTCGGAAAATAAGGTGATTACGCTTTAACGACGAATTCGAATAATTTAACGAATAGTCGACCAACTTCCAATGGAAAATTTAGTTCAAATTTCATTGAAAATAATTTTGAGTTGTTAGTAGCAATATTAATTTGGTTTCTTGACAGCAATCAAGCGCATGCACTGCGCGTGCCTCGAGACGCAGTTGGTCGGTTTTTATTTTTCGTATTTGTAGAATTTTGATTAAGTAAATTTTTGTTTTGATATTACGATATCTGCTTCACTTGCCCATGAGTGGAGCCCATGCTGAAAGGCGTTTTCCCTGTGACCCTCTCGATCCCTCCTCCATTACATTCAGCGGCTTTAGTAATGTCATTGACCCATCGAGTCAATTTGTATAAGAAATAAAAATGGAACTGGGAAATTCCAACCTTTTACGCATAGAAACTGCTGTAACATTATTCATATTGAAAAAACGTTTTCAGGTGATGCCGTATTATTTCGATAACACGTCACATATCTGGTCGGTTAAATAAGAAAAGACAGTGTTAAAACGTGAGGAGCCAACTAAGTAGCAGTTTTAATCACGATGTCTTTCTTCGCAGTTTGTAAGCGAAGCTTTCATACCTCGTTATAATGTGAGGTGTGGATTAATTTAAAACAAAATTTGCCTGCGGTCGGAGATCTCGACTCCGGAGCGACTCGGCGGAGCGACTAATTGAAGAAGATAAATACAGCGGCAGGCGACTAATTAATGCGTTGATTAGGAAACTTGGGTGCCTATTTCAATTGAATCAGGAGAGCACTTCCTAAGGATTTTATTGCTGATCTTTAGAAGGTAAAAAGCAAAACTTACTTGCAGTTGGAAAGCTTTGCCTGAAAGTGAAGTCGTTAATAAATCAGTGGAAATACGTTGTTTGTCAGCTCGCCTAGTACTAACAAGGCTTGAAACTCTTCGTGTCGTTGTGTTCCGAGTCCTTCTAAATTGGATCCTCTTCGCTAAGTCCAGGCAACAGAAGCAGTGATATTGATCCGCGAAGTTATTCACAGCCGGCTGCGCCTCGGGCAAGTTTGTGAGCTCCATCAATACGAGAGCACTTACTGAAGTTCTTGTCGTATTCAGGTACACAATAGTTAGGGGAGGGATGTTTTGATGTTTGTTTCTGAGTCCTTAGAGTATAGTACAATAACGGAGTTAAATGAAACTTAGCATACAGATAGACAAACCGCTGAATTGAGACTCGGATACTTATTATCCCGCTAATGCGTTTATAGGATAATATTTCATTGTTAGCTACAAGTTTTCAAGCTCAAATCTAAGATTTAAGATAAATATTTTTCTATCGCGCTGCCGTGGTTACAAGAATCGTGTGAACGGATTCTGCATGTGTAAATACGAAGTTTGCTGGAACAGTTTGCTGTACATAACACATAATAGGAACTATCTGAGAATATCGAGTGAACGAAGACGCAAGATATCGTCGTGTCAAACTCAGCCACTATTTGTACGCGCAAAGCCTTGGATGGGGCCGGGTGGTCGAGCTACTTACATCGCTATTTAGAAAACTGTTTGAAATGGAAATTGTGACTGATCAAAGTGAGTAGATTTAACTTTATGTAATAAACCTACGCCTGTAATAGAGTTCGGCAGGGACTTTGGGCTAGCGAGAATCAAATCAAAGTTTTTATTCAAAATTATACACAAACTGTGACTTATTGAAAGTTTCAAGCAAAATTAGGTATCCATTTAAAAATCTACATCGTTTTGAAGAAAAATGGACCAAAATCCAAACTATAAACGACTTCTGTGGCGCAGTGGTAGCGCATCTGCCTATTGTGCGTGAGCTCCCTGGTTCGAACTCCGGATGCGGACAAAAAAAAGCCTCAGATCTTGGATGTTTACATGTTTGTGATGTCGCTGTTTCTGCCCACGATACAGGGTATCCCAGTGTGAGGCCAGAAGCAATGCATGTGCCTGTATGTAAATGTTATGTTAAACTTAGTTTTTTGTTACTTAATTAACAGAGTTTACATATTATGTAAAACCTAGTGCTGAATGATTTGGTGGAAGTGCTGAAAATTCCAGACTTTTTTTGAGACATGACGTTGTACACGAATGAAAGCTAAAGTTGTAAGGACAAATATAATTTAATCTTTTGAGTAAGGTCAAAGTCAATAAATTTTATTCCCTATAAAAACATAATGTTTACTTGATGAGCGTCAAAGCTGTTAGTTTCACATTTAAGAGATTATGTGAAGAAAAAACTAAGAAGGAAGAGTAGGCAGGTGTGATGAAAATCAACAGTGTTATTTATGAAAACACGATTCCTCCAAAACAGTCTTCAAATACCTCAATGTTTAAGTCTGGGGGTCCTGCAACGGGTTTCAGTTCTCAAAGACTATCTAAATAAACAAATGAGCATTATAAGGAATCTTGTTTTATTTCAATGGCAAAACAATTTTCAGCAAAGTTTTTACTAAACAGTTGCGGCCCAGCACTTTGCGACTCAAAATAGATCAATCAATCAAAAAGGTTTCCTTCAAAACATCACAGAAACTGCGGTTTAATGAACTTTACAAGTCAAACTACTTGCCAGATTAAATATCAAGATGATTTTTGAGAAAAAATTAACAAACCAGCTCCAAACTTAGTCTTAATTAACAAAATTTGCATTATTATTTTAAAACACAGCTCATGCATTGCACTGGCGTTAATTCCAGACAAATCATTGTCATCTAAATATCCCTAATGATACAGTAGCCCTTTTGGCACAAAGTGTACCTTACACTCTTACTACTTTCTCACTTGCAATCATTAGGTCCTCCTGAGTGCCGGTGTGAGTGCTCGCAGGGCAGGATAAAAGTTAGTCCATCATCTGGGAAGTACCGCACAAGCGGTTCAAATTATAAATAGCGATAATTTTTATGTTGTTTTGTGTAAAGAGGACTGCCTTTTTAAATTTGTAAGAAAATATTGTAAGAAAAGTCTAGCTGACTACCAGTATAGGTAGTGGCTCTATTGTTTACCGAAATACCCCGCATAGATATTCCAGCACAGCTTGCACTCAGTCACGAACGGCTCGTTACATTGTTGAGTGAGTTCAACCTCACGCCATTTTGCAGATCTGTGCCAGGCACTGAACATTTTTCTGCCTTTACTTTATCCTATATAATTTATTTAAGTAGCTTAACGGCACCGTCTATCGACGGTAGTTAGGTTATACGATTACTGAGACGCCGCCGTATAGCCCGAGTCATGATTGCTGTGGAAAAGGTGCCTCAAAATTTGCTTGAAGAGACATTGTATCAAATAAAATAGGACATACAAAGACTCGCAGAAAAAAACATTTGTGTTTTGAATGCGAAAAATCAAGTTACTGCATTAATAATGAAACAACCATTACCAGTAGTTTTCTATTAAATTTTAAACGTTGTCTAATACGGACGCAGACAAATAAAAAACATTATTTTACGAGCTAACCCACAGATTGAAAAATACATTGTAAGGCGTTATAGCACCAACACCGACTTCGCGGCAGACCGAGGCGGGACGACCTAAATGCAATGCCGGGATACAGATAAAGATAATTTATTTGACTGTATCACTGTAGACAGGAAGGGATGAAAAGCAGGAGGGGAGGCTTTGCCCAGCCGTGGGATACAAAAGGGGTTAATCCCCAATAGTAGCACCTTGTGACGTCATAGTGTTAACATAGGTGTCGACTTGTTTAGATCGTTTCTGTACTCCCTACTTGTATTACCTACTTTTCGATAAGTTCTATTACGAAAAGTGTGATCCGGGAAGAAAAATGTTTATCGAGATTATTTATATTTTAAAATAAGTAAATCAGTTTAAAATTAAGTATTTATTAAGCCTTACTAAAACACTTTTTTCTCACGTTTAGTTTTAGTTTTTAAGGCTACTAACAACACTATGGATCTTTGTTTTATCCGAAATATTAGTTTTATATTTATAGCTTCTTCAAGACATTATTTTCAAGTCTCCATGTTTATACCTGTACTATATTTTCAGTTCCGCCTCATCTACAGGAGAGGCAGTTTCAGTACGACGAATGTAATAAACTGCGAGTTTTCGCAGTTAGCGATGCTGCGACCACCGCTGTTCCAACTACAGGTTATTGGGACACACCTGTATTTTCCCCGTATTTCCCGGCATTCGACAGTATCAGCACGTTTTAGTTATTTATTTGCTTTTTGAAACAGAAATTCGGCGAAAACAGAGCCGCCGCTGCTCGTGAAACTGAAACCGCTGAACTTAATAGAGTCCTTCCCATAAAAATCCTGTGTAGATAAAATACATTTATTACTTTACTAACTACATGAGTTTAAAAACCTATTTAGAGGCTAAAAATTTCACCCATGCCGGGATTCGAACCCGCAACCTCTGGCTATCCGTGCCAGTGTAAATAACTACATGAGTCCTATGTTAGGTTTTACTAAACGAATATTTATTGTTACTGAAATCGACCACTTCGATTCTAATTGAAAAGTGAGATAAGAGGGTTAGATAGATAGAGAACAGTTTATTGTACATAACACTGGAAATTACACAGATATTTCTTAGTCTGAATTCCAGACAACCTTTGGATGGACTGGACTAAGTTTGTATGGACTTCGTTGGAGAAGGAAGTAGATGTAAAATGCTATAATAATTTAATGAAGTCTCTAACTGATTGATTTATTACCTATTACTATTATATGGCCTTTGACATTGCACTAAATCTTCCTTGACATTAAAATTGTTACTAGATATTAGTTAATTATATGCGTAGATATTATTTTTATATATTTTTTATCTTTCTGAACTTGCGTTTACTAATATTAACGTAAATAATTGACATAAAAATAGATATCGTATTTTCTAAGGTTAACACGAGCACTGGACATAATTGTGTGCCGTGGTCTGGGATAACGTGGTCATCCGAGACCACGGCACCTGAAAAAGTACCGAAACGTCGGAAAATTGTGAAAATGTAATAAACGAGCATAAATCCGTATAAAACAGTTTTAATAAAAATAGATCATACATAAAATTTTGTGATAGAAATAAATTTTAATGACAACCAATGGTGCTCTCTCTAACTTTATTTGTATGTCCCGATGAGCGAAATATGTACAGGACGTATTTCAGTGCAACAACCTTATGTCTCATGTTACGGAATGGACTGTATAAACAATAAAACTGATGAAAAACGGGTAAAACGGGTATTTAAATGTATTTAAATTTTTTAAGCCACTAACCAAACTGTGTATATTTATATTGTGCCAAATAAGTACTACTAACCAAATGGATCTATGTTATCTGAAATATTTAAATAAATATATAAAACGAAGTATAATAGGAAAATATTAGAACAAATGCTATGTGGTGTCGGCCTAGAGAATAGCACCAACCCGAATTCTTCCCGCGGGTGTCGTAAAAGGCCCCTAAGGGACACAAACCGGGGGGTGGGCAGCAGCGGCCCCTGCAGTACAACTGAAACAACCAAACTGCGATCCCCAACCCGCATGCCCAGCGTGGGGATTATGGGCATTACCCCCCAATGATGGCACAACCTTGCGCTATGGCGCTCATTAGGGGAGGGCTATGTCCAGCAGTAGACTAATAAAGCCTGAAGAAGAACAAATGGGCAATGAGACGTTGACAACAAAAATAGTGTAGAATGAGTGACTTGAGGCGGCTTTCACTTTCATTGTACTTTGACATTCAGCAAACAGAATGTAAATTCTTTACGTTGAAATAAATTGAATTCAAAAGTAAATAAAACGAAAAATAGAGAAATTATAAAATTAATCCAAGGAGTCCTCCACATCTCACGTTTGACAAATAAATATCCTTTCTAAGCCGACCTTCTGTTTCTTCGGTGGGTACACAAAGATGCACATAGCAGACACACGTAGACACACAATAGGCGAGATATCCGTTTAACTGGCGGCGGCAACAGTTCTGGCACGGTAATGCCGCTTTATGGCTGCGGAAGGCAGTTAAATGTTTCAAAAAGAAAAGCCGAGCGGAAAATTGGGGATAAATTGTCGCAGATGCGCGGCGGAGCGACTTTATGCGTCGGGACGCTGGCAATATGCCTCATTGCAGCGACACGAATGATGCGAACAAGATTCTTTAAGGCATCTAGAATTTTACACTGATTAGGTAGGAGGCAGTGCGACGTAAAGGAAGCTAGAAGTAGAAGACGCTGGTTCCTGTATCGTGCTCGTCGGCCGTATGTACCAGGGCCGTTGCGCTAGTATTAAACACGTAGTCTTTAAGTCTTTAAAGTTCGTAAAAGGCTTGGAAAAAACTTCGAAACTCTATTCCTAAACTATTTATCCGTAATATGTAAGTATCTTGCTACAAAATTAAACGGAAGCCTCGGTGTACGAGTCCGCCTCGCACTTGGGCTCTTTTTTTACTTTGTAATGTTGCTTTCACACGCCGGCTCGTTAATCGTAATGAGCCGGCGGCGTGTGGATTCATATCGATGAATAGTTCTTTAGGTCGCTGGAGCTATCGGTGGTGTATGTCGGCCGCAGCGCGGCGCATGATGGATCGCTTTCTCAGTACTCGCTGAATTCCTTCAAAGATTTATTAAAAAATAGCAGCGTTCTTGGGTTCTTCTTTGAACCTACGCTTAGAACAATATATGGGAGGGGAAGACGCTTTGAATTCCATTCGAGAATTTCTTCCTTTAATAAAACTCGACGATATCATCTCGTTTTCGCGGAATCGCTGCAGTTACGCCCGTTTCGCGGTGACGACGATGTCGGCAGAGCGGGCATTATCGCGCTTGAGTCGCCGCAGTCGCAGTCGCCGCTAAGGGGATCCAATAGGCTAACTCATATCTTCTTACACAGATCCTTTTTGCGAATTGGTCTACAATATCTCTGAATGATCTTAACAGCGTTTTTTGAGTCCTTCTTTCATAGCTTCTCTTAAAATAAATGTAATGATAGTTATGTCATGTAATGATCACGGCAATTTAATTTTTTTTTCGAAATGTTTGCTCTGTCTCTCTTTAATTGAACTATGTTTAGATAACTAACTCTTGCGTAAACTATCTTGGGTATCCGCGATACATGATTTTACCTAGTGGACATTCTGCAAGACTGCAGTGTATCTAGAATTAAAGGCAGATTTAGGCAGAATATTTATATAAGCGTTGTTGACTCAAAAAAACACTAATAAAGGTTTTGACCAACTTTTTCCCCAAAGTGATCTAGATTGTTAAATAGATACCTAGTTATACTATTTTTATTTTTAATGCACTAACCTGTGCTAAGGAAATAGGTTTTTAGATACCTAGTTTAACTTGTTTTTGTGTTACTATGAATAAAAACACTAGTGTTAATAAATTGTGTTTTTGCCTATCTATATTCAATAAAATTATTTTGAAATTCGCTCTCACAATCGGACATCATATTTTTGGTGGTTGAATGTGCCAATTTAATACCAATTTACTTCGCTTACGTGGGGCTAGTTTGAGCAGCGACACCCGGAGCTTGCGTGTCGTATGTGTCGCACGTGGGGCCGGTGTGTTGCTCCCTTTACGTTACGTCACATCATTGTCGTTTTCAGACTCCCGCGCGGCGCATGCGATGCGGCTGCACCGCCGGCCAACGCGCCAACCGATCTCGCCTGAGTCTCGACACAATTTGTGTCACATTGACTTTACTTTAGATATTATGACTCTAGCAGTATGCCGTGACTCGGCATGAACTATCAGGCTTAGTTGGTTTGTTTTGCTTGCATTTAGACCTTTGGTCACTGAAGAGGTCAAGTAGATAGATAACTCTTGATTGCACACCAGTAACTTACTGACATAAGGTACGTTGTCTAGTTGTGGTCTAGTTCTCAGTAGTATACAACCTGAATATAAAATACTAGCTAGAGCCCGCGACTTCGTCTGCGTGGGATTAGTATTTCGAGTAGCTTATACTAGCGTAGCGTGCAAAAGGTTTTGGCAGCGCACGCCGGAATAACTCGCAGATGTTACATTTTTTTCTACTTACTTGTCACTTTATCGTCATATTTTGGACAACTCACACAATATCCTCGTAATATTAATAATAAATATTCAAGGGATATTACGCAGATCTTCTTAGCCCTATACTAAGTACAACTAAATGACTTGTGCTATAGGTGCTAACTCGACGATAGATTTAATACAATAAATACGTAGATAACATCCAAGACCCGAGACAAACTAGAAGAGTTATTTTCCTAGTTTGACCCGGCCGGGGATCGAAGCCGAGACCTTCGGTTTTACAGTCAGCGTGCCAAACCGCTGCGCCACCGAGGCCATCAATTTTAGCTTATGTGTTATTCTGATGTATAAGCTATATCATTTTTAAAAACCTATTTAGAGGCTAAAAATTTCACCCATGCCGCTCTACCAATTGAGCTCAATTAGTAGAGCGCTGGCACGGATAGCCAGAGGTTGCGGGTTCGAATTCCGGCATGGGTGGAATTTTTAGCCTCTAAATAGGTTTTTAAATTTGTCCTTAGCACGGGTTAGTGCATTAAAAATAAAAATAGTATAAGCTATATCATTGTAAAGTTTCATTAAAATCCATTCAGCAGTTTTTACGTGAAAGAGTATCAACATCCATCCATACTTACAAACATTCGAGTTTATAATATTAGTAGGAAGGGTAATGTATGTAGAACAGACATTGCTTAAACAGCTACAATGTGCAAATCTGGAATGTTGCCATATACTTGGAGGCTGTATTGCTGAATCTGATCACAAATCAATAATAAAAAGGAGAACATTTTTTTTATAATTTTATTTATTTTATTATTTGTTTGGGTTGAAATCAATAAACTTACGTGGTCAGCATCGACCAAACATTTGCACAAATTTGGCCAGAGATGAAACGTCACCTGCATAAAAGAATTGCTGGCAGATGCTAATGTGGCGGCTGACCGCGCACTTTTGGTTTAGTCAGCAAGTACGTGTAGCGCGGCCAGTCGCGCCCCACCGCTCCTAAAGCGTAGATAGATAGATAGATAGATAGATAGATAGATAGAAAGATAGATAGATAGATAGATAGATAGATAGATAGATAGATAGATAGATAGATAGATAGATAGATAGATAGATAGATAGATAGATAGATAGATAGATAGATAGATAGATAGATAGATAGATAGATAGATAGATAGATAGATAGATAGATAGATAGATAGATAGATAGATAGATAGATAGATAGATAGATAGATAGATAGATAGATAGATAGATAGATAGATAGATAGATAGATAGATAGATAGATAGATAGATAGATAGATAGATAGATAGATAGATAGATAGATAGATAGATAGATAGATAGATAGATAGATAGATAGATAGATAGATAGATAGATAGATAGATAGATAGATAGATAGATAGATAGATAGATAGATAGATAGATAGATAGATAGATAGATAGATAGATAGATAGATAGATAGATAGATAGATAGATAGATAGATAGATAGATAGATAGATAGATAGATAGATAGATAGATAGATAGATAGATAGATAGATAGATAGATAGATAGATAGATAGATAGATAGATAGATAGATAGATAGATAGATAGAGAACACTTTATTGCACAACCAGAAAAATATTACAACCATGATTCTTAAATCTAAGTAATAAGCGTAGGAGCCCATCTAGTATAATCAGACAGTACGTAGTTTTCTGTGAACTTATGTTTTATAACTATTATAGTGTGTGCACCAAATGTCTCTTTTATACAACTCCGTAACTCCGAATAGACTATAATTGGCCTAGACATGCAATAGCGCCAAACTTATTTACCTGCAGTGACCCTAATCTTACAATCTTACACGATAACATTAACCAGGAATAGAGCTGCTGTTGTAGTTTCCACACAGCATAGATGGTTAATTCATCTTCTCTATATCTTTGTGGATATATACAAGATGAATTAAACATGATCTAGTATCTAGAACGAGGGCAGTCATTTTCCCTATTGACTGGAGAAATCACTGTGCAATTGTTATTACTACTTTTATAATTACGTCTATTTATTGAATTGCAAGATTCAGTCATATAAAACTTAAGAAAGTATAGTCCAGAATGGTGAATGAAAGTATGGTGAAAGTACAGAATAATGTATAATATATCAACCCAAACATTTTCTGGAAGAAATCACTTTAGACGATAACACCGTTAGATTTAAGAAATCATGGTCGTAATTTTTTTTTCTCGTTGGGCATTAAAGTGTTCTCTTAATATCTATTAGTTATCCGTAAATCTCTATTACAAGTTGCTTGTTCCATAGTAAGTTCGGCTTTACCGAGTTTCATAAAACTGTAATTCGTAGTTTATCATAACAGTTTGAGACACGGCGTAGTCTGCTACGTTACGTCTGCTAGATATGTCTACCTGTTAATCTATGGGTTAATCGACTTTGCAATGGACAACGAATCGCTATATTAAACCATGCAATATAGTCATATGAAACACGCCCCTGTCACTACTTCCAGGCCAAACATTAACAGCTGATAGCCACGAACCGATCTATTGTTCCTTAATGGATTCTTAACGAAACCTAACCTAACCAAATTCATCTTCAATGCGATTCGCACTTTAGCACCGACCATCGATCAAAGTCACGTCAATGCATCATGTGGATATTAACTCGTGTGTACCTGGTATAAGGGACGGGCGACGGGCGACCCAGTGACACAGACCGGCTTATCGACTCGGCCAGGGCGGCGCAGGGCGGGCGGCGCCCTAATGGAAAACTTTCACACCCAAAGGGTCCGCGGACGGCACTTGTGTTTTAGATGCTATAGGTTGTATCGCCACTTGAACTTTTTGTCTGGTTTACTGTTCCTGTTCGTGCTTTCCTCGTCCGTTGGTCTGGGGGCGTTCCCGGGTCGCGTTGACTGTGCATTGATGAAACAGTATCTGCTGACTTTGGGACCTTTCAGGATGATAGTCAATGTGTTTGTTAATAGTGCCTCTGAAGACAGAGCGAGAAAATAGCAGTCATGACTACATTTGGTAGTAATTAAACCAAACTTGTTATCGTTTTACTTGCATATGTTTTTCACGATGTTTTAAAAGAAATTTTCTCTTATGTTAAGCTGTATGGAAAACTCAGAGAAAAGCTACCACGACGAAAAGCAAGCAATCACACATATTGTAATTAGATATATTTTTAGTTGGGATAGTTTGGGTATTATACCTCTTCAAATAATTTTATTATTAATAAAGCTTGCAAAACTGGATGTGGGTTCTTTTCTTTTCCAGGAGGCGATCTTATTCAGTTGAGTCGTGTCGAAGAGCCAACTGGTTAACTAGGACTGATTTGGTGCTCAAGTTATTGTCCACCAGAGCTTTTTAAATTGAAGCTTCTGCCTACCCCTGCAAAGACGTGCAAATATTTTGGTACCGCCAATATTAGCATTCTATTTTTGGTACTTTTCCAAAGCCGGTCGGATACCCCGGTTCCCTCTCTGAGCGAAGCTGTCCCGAGGCAATAAAGCCATGGAGTGCGGGTTTTGTTTGCCCCGATATTTGTTTGATTCAATTAAGTACTAGACCGGCGGGGCAGGGAGGGCGAGGGGGCTGCTATCGTCAAATCGTTGCTATCGCGAAAATTAAACGCGTATCTTATCAGCTGATCACCGCGACACCACTCCGCCCGCGCAATATCCGATAGACGTGCTTTGACTGCTAAAATCACTTAATAATCAACAGGATGTATTTCAAAACCAAAAAAGTGTCTCCGCTTCCCGTAAAATGGGGCAAAAGAACTTTTTGACTGAAGCGATTCATATCACTCGCATCCCAGAAAGGTTAGGCCATACTCCACCACGGGGGCTAAGTCCGAGTTGGTGGAAGATTGTAAGACAGCGGCGGGCCTTACTGTCAGAAATTATCAAGCCGCCCATAAGGCCTCTGACATGGCTTGTCGACTGCCATTACATGACAGCCAGCACCAACAGCTTAAAGTACCTTTGCGAAGCACAGAAGGGCTTGTAGTTACGCGATGGCCACCAATCCAGTATAGACCGCATCTGTTGTTGCTTAACAAAAGTGATTGATTTAAATCACTCTGTTCCACTAAGCCACGAGCGCTTCACTTCACACTTCACGGGCTTCAAATAACTTTTTACCTACTGATCCCAAAAAAAACTAGTTTCGATCTCCCAGACATTAAAGACCCATCACAGTTCCGCGTCATCTTTCACAGACACAAGTAAACCGAGTCCCACGTCGACTGTGAAGATGCGATGTCGTTAGCGCGGTCGCCTTAGTTTACGTCACTCCACTTCGTCGCGACACTTGATGACTTGGGGCCCTTTTTGGCCACAAAAAGCTTTTTGTGGGCGCGGCTGCTCCTGAGCGAGGTGAGGACCTGTCAACGGGACGACTGTGGTCGGGCGAGCTGAAGTGCTTCTAAGCAAACCTATCCTAAAGTCAAAAGTTAAGATTTCGGACACATTGTGCAATGGAGAACACGGAAATATCTCTCGAAAACAGAGGTCGTGGGCTCGATGCGCTCTGCAGGCCGCCGGACTAGATCAGTACAAATGGCCTCGGTCTGGGAGTATTTCCATGTATGTGGAAATTCTCACAGATTATCTTGCCTGGTTACCATAGTACGGGTATCCTACTTAGTTTGGTACCAGGACAAGTAACTGCATTGTGTGGAAGTTATTATTATTATGTTCATTGGTGAGCCGTATTAAAAGATAAGGATTGGTGGTAAATATTTTTAACTTTAAGACTTATTATGTAATATGTAATACAGAGAATATTGTAAAGAGGTTCGAAATTTCACTGATGCCGTGAGTCGCCCATTGGCTCAATTGGTAGAGCGCTGGCACGGATAGCCAGAGGTTGCGGGTTCGAATCCCGGCATGGGTGAAATTTTTAGCCTCTAAATAGGTTTTTAAACTTATTATGTACTTTTATATATATTAGGTACTAGCTGTCTCAACGAACTTCATACCACTACAGAATTCCGTATCGTTTATACGATTCTTGTTACCGTCGGAACGCAATTCTACTTATCGATATCAACCCTTGTATGTCCCCACTGTTGGGGTACGGGTCTCTTCCTGCATCGCAGGTTGGTTAGGCCATACTCCACCACGGAGACCAAGTCCGGGTTGGTGCAGGATTGTAAGGCAGTGGGGTGCGATGCCAGATTACCTTCCCGTGTGCCCTTCCGCTTCCGTTCCTACTGATTCATCTTGAACCAGTAGGAAGGGTAAGTGGCAAGGGCCGGTGCACCCTGGGCGCTGGTCAGTAACTTCTCTTTATGAGATCTTGCTGGCCAGCGGCGAAAAATCTGGCGGGAGGGGTCGCGTGGGCCCTGTTTCACTTTGTGGAGCGGGACCCAGGCGACCAACCGAATGAAGGACCGACTGGGGGGGGCGCCGCTGCGCGGAAGCGCGCGCGCCTCGTACCAGTCGGACCAGAGTGGCCGCCGGGACGCGGAGGGTCGGGGGACTCTCCGCGTCCATCACGGCGGGCCGGAAGGCGCCCTTGCGTGTTCCGAGGGTGCCTTCTGGCACGGAGGGGGCCCGCGCGGTCGCTCACCGCCTTCTCTGCTTTCAGAGAAGTGCTGGTGGGTGACGTGACGGGCCTCACGTGTGGGGCGTGTGGGGACCGGGCCTTGGGCCCCCACGCGCCTCAACGAGGAGGTGCGCCGCCCTCCCCGTCTCATCGACCGGGTTGCGATGGGATGGAGGGGGCGGCGCGTTGGGGCGTATGGGGGCCAAGATCATACGCACTTGGCCCCTATGCGCTCCAACGAAGAGATGCGGCGTTTTCTAGCCCCGTCGTCGAGCACCGACGGGGCAGAAGCGCCGCCGAAGGAGTGCCCGAAAGGGCGCCCGCAGACGGGGTCGCGGAAGTGTGCGCAAGCGTTCCCGTGGCCCCGTCCTTTGCGGTGCGGAGGAACACCCCAGGAGTTTTAGTCGGTATACCGCCCTTTTCAGGGCGGGGAGTCCGACATAACCACTGTGCTCCCCCGAGCCGGTGGTACCCGTAATTGGGGTTTCTCCTGGGTGAAAAAAAAAAAAAAAAAGGATTGTAAGGCAGTGGCGTACCTTACTGTCAGAAGTTATCAAACCGCCTATAAGGCCTGACATGGCTTAACGACTGCCATTACATGACAGCCGGCACCAACGGCTTAACGTGCCTTACAAAGCTAGTTAGGTAGTAACGGGACGGTCACCCCACCTGACCGCGCCTGTTGCTGCTTAACTCAAGTGACTGATTCCAATCACTCGGTTCGACTAGGCCACGAGCGCTGCTTATGGTACTAATATAATAAGTGTAAAAGTTTGTGAAGACGTTTGGATGTTTGTTACTTCACGCAATAACGGAGTGAATGAACTGAGTTACATGAAACTTCTCATACAGATAAACAAAGATCTGAATTGAGATAATATTAATATTGGCCTTGTTGCATCTACTTAATGAGATGACTTATACAGCGTCCAGTGGCATCTTCATTCACACTATAAGATTATAGATGGGTGAAGGGACCACTCTGACGAATTAGTGCCTGGGACATGGTTTTATAGATGGTGTAGACTTGAATTGAAATAAAGGATACTTGATATCGCGCGTAATGCGTTCCCGTGGTATAATTTTTTATTCTTTTGCGCCACACCATTTTTCTGACCACACCATAATCGTAGATTATGTTAAGGATAACTTTTCAACAAAACTGAGTATTCGCTATCTGCAGTACACCCTGGCTGACGACTGGCAGCATGCCACAGTTGCAGCTATACTTGCAAAGGCTCAACTCGGCTTTCCTCAGACACACAGAGATAACGACACAGTTTACATTGCAAATCTATTGTAATTGTTGAATCTATATGCTTATCAGCAACTACCTATCTAGCCTATTATCATCTATTATTCTAGTCAACAAAGTGGAACATTATTTATTTATCGTATGGCGTTATACATTGGCCTTATAACTAGATACCATGCGTTTATAATTAATCATAATAAAATTTCAAATTTGATTATATTATTTTCAATGCACTACCCCGTGCTAAAGACAATTTCAAAAACCTATTTAGAGGCTAAAAATCCACTCATGCCGGGACTCGAACCCGCGACCTCTGACAAACCGTGCCAGCGCTCTCCCAACTGAGCTAATGGGCGACTTACCGCAACAGCGAAATTTCGAACCTTTAAGAGGTAATATTCTCTAGGCTCTATGCTACTCTCTGTATTACGTACAGACAGCAACATATGACTGAAGTAATTTGCATCACTTGCAGCCCCAAGTACCTTACTTTGCAGTTAGGTTTTATATCGGAATGATATCGCTGTACCCACATGATTATATTCTTTTTAATGCACTAACCCGTGCTAAGGAACAAATTTAAAAAATAAAAAACAAATTTAGTTAATTTGTTCTTTATTAAATTTATTAAATTTAATAAAGAACAAATTTAGTGCATTAAAAATAAAAATAGTATAAATTTACAATTATTAAGATACGTAGCCAAGTCGCCAGAGAGGTTTATGAAATCATCTTTCAGCCCATGGTACTTGGTGAACATTGCACTTATATTATGCGACGTTATATTGGAACGAATGACTCCTCATTTTTCTCACATCAAAGTTCGGTCCATTTTTCAGCAGGTTTTGCCTCTTGATTAACGCGCCTTCAGCCGCAGCGACATGACAGGGATGATTTATTCGGCAAATTGAGATCCACCGCTTAAACATTCATCGCTTAGGAGAATGATTCCAGACCCTGAAGAGGGTTCGCATTTCTTTTGTACGCGAAGTGTTAGACCCGGCCCTGTGATCTCCCGCGGGATTTACTAGACCTTTCTGGAAATCCACGGAATGAAAACTTAAATTACATGAATTCACGCCTATATCCTAAATGGGTAGGGTGATGCTAGGGTCTGATACTTGCTGCGATCCAGACACATATATCTTTCACTGCACATACGTGCGCTTGTATACCCATTACTGACTCGAAGTACTTCAACCCGTGACATCCGTTACCGGCCCTTTCAGCCAGCCACATTTGCTCGATTTATTTCCTATTCTGCCATCTTTCCGATATAAGGTTGCCTAGAAGAAATCGCTATCAGCAATAAGGCCGCCAATTTTAACTCTTCTTTTGTAACTTTTGTCTCTGTAATTATTTTCTGTTGTGTACGATAGTATAAATAATATTTTTATCTTATTTTTTTGTCAATAATATCCGAATGATGTTAAGGCAACTACATCAGCGACTAGTTTTATCGACTTCTTCTTCTTCTCCAGGCTATATTATGTAGTCCACTGCTGGAAATAGCCCTCCCCTAATGAGCGCCATAGCGCCCTGTCTTCAGCTTGTCGCGGTCTCCACTCAAGAACACGTTTACTCCAACGGTTGTCGGTTTTTCGCGAGATATGGCCAGCACACTGTCGGATGCATTCGTTACGAATCCTATCCTTTGTTTTATCGACTATGAGAAGGTAATTTAAAAAATAAATGTGTTTTGTGATTAATAAACAGCTATATTCCTGTACGATGTCCCTGCGGATACTATTTCCCACGAACTACTAATCATATAACATATTATACAACCAGTAGCATAAAAACTGTACGTCAAAACATTTCTTTGAATACCACTACACTTCAATTAACGTTTACTGGAATGAATGAATAATGGCGCTCATTTAATTATCGATGCTACGTGTTTTGTGGGCATTCAGCTTATGAGCTTTTAGGTAAATGAACGAGTGATACAATTTGCATCCGACGAAGTGGCGGGTGTTCGGGCTCTTTGCAAATTGCCTGGCGTTGAGCGCATGGAGACCTCATCAGAGGCCGGAAAACACAGCTCAATACACGCACACAGCTCTCAGGAGCTCAACTACTTTAGTTTGTCAGTACGAGTTAATTTTTGATGTGAATTTAATACATGGTTTGGGGCATTCACTTCACATTTCAAAATCCCCAGGTCTTGGATGTTTACATGTTTGTGATGTCGTTGTTTCTGGTACGCAAGACACAGGGTATTCTAGTGTGGGGCCAGAAGCAATGTATGAGCCTGTATGTAAATGTTTTGTTATGTTATGTTATTTACATTTCAAGTTAATAATAACTTCCGCACAACACAGTCCCTTGTCCTGGTCCCAAACTAGGACACCCTATGCTGTGGTAACCAGGCAAGGACATCACTAACGTAGAAAGACAGCCAGACAGAGGCGATTTGTACAGATGTAGTACGGCGGCCTCTAGTGGGAGCGAACCCACAATCTCTGTTTCGGTAGTCAAGTTGGTCAGCCGCTAGATCATCGGGCGGGCGGGCTTTCGGGCGGGCGGGCGGGCTCCGGACGGGCGGTCGGGCGGGCGGGGGGTCTTCTTCGGGCATCGGGCTTTCGGGCGGGCAAGGCAGGCAGGCAGGCAGGCAGGCAGGCAGGCAGGCAGGCAGGCAGGCAGGCAGGCAGGCAGGCAGGCAGGCAGGCAGGCAGGCAGGCAGGCAGGCAGGCAGGCAGGCAGGCAGGCAGGCAGGCAGGCAGGCAGGCAGGCAGGCAGGCAGGCAGGCAGGCAGGCAGGCAGGCAGGCAGGCAGGCAGGCAGGCAGGCAGGCAGGCAGGCAGGCAGGCAGGCAGGCAGGCAGGCAGGCAGGCAGGCAGGCAGGCAGGCAGGCAGGCAGGCAGGCAGGCAGGCAGGCAGGCAGGCAGGCAGGCAGGCAGGCAGGCAGGCAGGCAGGCAGGCAGGCAGGCAGGCAGGCAGGCAGGCAGGCAGGCAGGCAGGCAGGCAGGCAGGCAGGCAGGCAGGCAGGCAGGCAGGCAGGCAGGCAGGCAGGCAGGCAGGCAGGCAGGCAGGCAGGCAGGCAGGCAGGCAGGCAGGCAGGCAGGCAGGCAGGCAGGCAGGCAGGCAGGCAGGCAGGCAGGCAGGCAGGCAGGCAGGCAGGCAGGCAGGCAGGCAGGCAGGCAGGCAGGCAGGCAGGCAGGCAGGCAGGCAGGCAGGCAGGCAGGCAGGCAGGCAGGCAGGCAGGCAGGCAGGCAGGCAGGCAGGCAGGCAGGCAGGCAGGCAGGCAGGCAGGCAGGCAGGCAGGCAGGCAGGCAGGCAGGCAGGCAGGCAGGCAGGCAGGCAGGCAGGCAGGCAGGCAGGCAGGCAGGCAGGCAGGCAGGCAGGCAGGCAGGCAGGCAGGCAGGCAGGCAGGTAGGTAGGTAGGTATTATCCGTCAGTCTCGGTCATCAGTCCAATAGACAATCAGTCTGCCGTCAGTCTGACCAGACTGATGGAATTAACTGACACCAGACTGAACGTGTAAACTCCGTCTAAGTAATGTTATAAATTGGCGCTCTTATCACTTAAAGCGATCTCTTCCTGACAACCTTTGGACAGAGTGGACTGTACCTAGATGCATGATGATTGGCCTTTTTGCATCTACGTAATGAGTTATTTATACAGAGCGTCCAGTAGTATCCTCACTTACACTAGATGGGTGAAGGGACCACTCCGACGCTGTAGTGCCTGGGACATGGTTAAATGCATAGGATTGATTAAATAAATTACCATAATCCGTACCACGTGAACTTACTCCTGTGTCCTGGAGACCCAGGGATGTGTTTGAAGGGAAGTTTGCCTCTTGCTACAATCTTGACGTGAACTATAGAACTTAAATTGTGTTTGCTCTTCACGATATAATTACTGAAACTGCACACGATGCTTCTCGGCTGGTTTCAATACGTTTTCTTAATGAAATTTCGAAAATGAAATAAATTGACCCGAATTCAAAATAGAGGAGAGACACGTAGTTGCTACCTAGCAGTAATCAGAAATAACACAATTAATTAAAATAACAAATTCATACAATGTCGTTGAATCTAACGCAAGAGTTGGCAGCGAGGAAAATGCAATTTCTCTCAACGCATATTTTTTGCTTAGTACTCGCTAGTGAATCGTTCCTAAGTTGGACAACGGGGGTATTAAACCGAGGACGGCCTTTGACCCTCCGCTGACACATCGCGTATGCGATCATTTGATCCACTTGAGGCGTTCTTTTGCCGATTCTAACTATGTGCTATCGCGATGAATACGCGCCAGACTGCGGAGCTCTGCTTTTAATTAAATGCAAGTACGTTTTGCAATCAGCGTAACACAACAAGGTAACATGATATGTAAAAAAACATCCTCTCGGACTTAAAATCAATTTGATATATATGACGTTCTTGGTATTATAATGTTCTTATTTGGGTTAATGGAATTTGATATCAACCCTTGTGTCCCCACTACTGGGGCACGGGTCTCTTCCTGCATTTCAGGAAGGTTAGGCCATACTCCACCACGGGGGCCAAGTCCGGCTTGGTGCAGGATCGTAATACAGTAGCGGGCCTTACTGTCAGAAGTTATCAAGCTGTCCATAAGGCCTCTGACAATAGCTTAACGACAGCCACTACATGACTCTCACCAACGGCTTAGCGTGTCTTGGAAAGATGGAAACGCTCGGAAAAAATGCCACTTGCGGTAAACGGCACGGTCACCCAACTTGCGCCAGACCGCGCTTGTTGTTGCATAACTGAGAGTGATTGATTCCAATTACTTGGTTCGACAATTGATTTCGTAATTGAATTACTATGAACCAATGCCTAGCGAGCGACTATGAATTGGCGAGGCAAAAATCGAGCGGGGGTCGTTTTATGCGCAGTACGCGTACATATAATTTCGATATTATTGAAGTGTCACATGCCGTGTTGTGTTCGTTGTTACTCTGGAAAGTTTCTTCTGTTCCATTTGGTTCAGCCGGAGGTAGAGGAGGCAACGTTTAATTTTACTGGCGAGAGTTAAGCGGTGTCAGCGTCATAAATAGCGGCATTTGTCCGGCGGCGGCGGCGGCGGGTGAGCCGGGTGACTGTATCTCGGGGCACAGTTGTGGACCTGGAGATCTATTTTCGAATCACTCGTATGCAAATGGTATCGTCGAATGCGACATAAGTCACACTCGTCTTCTAAGTCGCATGATCTCTTTTTTTTCGTATTTTTGAATCGTTCGCCTGAAGTGTTGCCAGTACAATTTGAAGTATTGTGTTTTATCCGTTCCACGCAGAAATTACAAACCGGAACGGAAACGGACGTTTTATTGGCTGTTAAGATGAAAAATCTTTGCCTTTAGTTGCAAAACAAACAAAACACTGTCATAGATCGTAAATAATAACACTTTGGTTTGTTTTTGTTCGAAAATGTCGAAACAAAAATCAATTCGGCACAAAAGCTCAAACTCCTTGATTTGAAATGAACACAAATTTTGACAATTAATCCATCGATCGACACACGAGACTAGTGGTAAGGACCATTCGTTGCAGTCGAGTGATTCGAAAATACGGAATTTCGTATGTCGAACGAAAATCAGTAGAAATCGAGCGCTCGACGCGAGACGAGTGATTCAAAAATAGAGCTCCTGTTCCTGCGCTCACTTACTTGGCCGATTTGTGTCATTTTCTTAGATGGCAGTTTGTTAGCATTTCATCATCATCATTTTCACCCCACCGCTGTCCACTGCTGGGTATAGGGGTTTCCCCCAAATGCCATCTGTAAAGTTTTCTTGCCTTGTTCTCTTGTCCTGGGTGGGACTTAATAAGCATTTAATGAAAATTCTTTATACAAAATGGCTGTTCAACGTCATGTTTAGTTCAGACGCGCGCACACACACACGCGCACACCCAAACACATACACACTCAGTGACTGAAACTCAATCTCAAGACCAAGAGTACCTACTATTGTTTTATTGTTTTATAATTTTATAATTTTTGTACATTTTGTTCTTTTCTGTAACATTTTGTTTGTTTGTTTCTGTCATTTCTCTGTCGGTCGTAATTTAGGCTGACTTAGTGTCTAGTTTAGGTCCCAGTCGGTCCACAAATCAGTTCTATTGCACCATACGTAACATTATGTACGTTAGGAAAAATATCAGTAACTTTAAAACTTTAGGCAGCCAACACAATGTAAATACTAGAAATAAACATAAACTTTTGTTCCCACTATTTAGGCTGGCAAAGGTTAATACATCCTTCATGGGGCATTTTATACGCTTCTATAATAAAATCCCTGAAGATATATTAAGCTTGCCTGAATCGCGGTTCAAAAAATATGTTACGCACACTTTGTGCCAAAAGGGCTACTATAACATAAAGGATTATTTAGATGACAATGAGGTCTTGAATGAAAGCCAGTACAATGTATGAGTTCTATGTTTAAAATAATTATGTAAACTATGTTAATTAAGGACTTTTGAAAAGACTAAGTTTTTTTGTCCATTTTTTCTCCTAAATGATCTAGATTTTGAAATGGACACCTAGTTTGAATTGTAACGTTCATTAAGCCGCAGTTTCTGTGCTACTTTGAATAAAACCTTTTCATTTCATTTCATATTGTACCACTGTATTTGTAATTAATTTGTGGATGGAGAAATAAAGATTATTGTATTGTATAATTGTTGGCTATTCCTTTTTGTGACAAAATCGTCTGTTGCTTAATTATTGTTAGGACAACCAAGTATGAGTTGAACAATCTAACTGTTCTACACTAGAATAATCCTGATGGTGAAAATTAAGAATATTCTGTTCATACTAGGTTTGAATTTCTCTTCAAGTGAAGTCGTACACTCTCACTTAATTAGAATTGAATCGGGTTCAATGTCGAAAAGATGCCATAATATTATTGAGTCGCAGAGTAGAAAGATAATTTTATTTCTAACATATTTAGCGACGTTATTATCTTGAAAGTATTCCTCGGTAGCTCAAGTCGCCGTAAACATGGCGCCTCGGCACTAATGCAGTTTTCTGACGCTCCCGGAAATGCGTTCAGTTTATTGCCGGGGCAAGTGGCTCTTCACCCGTCACTGAGAACCCTGGTGGCTTGACAATATTAATTACAAAATGACGCGATCCGTTTGCTCACAATAAGTCACACAAATAAACCTTTTTCTTAAGCCTTTTTCCTTAAAGGAAAACAATAGTGACACAAAACCTTACGTAATGCAGAGAGTATTGTAAAAAGGTTCGAATTTTCAATGATGCCGGCGGTCGCCCATTAGCTCAGTTGGGAAAGCGCTGGCACAGTTAGCCAGAGGTCGCGGGTTCGAGTCCCGGCACGGGTGGAATTTTTAGCCTCTAAATAGGTTTTTAAAACACAAAACCTCGTTACGGAGATGTCCAAGACGGACTAGGTTTGCATGAATCTCTGATGCAGTTACTTCCATCTCCAACCATCGTCCATCCCGTGCCACAACAATCAGCCCACGGTATCTGCCACACTTTATCATATGAACATAACATAAACTCACGCTTACGTCCCACAGGGGGAGGCAGAGACAAGGGACTACCACTTTCACGATCTGACAAACCTTCACTTCATCAACGTTCACAAGTCGTTACATGCACGCATGCTGGTTTCGGAGTGCTTAGTGCGAGTTTGACAGATCCAATCGAATTACTTTACTACCGCGTTAATCGAGCATCGAGTAGTGAGTATCAGTTAGTTAACCGTTCGAACTGGCAAAACGCTGTCACAGTACAACTCGCACTCGCGTTTATTCGTGTTTTGGCTGGTAAACGTGTTCACTTCTCATCGTAAACCATTACAACTCACACTCAGCAATTTTAATTTCCATACTTATCGCTAGGTGGCGCTTCCTCGATGCCATAGAAATATGAATTGACGATTGAGACGCGATTGAGTAGTTAAAAAACTCGCACTAAGCACTCTGGTACTTTTTATCTTGCCCTTTGCTTGTAATAAGATCCCCTATTTGGTAGAGGTATTATATGAAAAAACATTTCATAATTAATAATAATAATTAACATTTGATACTTAATTAAACATTTCATTTTACACCAGGAAAATATTATTATGCTTCTTTAGAAAAGGTTACAGTGCAATTGGCGGCATTATCTTTGTTTATTACTAACTGGCCCTAAATATACATAATTTTATAGAATAGGTGAAGCCTTTTTGGACGAGTTCGGCAACAAACACAGTGACACGAGATTTTTATACATCAGATTTATGTACAGACGTACCTGGAACCGGAAGTAAGGGACACAAACTGGGGGGTGGGCAGCAGCGCCCCCTGCAGTACAATTCCACCGAACTGCGATCCCTAACCGGCATGCCCAGCGTGGGGATTATGGGCATTACCCCCTATAATAGCACACCGTGGCGCTCTTTAGGGGAGGGATATGTCCAGCAGTAGACTAGTATAGCCTGACAACGACGACCTGGAACCGGCATGCGTGCATGCAACGGTTATTGAAACGAAGGTGATCTGTCAGGATCGGGGACAGATCACCATCGTTCTCTGCCTACCCCTCTGGGATACAGGCGAGAGGTTATGTTATGTTGTTACATTATTTTACAATTTCATATTATATCTATACAAGAACAACAAAAACCTTTGCAGGTTTATCTGTGAGATTAGTGACTCTATAACTAACATGAAAGTATTGATTACACTATTTTTATTTTTAATGCACTAACCCGTGCTAAGGAACAAATTTAAAAACCTATTTAGAGGCTAAAAATTTCACCCATGCCGGGAATCGAACCCGCAACCTCTGACTATCCGTACCAGCGCTCTACCAATTGAGCCAATGGGCGACTCACGACATCAGTGAAATTTCGAACCTCTTTACAATATTCTCTGTATTACGTACAGGCAGCGACATCTGACTTAAGCAAATTGTAAAGAGGTTCGAAATTTCACTGATGTCGTGAGTCGCCCATTGGCTCAATTGGTAGAGCGCTGGTACGGATAGCCAGAGGTTGCGGGTTCGAATCCCGGCATGGGTGAAATTTTTAGCCTCTAAATAGGTTTTTAAAAATGAAAGTATGTATTGTTTTAGAGCATTGCTGCACAATACGCAGTAGTGAACAAAAATAAATTTTGTAGAATTAATTCATTGGCATTGGTCCCTTTTCTTCATTGGCAATCACTTAGGGGTACTGGCAACCGGCGGAATAATTGGGACGTTTCAAAGTTTTAGGATCCACCACCGTTAATTGCTTGTTCGTAGAGCAAATATTTGCCGATGACAAAAGAAGAAGGTCGCCCTAACAATGTTTACGCGAGAACCCTTGCCTTGTTTGGCGGCTATTCTAATCTGATACATCACACGCGTCACAGGCCCGGGACAGGCTGACTGAGTCTTTGTTCAAGGGAACAACAAAACTACCAGATTCCTTGAGAAGATATCAATACTTGTAGAGGCAGCTTTTCGAATACACCAACGTTAGTGTCCGAGTATGCGGCCAGTATGGCCTCTCTGGCGCCGCGGTGGCGCATCTGCCTACCACGCAAGAGGTCCCGAGTTCGAACCCCGATTGGTAAAAAAACCCCAGTTCTTGGATGTTTACATTTTTGTGATGTCGTTGTTTCTGGTTCCTACGACACCGGGTATACTAGTGTGGGGACAGAGGCAATGTATGTGCTTGTATGTAAATGTGTTGTGTTACGTGTGAAGTATAATTTATTTTATTTTTATTTTACTTTATTTATTCATCAGAAATCCACAGCAATACAATTCAAATAATTAATAGTTATATTATTTTTAATGCACTAACCCGTGCTAAAGACCATTTTAAAAACCTATATAGAGGCTAAAAATTCCACCCATGCCAGGATTCGAACTCAGCCACGGGTTATGGATAGCCAGAGGTCGCGGGTTCGAATACCGGCATGATTGGAATTTTTAGCCTCTAAATAGGTTTTTAAAATAATCAATAGCTGTTTAATAAATTGTACATCCAGCCAACGATGGATTTTACTATGTAGATCAGAAAAATATATTGTGCTACTTCTAGTTGCTGTTGCTTACTTTGACCTTCTATTGACCTTTTTCGTTTTGTTAATTTTAAACAGGTATTACCTAATCTCTTCTGAGCAATTATACTTGTTACCGTGGTTTTGCAAGTCAACATTGAAAGTATTTCATTTCTATTTCTGTGATTTTTCTTTCAAGACGCCACCGCAAATGTTCTCTAAAAATACCAGTAAATGGAATAAGATAAAAGTACTTATAGACATGAAGAAGTATTTTATATAAGACAGCCGAATACAAGTGTCTATGTAAATGTTTCAACCCTTCTATACAAAACGCTCGCGATAGCGAGGTGAGGTCCGGACACCTCAATGGGGCACATGCTACATAATTAGATTGGGGTGATGAGCGTTTCCTTCTACTTGGTTAGTTGACCATAATATTGGTCGGCGCTTATTAATATTTCATGTCTTTATTTGATAAGGCTTTATACTAAAAATCTTTTTCATCCCACCATCTCGGAAAGAGTATTTTTAATCTTCAATATCTGAGTGGAAAAGCCGTTTTTTTTAGAATCAAAGAATCCTTCGCTTGCTCGGTCATCAAAATTGAACACGCGGTTAAAAAGCAACTTTGCACTCTTGTATAACAAATAACTATTACTTACCAAAAATGTACTTAATGCTTTTTTATCAAATGAATACGCTCGGGAATGAAATTAAAATTATATAAATCATCAATGTAAACAATTAATGTTTTCCACAAACATCGCTTTAGTCATTTCGCCAAGTAAAAGTGACATCAATTTTCGATGTGCCGGTTCCACAATTTTAAAACGGCTCTTCTCTATGATAAAATAACATGCATCTTTATAGGTAGGGAGGAAACGCTCGGAATGATATTTATATAATAAGAAACAATACTATACTCATTTTTAAAAACCTATTTAGAGGCTAAAAATTTCACCCATGCCGGGATTCGAACCCGCAACCTCTGGCTATCCGTACCAGAGGTAGCCAGAGGTTGCGGGTTCGAATCCCGGCATGGATGAAAAAATTTTTAGCCTCTAAATAGGTTTTTTAAATTTGTTCCTTAGCACGGGTTAGTGCATTAAAAATAAAAATAGTGTAATACTATACTCGGTTTTTTTATGTGGCCTATAATCGTCCCACCGTAGGGCACAGGCCTTCTCAGAGAGAAAGAGAAAATGGGCTTCATTACCACGCGTGCTCACCTCACCGCTTGGCAATTTCAAGCGCTAAGGGTTTCCTCACGATGTTTTCCTTCACGGTTAGCGAGTGGTATTGCTACTATAATTTCACAAATGTACATAACTTAGAAAACAAAGTCATTGGTACATGCCCGCACTGGGAATCGAACCTGGGTCTCCCACTTGAGAGTCCATTGTTCTACCAACATGACTCCCGCCGCCGCGGAAAAAATATAACCGTAAATATGATTTTGTCCCAATTTCATAGGTGCTGAAAATGCATGTCTGCATTGTTAGCAACTATGAAATTGATACGTGACGTGTTAAATTGTTAATTAAGTTACTCTTGAATTAGTTTACGTATAAATATACAAAATCAGTACATTTTAAGAAAGACATTATTTTAATTAAAACTGTTTTTATACGGATTTATGCTCGTTTATTACATTTTTACAATTTTCCAACGTTTCGGCACTTTTTCAGGTGCCGTGGTCCCGGATGACTCTCATCCGGGACCACGGCACCTGAAAAAGTGCCGAAACGTTGGAAAATTGTAAAAATGTAATAAACGAGCATAAATCCGTATAAAAACAGTTTTAATTATGTCTACAGCTCGTGTTAACCTTAGAAAATACTATAAAGACATTATTTTACCATGAAAACATTATTTTACAAGATAACTCATTTTTAAAAACCTTTTTAGAGGCTAAAAAAATAAAGATAACTCATATTCATTTCTTAATAACCTTTCTGCGATGCAGGAAGAGACCCGTGCCCAGCAGTGGGGACATACAAGGGTTGATAACGATAACGATTCATTTCTTAAATATTCATGTTTCTTATGTAATGTCCCGTTTAATGTTTCGTGTGCAATAAAGCAAAGTAAAAGAATTTACAGGTTATATTATGAAACATATTATTAGTAAAGAAAAATATTAAGTGGACTGTGACTTATCTTTTATTTAACCAGGCTACTCCATTGAGATGCAAATATATATGTTTGCAAGTTTTCCATTGACGAGGCATGAAGCCACTCGACACGGCGAGCTAACTGGCTGTATTGTTCAACGAGCCCGCAATAATGTAGCGATTAGTGCCTATTAGAACAATTTATGAACGGATTACAGGATACTTATCGGAATATCCGCAGAATTATTACAGTTAAGTACAGATAAACAACTAACCCGCCTTTGGTCCGCACCCGTGTCGTTCCCGATCCGAACTTTGATCTTTTGAAATGAAATGAAATGAAATGAAATGAAATGAAATGAAATGAAATGAAATGAAATGAAATGAAATGAAATGAAATGAAATGAAATGAAATGAAATGAAATGAAATGAAATGAAATGAAATGAAATGAAATGAAATGAAATGAAATGAAATGAAATGAAATGAAATGAAATGAAATGAAATGAAATGAAATGAAATGAAATGAAATGAAATGAAATGAAATGAAATGAAATGAAATGAAATGAAATGAAATGAAATGAAATGAAATGAAATGAAATGAAATGAAATGAAATGAAATGAAATGAAATGAAATGAAATGAAATGAAATGAAATGAAATGAAATGAAATGAAATGAAATGAAATGAAATGAAATGAAATGAAATGAAATGAAATGAAATGAAATGAAATGAAATGAAATGAAATGAAATGAAATGAAATGAAATGAAATGAAATGAAATGAAATGAAATGAAATGAAATGAAATGAAATGAAATGAAATGAAATGAAATGAAATGAAATGAAATGAAATGAAATGAAATGAAATGAAATGAAATGAAATGAAATGAAATGAAATGAAATGAAATGAAATGAAATGAAATGAAATGAAATGAAATGAAATGAAATGAAATGAAATGAAATGAAATGAAATGAAATGAAATGAAATGAAATGAAATGAAATGAAATGAAATGAAATGAAATGAAATGAAATGAAATGAAATGAAATGAAATGAAATGAAATGAAATGAAATGAAATGAAATGAAATGAAATGAAATGAAATGAAATGAAATGAAATGAAATGAAATGAAATGAAATGAAATGAAATGAAATGAAATGAAATGAAATGAAATGAAATGAAATGAAATGAAATGAAATGAAATGAAATGAAATGAAATGAAATGAAATGAAATGAAATGAAATGAAATGAAATGAAATGAAATGAAATGAAATGAAATGAAATGAAATGAAATGAAATGAAATGAAAAGGTTTTATTCAAAGTAGCGCAGATACTGCGGCTTAATGAACGTTACAAGTTAAACTAGGTGTCCATTTCAAAATCTGGATCATTTTGGAGAAAAAATGGACAAAAAAACTCCAAACTTAGTCTTTTCAAATTCCTTAATTAACAGAATTTACACAGATACTACAAAACTCGTGAATTTTACATGCTTGAATTCCAGACATCATTGTCATCTAAATAATCCTTAATATTATAGTAGCTCTTTTGGCACAAAGTGTACTTTACACATTTTTTGAACCGCGCTTCAGTCAAACTTAATATATCTTCAGGGATTTTATTGTAGAAGCGTATACAATGCCCCATGAAGGATGTATTAACTTTTGCCAGCCTAAATCTTGGGTTCAAAAGTTTATGTTTATTTCTAGTATTTACATTATGTTGGCTACCTGCAGTTTTAAAGTTGCTAATATTTTTCCTGACATACATAATATTTTCATAGATATACTGACTGGCAACTGTCAGGATGTTTGTTTCTTTAAAGAATTCTCTTAACGAGTCTCTACTGCCTAGCTTATAGATGAATCTGATCGCTCTTTTCTGCAAGACGAAGATGGTCTCAATGTCCGCTGCCCGTCCCCACAGTAGTATGCCGTAGGACATGATACTATGGAAGTAACTAAAATAAACGAGCCTGGCAGTTGCGACGTCAGTTAGTTCCCTAATTCTTTTAACAGCATATGCTGCAGAGCTAAGCCTATTTGCCAATTTTTCTATATGAGGACCCCATTGAAGCTTTGCATCAATTGTGATACCTAAAAATACAGTATCTTCGACAAGGTCTAGTTTGTCCCTTCCCAATATAACTTTGCTGTCAACTACTTTGACATTTGGTAGAGTGAACTTTATACATTTTGTCTTTTTTGAATTTAACAATAAGTTATTAGACGTAAACCAGATTAGTACCAGAGAGAGAGCAGCATTAGTATTGTCAAGGTCATCTTCTTGTCTCTTAATTTTGAAAATAGGTGACGTGTCATCTGCAAATAGTACTATCTCTGACATATTTTGAACCATGAACGGCAAATCATTTACATATACGAGGAAGAGGAACGGCCCCAAAATCGATCTCTGTGGTACTCCTATCCTGACCTCTGACCCTGAAGATTTAGTTCTATTTATATCAGCTCTTTGAATTCTTCCTTCTAAATATGATGTCATAAGTTTTAGGCTATTCCCGTTTATACCATAGTGCTTTAATTTTAAAAGAAGTGTTTTATGGTCAACGCAATCAAATGCTTTTGACAAGTCACAGAATACGCCTATAGCATCCTTGCGATCTTCCCATGCACTAAATATATGTTTAACTAACATGACGCCGGCGTCCGTTGTAGAGCGCCCTTGCGTAAAGCCGAATTGCTGACCATGGAGAAGTTGATAGTCATTGAAGTGTGTAAGCAGTTGACCTAGAACTATCTTCTCGAATATTTTACTCAAAACGGGTAGAACCGAGACTGGTCTGAAATTTGAAGGATCTTGCTTATCACCACTTTTAAATAAAGGAACGAGCCTACTATATTTCATTAGATCTGGGAATATACCCTCATCTAGACATTTGTTAAAGATTCTGGCTAAATAGGGTGCTAGGGTGTCGATTACTGAGCTAACTACTGTTACTGACATACCCCACAAATCTTCAGTTTTTTTAAGCTTTAGCTTTTTAAACGATTTAATCACGGTATGAGCTTCAATATAATCAAACGAAAAATCGTGATCGCATGGGGGGACATTGTCTTTCAAAATAGTTTCTGCAAGAGCTGGAGAAGAGTCTAAAGGAGCTGTCGTTATAATTGGAACATTTGTAAAGAACTGTTCAAAAGCCGCAGCAATGTCTTCATTTGAGGTTATTAATTTATTATTTATTTTAAGTGCAAATTCGCGATCTCCCAATTTGGATTTACCAGTTTCCTTATTTATAATAGCCCAAATTGTTTTAGATTTATTAGAAGATTGAAGGATTTTTGATTTTATATACTCGCATTTTGCTTTGTGGCAGACGGCCTTAAATAATTTTGAATATAGTTTTACATACTGTATAAAACTGGGGTTGTATGTATATGTTTTTTTCTCATACAGTGAATAAAGTGTGTCCCTACTTTTTCGGATGCCGGCAGTGGCCCATTCACTAAATTGTAATTTATTTTGTTTGCAGGATATCTGTTTTAATTTAAAAACTTTTTCAAAACTATCTGAAACAGCCTTGAAGAAATCTCGATAGAGAACATTAGCATCTTGAGTTTTATTTTTTTGAATAGGTAATCTTTTTTTTAAGTCAAGTTTAAACAATTCTAGTTTTTTATTTGTTATCACCCTGCAGAGTACATCTTGCTCTATTTTTTTTAAATCAGCTTTAAAATCTACAATTTGACCACTGTGGTCTGATTTAAGACAATTCACTGTAGAATAATGGGAAAATTCACAGTCACAGTATACGTTGTCAAGGCAGGTGGCGGTGGTTTCGGTAATCCTGGTGGGCTCTAAGAAAATATTCATCAAATTAAAAGACTTAAAAATAAGTTTTAATTTAGCACTCGAAGGGGAATCTACAAGCAGGTTTACATTAAAATCACCACAGACTATAACCTTCTTATTATTACTGCAGGCTACTTTTAATACATCCTCTAATACAGATTCGAATACACTGTAATCGCTGGTGGGGGGCCTGTATACGCTTACTACAATGTGTGACGATAATTCAACACAAGATAGTTCAATTATTTTTTCAACAGAAAGCCTGCAAATATCTTTCCTTTCTTTAAATTTTAAACCATCCTTTACTAGTATTAAAGATCCCCCATGCAATGCTAACTTTCTATTGTAGCAACTGGCTAACTGATAATTATGTACAGAAAAATTCATATGATATTCTAATAGCCAGTGCTCCGTAACACAAAGTATGTCAATCTCATGTTGCTCTAAGAACAATTCTAACTCTAGTAGCTTTCCAGAAAAACCACCCTGTATGTTCTGATTAGCTAAAGTGATTTTTTTTAAGAGGGGCTTTTCTGTGGTCTGCGCTGACAGTTTAAATCAGCAGTCAAGCTTAACTTATTTATGTTAGGTTTTTTTAAAGCCTCTGAGTACAGAGGTTTACTAGTAGAACTTTTTCTACAGTTTTTATTTACTAATGGTACCTGTTTTATTGTCGTAACAATAATAGGGTCATAAATATTGAATGCCAACAATTTGGCAATCTGTCGTTTTGAACGAAGGGGCACATACATTGTGTCCCTAGTCAATATAAAATTTCGAATAAAGTTATTCGTATCAAAATAAAAAACTTGATCTCTATGACCAAATGTCATGTTATATAACAGACGGTTAAGTTTACCTATCCGTGCATTCTGTGTCTCTGACAATGTTTTTGAATAGGGAAAAGCACAGATAATGATTTTCCTTACATTTAAAGCTATTATGGACTCATAGTAATTTATCAATTCACTTTCTTGAATCCCTGTGCTGTTCCCCATTAATAATACAATAGTAGTATTTCTATCATACTGTTTGCTGAGCAGAGCGTTGATTAATTGCATGTAAGAGGCATTTGGCATACATATGTTTTCTACATGCTGTTTTAAATGGATCTGCAGCCTGGTTCCTAGACCTACACCTATTTTGTCTGAGAAAATTATTGTCTTGTAAGGGGCACCATTGACTGGAACTGAACTGCTCGTTGGCCTGGTTGTCGGTTGTCTGTCCGTTTGCGAGCGTGGCATGTTTTTTTGTATAGCCTATATATGTCCTATTGCAGGGCACGGGGCTTTTCTTAGACAGAAAGAGTATGGGTTTAATTACCATGCGTAACCCCCGCGGGTTGGAAATTTAAAGGTAGTTAAACTCTTCAGACGCTCAAATTTCTTCACGATATTTCATGTAAATGTTGAAATTTATTGTAAAAATAATAATAATAACATTTTTCAAATAATAGCATATATAATGTATAATGTATGTGATAAGTTATAGTACATAATTAGCACGTGATGCATATTAAAGTCTATTTACGAGAAAAGCTTTATCGGAAAGTTATTAAAACAGGATTAATTGGCGATTACTTGAGTTTGGGCAAAATTTATAAATTTACACACGAAAAGAAAGAGAAAGCAAATACTATAATAACTGAGCTTATTATTTAATAAAAAAAGCCCGACACATACAAAAGCATGAAAATTCACAAAACGATGCTGCTGTTACAGCAATCCGATTACATACAAAATACCTGTCCTTAATGAGTGTGAAGCGCTAGCACTTCACTACTTTCATACCCGAGCATGTCTATTGAGCTCCACGATATCCTCTTACAAACCGTTTTCAATCCGCACGTAATGGTTCTAGTGAACGTGGAATGGAGCAGGCAGTAGTCACTCTGTAATCCCCGGCCGAAGCCATCTGAAATGCATTCCGGCGCACGTGCGCTCTTCTGTGAAAACTACAATTACATATCGACAAACTTGCGCTGTGCTGCAGCGGCAAGCGAATGTGGATCTTAAAGCTTCGAGATAGGAGTGGCACGTGCAGTGGACGGGACTGAGTCCCCGAGAGAGCGGTAATTGGGTCAGGGAGCGAGTGAGTGCGGTAATGAGTCGACTGATCGCTCATACACTCTGACACCTCTTTACAACACGTTTCCAGCAAGCCAAAGCCACTCCGAGCACTGCCACGTAAACTAGCTGAAGCGAACTGAGAACTTACAAATAACTACCTAGAAGTATATGTTTTTTATTTTTATTCTCTACTAGCTGGTGCCCGCGACTTCGTCTGCGCAGGATTGCCATTTCGAGTAGCGTATATTAGCGTGTCGTACAAAAGGTTTTGGCAGCGCACGCCAGAATAGCTCGCAGATGTTAGATTTTTTCCTACTTATACTTGACACTTATAGCCATATTTTGGACAATTCACACAATATCTCCAATATCTAGCCTATGTATTATTCTGATGTTTGAGCTATATTATTGTAAAGTTTCATTAAAATCCATTCAGTAGGTTTCACGTGTAACAACATCCGTTCATTCAGACTAATAAAATTCGGACAAGTGCTAAAATTGTCATGGCATGGTTGGATTAACTCATGAATGAGTGAATCCAAATAACACCTGCTACTTTTAAATATTTGAGAAGTAAAAACTTGCCGTTGGCAGAAGTCCCGCGGGAGAGGAGCCGAAATGCTGGCGCCGTTCCCTCTTTAGTTATCGGGATTATTCTTTGGCTGATTTCCTCGCCAGACACAATGAGTTTCTTAAACGCATGATTATTCCATAGAGTAATTTTATAAATTTTATATTTTTAGTAGACGATGTGAGGCAAGTGACATGCTTTTTTTTTGGGCGTTTACTAGACTCAAGGACCTGTTTGTAAAGGAAAAACAAATCAATAGAATAAACACTATCTCGGTGCCTAGTGGGGCTTACGGCATGACAACAGATAACCAAAACTTGTCTTTATCTGAGGACTGACTTCTCAAAGCGTACTTTACAAGAGGAATCGGCAAGTCAAACCACAAGTTTATTCATCCCTTCAAAGGATTCTGGGATGAAAACCAATCGAATACAATCAAAAGTTTGGAACGTTGAGCCAATCACGCAGACATGAGTTGTGTTTACTTGTGATGCAAACAAGACAGAAGCAACTCATTAGATTCATATTGAAAATAGTTCAACAACTAATAAACTTGTATTGCTGTGTGCAATATCAGTTTTATGCGGTGCACAGTGACTGTCGCGGTCTCTACCCACGCTGTATACTCACTTCTCCCTTCCTCCTCTTCTATTATCACCACTGACTATAACATTAGCCTCTGCATCTACGTAATGTGATGATTTATACAGCGTCCAGTGGCATCTTCACTCACACTAGATAGGTGAAGGGACCACTCGGACGCTGCAGTGCCTGGGACATTGTTTAAGATGGTGTAGACTGACTATAACGCCAATGATATTATGTAATAATCTATCTATTATTTTATTCAACTTATATAAGTTTTCGTGTCGATTTAATGTGCCGTAAGTAAATTTATTTTACTTTAAATAAATGACTTCAGGTTCCGGGCAAATGTTAGTGATATAATAAATATCATAACTCCCACACCACACATTTACATGTTCTGGTCTCAAACTAGTGATGTGGTACCCAGGCAAGAACATCACTCACAAATATACATACACCCAGATTGAGGTATACAGATCAAATACTATAAATATCAAACTCTAACGCGAATCGAAACCACGAACCCTATGTTTTGGTGGCCAAGCGTGTTAACCGCTAGACCAACAAGCATCTATCTCAAAGTCATCACATTTAAACTTCAGTGCATTCATTTGTCAGTTGAGCAGAGGTTATGTGTAAGTTTTGTGAAGAATATTCTATATATCTTTATAATTCTATCAATCTATATGTAGATTCTGATAAGGTACGTGCGAGCTGCGGTTCAATTTGGAACAAACACAAATTATTTATTTACCAAAAAGGTTACAAATGTTATACGGATTCTAACGAGGGTATACCAAAACTGCAGTACAATTCCACCAAACCGCGATCCCCAACCCGCATGCCCAGCGTGGGGATTATGGGCACTACCCCCCAATGATGGCTCAGCCTTGCGCTCATTCGGGGAGGGCTATGTCCAGCAGTGAACTAATATAGCCTGAAGAAGAAGAAGATACCAAAACTAATATCACTAACAAAGTACGCTTTCCGGTGACAGCTAATGGTATTGAGTTAACTTCCTTACCTCTGTACAACAATTATATTGTTGGGGAATCAAGTTGGAGTATAATACAGATGTTCCGTAATAAAGCAATCTCTCTGCGTAACAAAGGCCGAGAGTTTATTGTTTGCGAGATCGTAACAGTTGTGATGGTACGAAACTGTTTTTGTGCTCTGCAGTAGGTCATTAAGATAAGATAATGTTGCCTTTACACACTAAAACACACATTTATACATTAAGGTGAACTGAGCACTATAAGGAGACAGAAAAAAATTGCATAAAAACTATTCATAATTTTACCGTATTAACTAACAAAATAACACATATCTATATAAGCAATACCTCAGATCATAGAAAGAAGGAGATATGCCCTAGCCGCGAAATAAGTCCGGTACCGCTGTCGCCACTTTTGAATATGTGTGCGTTTTCATCACATGCACAATATTGTAAATATAAGGTTCACGCACACGTCTGTCCAGTCATTTACTAGCGTTCTAATCTTTTAATTGGTTCGCACACTATGAAAAACAATTGTACGAATACACTCGTACACGTAAACAACAGCGTCGGTGAACTCCTTAGGGATGGAACACTTGTATCAAATAATACATATATCGATAAAATTATCCGATGAGAGGTTATTCATTTATTAACAGTATACTTCGTGTTGGGATGATACAAAAAACAGAGCATGTTTAATTTACAAAAACAATATTATTAAAACAAATAATCCTATTTTAATTTACTGTCCTGTGAAATGTAAATATTTATTAAATACGTGTTTTTTTGACAGTATTTGTGGCTTCAGTATAAAGACGCAAACTTGGCTTTCTACTGATATAGAATTTGATTATTTTGATAATGATGATGACCCCTGTTTTGTATACTAAGACGATATGTTAAATTTGTTGGACAGAACACCACTGAAGCATACTTGGTAGTGACTCTGTCCGGAAAGCTAGGTCTTCTGGGTTTAAATCCTGGTAATGGAAAGAACTAATATTTGTGTGAAGAGCATGTCCACGGTCAGGGACGCATTTGTACCTGGATCTTGGATATTTCTTTGTATTTTATTTAGTATATGAATCCCAATGAAACGTGAAATGCACTTACATTACCATTTACAAATTGGCTTTAAATATTGGTAACTCTGTTAGGACTCTGTAAATTAACAGCAGTTTTTGTTGGGTGAAAGAATGAAGTGCTGACTTTTTAAGAATACGATAGCAATTACTTTCTCATTTTCTGAAAATAATTCACCCAGCTATATAAAAAATAGAATAAACACATGTATAAACTCAAAAAACAACAATTTTTCTAAACAAATTGCCACTTGTCTGAGTAACAGCGATATATTGGAAATCAGTAGCCACGCTTAGATTATAAGGATTAAGTAAAGAATGTGTTTATGGCTATGATTGAAATGTATCATGGGCCTGTAAATAAAGTAAGTTCCTAATTAAAAATACAGTAAATAGGAAGAAATTTTGTAAGCTTGTCAAAAAAAATTCAATGAAACTTTCGAAACATATATATATATATAGATTAAAAAATAAAATCAGCATCCGACTGGAATCTTAAAGAGAATATTTTCATTATCGTCATCATTCAGCCACAATATATCCACTGCTGGACATAGGCCTCCTCTATGGATTTCCAAAAAGACCAGTTGAAAGCGGCTTACATCCAGCGTCTTCCTTCGACTAGGATGAGATCTTCTCTCCATCTTGTCGTCCGACGCTGCACTTGCCGATATGACATATAAGCAAGTACCGACATACCATATTGTGGTCTCCATTCGAGAACTTGTCGGATCTAAAATGGTAAATAAATTATTGAAATACTGAAAATGCTTTATTTAACTTGTTTTTCATTACACAATCGAATTTCATTTATAACATAACGCTCATAAAAAATTAAATATATAAGACTATGATTTAGTACCATAACCACATCACATGATTTGTTTCTTTAGAAACACTTTCTTTTGGAGAGTTGTGCGTCGTCCATATGAAATGAAGATTAAAATAAAGTGATAATTGAATATTCTAAACCATGTAAAATTTTATCGTTATTTTAAATATACTGGTACCTCAACCTTTATGGAACTCGTTATTACTGGTATTTTCAAAGTAGGAACTGCCCACGGAAATATTTTTTCCCCCACTTTAGCATCTGGAAACACTTCTCTGTAAAATAGATGGAGCAAATGGTACTTTATTTGAGAGGAAATCAGTTATACCCTCTGTATTTTGATCCATTTTTCTTTCGTATTTTTCTTTATCTTTATTAGAAACTTTTTGAAATACATGATCGAAGCTAAGCCTGTTTTTAATAAGACAAAATCCTTCTACTAAAATAAAAGCTTCCTTAGCAACGCAAGCTGAAGTTTACGCAGATAGAGTCGCGGGCAATAGTCGACTATAAGACTAGATACCTAGTCTTACAATAAATTGGTTTTAGTAATTTTGGAACTTTGGACGAACGATTATAAATGCCTCAATAATATCGATACTTAATCAGTCTGAAAAGAAAGGTACTACCCCATCACTATGTCTCCAGCTGACCTACTGGTGAATTTGACATTTCGCGGCAAATACATGCGGCCGTACCTCGAAACATCGCATTGAACAATGATCAGTTTTGCGTGACGGTTCACTGCGGGCTGGCTTTTCCTAGTTAGCAAACCTCCACGAAAATCCTATATAGAAACAGCAGTGGAGTAACTACAATGTAATAAATACGTCCCATTTATGTTCTTAGTAATGTGATGCACATTGCACATAAAATTATTATAATTATGATTTTTCGTAGTTTATAAAACGAATATAGTGAGTAAAATAGGTTTACCGGTAAAAAGACACTCCCCTGTTTCTGAATAGCATGTATCACAGCGATTTCTGCAGGTAATCACTGCGCAATTAGGCATTTTTCTCAGATGTTACTACGACGGCTGGCGCGAAGCGATTGACGGCCATATTTTAAAGTTTCGCAGAGGTTAGCCCAAATGGGCTAACGTTGGGCGACAGTGCCACGCCCACAAGGCACTTCTCCTTATTTTTGTGTTCTGAGAGCAATACACACATTAGAAATATGAATATAAAGGTACAAGTGTTATCAACCTATTTAGAGGCTAAGAATCCCACCCATGCCGGGATTCGAACCCGCGACCTCTGGCTATCCGTGCCAGCGCTCTTTCCAACTGATCTAATGGGCGACTCACCGGCATCAGTGAAATTTCGAACCTCTTTACACTATTCTCTGTATTACGTACAGGCAGCGACCACTGGCTGAAGTAAATTGCATCACTTACAGCCCCGAGTACCTACTTTGCAGGTTTATAAAATTGTCCTTAGCACGGTTAAGTGCATTAAAAAATAAAAATAGTATAAACAAGTGTTATCAGTTATAAAACATGCAATATCAAGCTAAAACATGGAAAGGACGCAATAATCTAATCCTAGGACTCAGTAAGTGCGACAATGTGTGTAAGGAGACCAGCGTGTGACAAGTGAGACAGACATATAACAGACAGGGACAAAATATATATTCATTATAGGTAGATAATATTATGAGCTGCTTATGCGTGTCGCAAGTTACAATCGTAGATAAGTATTATTATCACACCACCATGCGGGCCTCGCCCCGCGCCCACACAAGTCCCTACAGACTACTGGAGCAAGTTTTTCTCCTAAATATTTCCAGAAGTACAATCCTACAATGTTCATATTAGACAGGCTGCGAAAGGATTTATAGATCACGTACCTACGTGATTTATAAATCCGACAAATACGTTGTCCTTACGTGTTTGTTGTAGCATATTGCAAGGTAAAAGGTACTCGGAGTCCACGCGCGTACATGCTACGACAAAGCTGTGGACAAAGCGAAAGAGCTCTGTCAAGATCGTGGCAAGTGGCAAACCCTGGTCCCCGCACACTGCGGGATACAGTTTTGAGTGTTGCGTTAGGTATGTTATGTTACGGTGTATTATATCGTATTTGTCAAAAATGCAATATTCCGCAATATACTTCTTTGAAATAAAAAAGAAAACATTAATTTAATTTGAAACAAAAGCACACACATGAAGATAACATACTTACAACAAGAATGAGAAGGAATAAATACACAAGCACATTCGTACATATACCTCGGTGGCTTGAAAAGAAATCCACTAATTCAGCACGCATTGCAGGCTGGTGTCATGCCGTTATGAAAGGCAGTGTGGAACCGAGTGATTGAAATCAATCACTTGGGTTAAGCAACAACAGGTCACTTGCTGGATGAATGACCATCCTGTCACTACTACTAGTGGCATTTTTCCGAGCGCTTCCGTGCTTCGTAAGGCACGTTAAGCCGTTGGCGCTGGCTGTCATGTAATGGCACTTGTTAAGCTATGTCAGTGGCCTTATGGGCGGCTTGATAACTTTTGACAGTAAGGCCTGCTACTGCCGTACAATCCTCCATCAACCCGGACTTGGCCCTCTTGGTGGAGTATAGCCTAACCTTCTTGTGATGCAGAAAGAGACCCGTGCCCCGGCAGTGGGGATACACACACGGTTGATATCAAGGGCTTCGCGAGTCCTGTCCCTAATCCTGCGCAAAGCTGCCTTTTGTCTTCTGTTACTTTATCATCTGTCTCCGAATGGTGAGAGTCCGCGGTCCCGCCGACTCTTTATGTACTTACTTACCTAACTCGCGGCACTTACTTCTTATTGTTTTTCGATATATTTGCGAGCGAATCACTACTATTGGTTTTCAGGAGTTCTTTGTTTGCTGTAAGCCTAGGGAGCTTAGCGTGGGTCGAGATACTTTTAACAGCGTTTAGGTGAGAATAACAACTTTAGGTACCAGAGTGCTTAGTGCGAGTTTTTTAACTACTCGATCGCGTTAACGTAAACTCATATTTCTATGGCATCGAGGAAGCGCCACCTAGCGACAAGTATGGAAATTAAAATTGCTGAGTGCGAGTTGTAATGGTTTACGTTGAGAAGTGAACACGTTTACCAGCCAAAACACGAATAAACGCGAGTGCGAGTTGTACTGTGACAGCGATTTGCCAGTTCGAACGGTTAACTTACTCATACTCGCTACTCAATGCTCGATTAACGCGGTATAGTAAAGTTATTCGATTGGATCTGTCAAACTCGCACTAAGCACTCAGTTATATCAACAATTGTACATCTACACTAATATTGTAAGAGGAAAGTTTTGTTAGTCTAAAATTCTAAATGCTTGTAAGTTCGTATTGTATAGGGTGATCCCCGAAAATAGTCATTGGATTTTAAAAATTCTTTCATGAGTATTCAGATTGGACCTTGGTAGAGCGGTGTCATCCGGCATGTAGCAATGACAATATCATCCGAGACCACGGCACCTGTAAAATTGCCGAAACGTCGGAATATTGTAAAAATTATCATAATAAACAAGTGGAATCCGTATAAAAACAGTTTTAATTATGTAGCAATGACTTTATTTCTAAGTAAAATTTGGGAAGTATAGTAGCAATATCACTCGCTATCGGTCAAGAAAAACCTCGTGAGGAAACTCTAGTGTCTAAAGTGTTGACAAACATTAGCGCTTATTACTGTAACGAAACTTCTTTCAAGTTATTTGTCAGCAAACACGGTACATGTAGATTTTACAAGATACATTTTTGTGGACAAGCGTGTAGCACCATAATATGGTATACAAATATTATAATTAAAATTTAGAATTATTATATTATACAATGTCAGGAATATAATTAAAATGTCATGGATGTATTTAAGTCATTGTGTTTTAAAATAATCATTCATACTGTATATACATTTTTCAATCAACCTTCTCTTTGCAAGGTCGGCGCAGCTGCCTAGTCAGGGTTTGAAATATTGTAAAGAAATCGTCACGTTTTGTGTAGGTGTCACTCGAGCCCTAGCCAGGCTAAGCGATGCACAAAATAACAAATGTTGCTTATTGCTGAAATACGCATTTTAAAATAATATTTAAGAGGGCTACACTACGCACGAGATGTGGATTTTCTATTAATTTTCCCTTGTACTTTCATCGTATCTGGCTTCATTAGCCCAGCTCAATGCGGATAGACCTTACCCGAACATCGCGTGACAAGCCGGTTACGCCCCGTCTGTGATGTGATGACACCTCATATTATAAAAGACATTGTCACGAATAACCTTCTGTTCATAACAAATTGAACGAATATTTCCCGATCGTTGCGAGAGTTGGCAGTGTCGGCGCATTATTTATGATTCGAAGGGAAGCTTGTGTCTTGAACTGTTCAATCGGGCGCTTCACGAGTCGCCGACTCCGCCCGCGCCGTAAATCGGCAGTTTTTTTGCAAATCGTATCAGCGGTTACCGACGGGAGCGGATCTGCCTCAACCTGCTTTTAAATGTTAACGAGTGAGGTGAGGCGGCGGAGTAGGGATCCCTGCTCCGAAGCTCGGCTCGATAAGGAGCCCGATTTGTGATTCGCACGTTTGAGGGCCTGGAGGGTGGAGGGTGGTGGAGTATGGCCAAACCTTCCTGCGAGGCAGGAATAGACCCATGCCCCAACAGTGGGGACATACAAGGGTTGATAACGATAACGACGTTTGAGGGCCTAACCAATGAAAAAAAATACTTTTTACCCATGGATCGTAAAATATTAACAAAAAAACTCAATAATTATTGTAAAATATTGCTGCAATAATTAGTAAACATGGTTTAACGGATTTTTTAATTAATAGTTTGTTTATTTTGCTTGATTACAACTGCGGTGTTCTCTTTATAAAATGCACAAACATTATTATTTTTCATTCAGTGAGAACAAGGACGGGCTGAAAATAAGCGCTGTGATGATGCATGCACTCACAGCACTAAGCCGAGCCCTATGTTTTTTATCACATATTTGTCTGTAATTTTTTGTCATAGTATTTACATGTTCTCAAATCTGTGAGTGATAAATAAACATTTTTTTATTTCAATAATGGTAATAACAATTTTTAAGATCGACAGGTTAGTAAGGTCCATTAACGTAGGACTTTAATGTAATGTTGCCGTTTAACATGAATAACCGTAAATAAATAATTACATATTTAAAAAACTATTTAGAGGCTTAAAATTTCACCCATGCCGGGATTCGAACCCGCAACCTCTGGCTAGCCGTGCCAGCGCTCTACCAATTGAGCCAATGGGCGACTCACGCCACCAGAGGATAGGATAGCCAGAGGATAGCCAGAGGTTGCGGGTTCGAATCCCGGCATGGGTGAAATTTTTAGCCTCTAAATAGGTTTTTAAATTTGTTCCTTAGCACGGGTTAGTGCATTAAAAATAAAAATAGTATAATCATGTGGGTACAGTGATATCGTTCCGATGTTAAACCTAACTGCAAAGTAGGTAGTCGGGGCTGTAAGTAATGCAATTTGCTTAAGTCAGATGTCGCTGCCTGTACGTAATACAGAGAATAGTGTAAAGAGGTTCGAAATTTCACTGATGCCGTGAGTCGCCCATTGGCTCAATTGGTAGAGCGCTGGCACGGATAGCCAGAGGTTGCGGGTTCGAATCCCGGCATGGGTGAAATTTTTAGCCTCTAAATAGGTTTTTAAATTTGTTCCTTAGCACGGGTTAGTGCATTAAAAATAAAAATAGTATAAATAATTACATAGTTTGTACAACATAAAATACGAGTACTGTGGTCTGACGATCTGGTTACGGTGGCGGGGAGTCGCTGGATGCGGACGGCACAAGACCGAGAAGCTTGGAAAATTGTGAGGGAGGCCCATGTCCTGAAGTAGGCGTCAAATGGATAATGATGATGAAGACCAGTGTAAGTGATAGTCATAGATACCGGTGCTTTACCAAATCAAATATATATATCGAATAAATCGTTCTCAACGTGAAACGCGGTGTAAAAAATGTGTTAAATACACTTGGTGCCAAAAGGGCTACTATAACATAAAGGATTATTTAGATGACAACCGGAGGATGGGCAGCAGCGCCCCCTGCAGTACAATTCCACCAAACTGCGATCCCCAACCCGCATGCTCAGCGTGGGGATTATGGGCATTACCCCCCAATGATGGCACAAACTTGTGCTTAGTAGAGGAGGGACAGCAGTGGACTAATATAGCCTGAAGAAGAAGAGAAGATGACAACGATATCTGGAATTAAAGCCAGTAGGTACAAAGCATGAGTTTTATGTTTTATAATAATTATGTAAACGCTGTTCATTAAGGACTTTAATACCACTTAGTTGGGAGTTTTTTTCGTTCATATTTCTCCAAAATGATCTAGATTTTGAAATGAACACCTAGTTTGAATTGTAACGTTCACTAAGCCGCAGTTTCTGCGCTACGAAATGAAAAGGTTTTATTCAAACCTTTTCATTTCATATCAATACAAGGCTCGAATGCTGTATTAGCTGTCTGCCTGTAGCTAATCTGTAGCAAGCTGGAGGTATTATTAGACGCAGGTGTTTTTTGGAGCGATAACAGTCTCAATAATGTCTCTGCCCAATTTAGCGGCTGTTGATAATCACAGCGAAACCTGGCGGCCTCCGTCGATGACACGCAGTTCAATGGCTCGGCCGTTCCTATGATCCTGTTAGCTCAGTCGCTTCCGTGTCAGCCTCACGTTCCATAATAATTCCCCGTTGTGCAGAGCACAGGCACTCTCGGAGAGAAGACGTGTGGTTACTGTAAAGCGGGTACTTTGTAAGGTCATACGCGAACAGTTTTGTGAGTTGCCCGTAAGAAATTGCCCGTAAGAAACCTTATCGTCACCCGCTACCTATCGACAACAATGTAAGTTAGTTTATGAAATATCGCCTATCCGTTAATACGAACACTCGTTACTAAGTATATGTACACCTCACTACTATCTCAGTACTTTTAGAAATATGGAAAACTGATATTCACAAAATTAATTCATTAGTAAAAAATATTATTGTGTTACTTTGAATGACAGGATACGCAATAGTCTGATTAGAGAACGTTGTGGACTGAAAGAGGATGTAGTGACTAGAATTGAGAAAGGAATGTTGCGTTGGTTTGGACATGTGGAGAGGATGAAGGAAGAAAGATTGACGAAACAAATATATATTGCGTATGTGAGTGGAAGGGCTGGTAAGGGACGTCCCAGATGGATTTACATCGACCAAATAGGGGATGTATTAGCAAAGGGAAAGATAAAAAGTACCCGGAACCGACGTGCGTGCATGCGACGACTTATGAACGTTGATGAAGCGAAGGTGATCTGTCAGGATCGTGGCAAGTGGCAGTCCCTGGTCTCTGCCTACCCCTCTGGGATACAGGCGTGAGGTTATGTATGTATGTATTATTGTTTATAAGAAGAGTTTACATAAGGGCTTAGCTTAGTTTAATCAATTCGTACCTGTACTAGTTAAAAATCGTATTATAGGTACTAGCGCATTTCATACACAACATAGTTACGAGTATATAATAGTACATTACATAACTAGGGTGGTAATACAAAGAAAGGCCGAGATCGCAGAAGTTTGCGGCCCGAGCTGCAAGTGAGGGACGTAAATATGCGATCGAGAGCTTTCTTTATTACCTCCCGTGTTGTGTACATCTTTTTATGTTTACACTTGGCCAGAAAGCGGCTTTTTCCGTACGCGCAGCGTGCGGAAAAAGCCACTTTATTGCCAGGTGTGGCATAAAGACTATTTACAAATTGCAGCGTCATAGTAACTGGGTAACCAGCAATATTTCATTATTAGAATATTTTCGGGGCTTAACCGCGTAGTAATAACATGTTCAAGTCGCGAAAGTTAAAAATGTGTTACAGCAATATTTCGTTAGTAATATTTTACTCTGATCATAACTGAGTTTAAACTCGGCGTCCTCTCACAGCCGGACAAAAGAGTGACGAATGAGTGTAATAACTTTTAGCACCTGAACACATCAGCATATTTTTTATCCGCGGGTTAACCCGCGTGGTCTTTTTGATACGCAAATGTGGCGGTTAATTAAAACATGCAATCACAGCGTGCCTCAACCGGCATAGAGTGGATAGCCGCTTTGTAAAACTTATACACTAACTGAAAACTGCTCCTTTAGTTAACAAACGTTTAAAATGATCACTGCCTAGTCGTCTAGTGGTATCAGGCGTGATTGCTGTACATTTTTGTACAAATGAGGCTATATATATAGTCTGTGCGATGATAACCAGACACGGACATAATCAAACATGGAAATACACCCTATCTATAAATATATATATATATATATATATAGATAGGGTGTATTTCCATGTATATATATATATATATATATATATATATATATATATATATATATATATATATATTTATAGATAGGGTGTATTTCCATGTTTGATTATGTCCGTGTCTGGTTATCATCGCACAGACTATCCTGGCGTGGGGCCAGGACAACTGATTGTGGTGTGTGGAAGTTTTTTTTTATGCACTAACCCGTGCTAGGGGGCAATTTTAAAAATATTTAGAGGCTAAAAATTCCACCCATGCCGGGACTCGAACCCGCGACCTCTGGCTACCCGTGTGGAAGTTATTTATTTATTTACTTTTCTTGCAATCTTGAAACTTGACGCGGTCAATTTCTATGAAAATTTCAAATAATTATTTTACATTTCCGAATCTTAAATTTTTATTACTGGAAGTAATTACTACTGATACTGGAGTTATTTCAATGGCACGTCGTATAGCAAGTGAATTAGCTTCAAACCCAAACTTAAACTGCACTACCTAGACTTTGCCTGCCTCTCCTGAAAGAGCCGTGAGTTTACGAATGTTTGGTTTAGCTTAGACCTCACTCGCTCCTACTCACAGCACAAGAAGCAAATAACACACAGTCACTAATTGCAATATGTACATAGACAAAGAATCGAACAACAAATTACAAGGCAAATTACAACATAATTATTATTACTACGCGGTTAAGCCCCGAAAATATTCTAATAATGAAATATTGCTGGTTACCCAGTTACTATGACGCTGCAATTGTAAGTAGTCTGTATATAACTATGTTGTGTATGGAATGCGCTGGTACCTATAATACGATTTTTAACTAGTACATTTTTTCGTCACCACTTTATAATTTAATAAATATGGCCGAATCAGGGAATAAAATGTGGGATTCCATTAGTTACACGCGACGTGAAATGGTTGCATTGCACGTCGTTAATTAGCATTTGCATCGCAATGGGCAAACATCATCAGTGTAATGTTGTTCGCAGCGCAATGTGCTGTATTGCAATGTACTATTTTGCATGTTTATAGCCGCCGCTGCTCGTTTGTTGGAGGTGTCTGTGGTCTGCGGCCGGCGCGGGGTAGCCCGCTCCGGGCCACTGAGCAGGTTGCCTATAATTAATGCTGTTGCAATAATTAATTGAATTGCCTAAATTGGGCAGCCGCGGCATTGTACTTGCTTTACCTTTTATAGAATAAACATTTTTTTTACAATTGTACTAGTTGTAGTGTGAGACGAGCAACCGACTACGCGAGCTCCGTCTCTGCTCACCATGATTAAGCTCTGCGAATCGGAGCGAAACCTGGTCGGACTTTTCCGATATAACAACACCCGTAAATAAATCCGTACTAAAAGTCTACAATGTGTTGTGCTAACGAAAGTTTTAGTTCAAAAATTGAACTAGATTCGTACATTGGTTCGTGTGTAGCGTTCATTTGGTGAAGGAACTAATTACAAGTAACTGATGGTCGAATTGGTTTGAACTCAGTAACACATGGCTTCAGAGCCATATCCTTCCGATTCTGATCACAAATGAAGAGAAAAAGAAACCCAAATATTTTGATAATTTTATTTATTTCTTTACAGAGATGGTAGCGGAGTGGTGATATACCGGTTTCTCAATTGCGAAGTCGTGGGTTCGAATCCCGGCATGAAAATGACTTTGTTTTCCAAGATGTGGTCATTTGTGAAGTTACAGTAGCAATACCACTCGCTAACTGTAAAATAAAACATCGTGAGGAAACCCTGATGTCGGTAGTGTTAACATACCTCAGCGCTTACTATGTACAATGGCCCAACTATTGTTATGAGGCTAAGTGCTAAAATCTCAGGTTTATGCTTACTTCGACATTCGACATGTCATCGGTTCGAATCCCATTATGTACCAATGATTATGTATTATAAGTTACGTACATATGTTAAATTATAGTAGCATTTCCACGCGCTGTCATGAAAAATATTATACTATAATACTTATTGTAGTATAATATTTTTGGATTAAGCTATAATACTTATTTATTAAAAAATACTATTACCTATTATTGTGCTTGCAGAGACCAACAATGCGCAATCCCTCAAACACGTCAAATAGAGATTACCGTTTACAACTTTACTTCCACATTTTTTTTTATTCTTATCAATCAGGATTTTCTAAGGTAGTTTGATAGATAACGTATACAGTTACGAAGAAGAGATATTTTTCTATGTGCGAAAAAATAGTTACCAGAGGCTTCGTCCTTGGTAGAACCTGGAAAATGCAAATTTAATAAAATTTTGCCTACCTTAAAAGTAAATTACATAGGTACACCTCATCATAGAACAAAAATTTGTGTATTGAACAATACACAAATTCTAGATTGAGTGTTTTCATTTTTCACGTTTGGTATTTTATACTATTTTTATTTTTAATGCACTAACCCGTGCTAAGGACAAATTTAAAAACCTATTTAGAGGCTAAAAATTTCACCCATGCCGGGATTCGAACCCGCAACCTCTGGCTATCCGTGCCAGCGCTCTACCAATTGAGCTCCATTGGTAGAGCGCTGGTACGGATAGCCAGATAATTAACGACGTGCAAGTTTGATATTTTGTTTGCAAAAATACAAGCAATGCAATACTACACACGCCTTCAAAGTTTTTGCATAAAATTAGCTTCGTGTTGATCGGCGCGCGGCACAGAGCCTTATTTCCACTGCAGACACAATTTCGAGCTCGGTATTTTCGAAGACGGATGAAAGAAGAAATGTTCCAAATATTCCTTGCTACCCGCGTTCCGCTCAACGACCCCATTGATCCCCCAATCTACATAATCAACAAAGAACATCCAATGACGATGCATTTTAAACTTTATCTCCCATCCTGTAAGGACCCACTAAGGTAACGCAGACGAGACAACGATTGGAAATTAAATTCCTGAAAGATGAACGAGTCGAGTACATAATCAGGATGAAATAACTTTCTGATAAGAAAATTGCAATAGAATTTCAGGAAAAAAGGAATTTCAAAGCGATGACAAAAAAAAACAATTTGGGCTTGTTTTTATGTAGGGCGTGTTTGATTCCCTGGAGGTACGTCCAAGTTGCGACAAAGTCAAGTCTGATGCTTGCCCGTAATCGTCCCGCGCTGCTTATCGAATTATCGCTAATTATGTTAGAACAGGAAAAAAACCATCGCGAGAGACACTAGAATTAGGAAAAGAATTAATTATAAGGCGACCTTTTTTAATGAGCAGCACTGTTTGGAGCGGTTGCGGAATCTTTTGATTAGGTATCAATTCCATCGATCCTTTTACTCAATGTCGCCTCTCTGTCAGAACGCGATGGAAACTTCTTTAATTTGCTAATACGGGTAATTTAAATCTGTATAATTCAATGCGCCTGAAATTGCTAATTCGCACACAATGAGTGTGAGCACAAATGAGCTTTTGCGGGAGTAAGGATGGAGATGCATGATAATTTACTGTCTTGTTTAATAATTGTTGTATAATGCTTTCATTTCTTTCAAACAAATGTTGTTACGCTTCTGTGTAAAGCATAATTTTACACGTTTAGTCTTATAGCGCGTTAGTTAAGGCTATTGTATCAATAATGCAGTAAGATTTTGTATTATATAAATAAACCCTCTCTCTAAGAAAGAAGGCGTATGCCCTACAGTGGTAGGTATATAAAATAATGGATAAGACAAAACTGTTCATTACCAATACGAAAATTGGAAACAAAATTGCGAGAAAACATGTGTCAAGGAAGTTTATAAAAGTAACGTTTTCAAACGCTCTCGTCTGTATTAAGTTTTTGTCAATATATCAGCGTCGCTTTCGCTCGCGCCACTCGATGAAACTTTTCGCGAATTTGCCTGAAATATGTCGCCAATTTGTTCACACGAGTTCCTACGAACCGCTGAATTAATTACTCTTTATTACTGAACCGCAAGTAATGCTGCTCTCCGGAGGATTGCCTTTAAGCGTACACATTCGTCTCTGCTCGAGATACTAGCTATTTTTAACCGACTTCAAAAAAGTAGGAGGTTCTCAATTGAGATCTGTATGTTTTTTGTTTTGGCTGTGTTGTCTCATAAAACATTATTGTTTAAATAGGTGTGACATCTGACGGTGTTTGTTTGATAAAATATGTTACTAACGTAGCTTAGGCTTAACCCAAAATAGTGAAATAAGAGTAAAAACCGACTTCGGATTAACAAAATAATTTGGTGTCGGTGCCCCATTACATGACCAGCCACGCAATGTGGGCACCGACTTCTAATTGTCAATTAACATTCGTAAAGCAATTTTTTTTGTCTATTGGGTGCACTCATCTACATACCTATTGTGTTGCTATGTTAAATTTTCCCATCGGAGTGCAATAGTGGCCTTTGGTAATAATGTGTCATACTTTTTAAAGGAGAGCTTTATAAGTTTTAAGCCAACAGAGGGCTGATTGTACTCATCACAGCGAACTGTTTTTATTCTGCAAGTTTTCTTAATCCAAAGCGATAAAACACATCTTCATGGAAATAATGTCGCCCTTCAATCGATTTAAGACTTACAAATGACGGTGTACATACACTATTTGTACAATGCACCATACTAGCACGTGTAAAGTATCGAAGATAGAGAATCTACCTGTATCTCTCATAATAGAACAATGAGTGGAACGACTTGACGACCGTTATCTGTGACAGCCTTGCAACCACATGCAGCGCCTTGGACGAGATCTCTATTAATAACTACTCGCAGCAAGAAGCTGTATGTTGCAGGGAACGAAACTGGGAAACACTTTATTTCTCCCTCACTTGACGTCTCTACAGGTTGGCGATCAATCTAGGTCGCCGCGACCCTCACACATATTGCAGTAAATGGCACTTTCTCGCAAAACGGGTAAGTGGCTCGTTGCAGCCTGAAGCGAGCTGATGTAGGTCATAGTCATAGCTTGTTGCGGCTGCTCCCACTGCTGCTATATATCGCGCCGAAATTACTCCGGACATAGTACCTCGTTGCTCGTCGCGACATACTTCCGAAGTTACTTACGTCTCGCACGTAAGTAATTAAGTCGCTTGCTACACTTGGGTGATAAAAATTCCCAAATAACTTATACTCTGCCGCCCGACAGCGATCTAGCTCAAATATTTTATTTAAATTAGAATGTTTTAGGTTTAGTTCCATTTTTATCATTAATTATTATTATTATAAATATTTAAGCTATAAAAAAAAAGACTACCTCAAATTTTGATGTTAGAGGATTAAAAACTCCGTCAAATATATTGTATGACACTTTGGACAAAGTAAAAAATAACTTATCTTATTTAATGTGTCCTTATGTTCGAATTTCAAAATGTACCATGACTTACTTTTCGAAGTGAAAAATATTTGCGAAGCTGTAGTAGCAATATCATTTGGTAAAGGCGAAGGAAAACATCGTGAGGAAACCTGAGTGTCTGAAATGTTCACATACCCCTAGGCTTGAAATTGCCAATCCGCGACTAGCATGCATTAAGATCAAACTCTGTCTCTCTGAGAGAATGACTATACCCTACAGTATGCATACATAAGAACACTCATTTACTTTGAGGTAGTCTCTCAACTGATAGTAAGCGAAAGCCCCTTAGCTCGCATTAGACTGACCGTTAAGCAGTGAAATCTTAATGCAATCTCCAATAATGGCGGTATTGGATACAATGTTAAAGTTATTGCCCATAACTTACGCTTATAGTTACATGCACGCTGCAGGAGCCCCGAAAACAAACAAACAGGGAGCGATTTAAATTCAATCGATGGCCGCGCGATAAGCACTTCACGCCCGCCGAGGAGATGCCAGATACGCGATACATACTTGAATAACCAATGAGAACAGTCATATAAACAAAACAATACATTGTGCGTTGTCTCCCTATTTTAACCTATCTAGAGCAGAACAAAACACAGTACATCGTGGTTCTGCTCCACAACAGAGCGGTAGGTCGATGATGTCGCTAAGTCTCGTAACTAGCTCAGAACTTTCTAAATTGACGTGCAGGTAGTTAAAATCTTATTTATAAACCACGTTTCTCTTAAGACACTCCTCAAAGGCAGTGTAAATAATCTGTGGTTACGTATTTCCCTTAAGCATCAACTATTTAAACTGGTTCTGAGTAGTGTTTTAAGGAAACGAGATTATATGAATAAAAACAATTGTAACTACACGTCACTATGATACTATTTTTCATCGCTAAAACAAAAGGAATTCGACGGGTCAATGATTTTTGGATATTTTAAGCCCAAAATGACTTGTTGTTGAGTTTTAAAAGTCGAAGTGGTGATATTACTATAATCTTTGGGAACCAATTATCAAATCTCAAATGAACCCTAGTCCTAGTTTAGATTCGAACACTAACCGAACGTAACCGAACCGAAAGAAACCAAAGATTCAAAACTAAGCTCGCGCTGATTATTCGAAAGACATCCAAACCCCAGTGACTAGAATTGAAAAAAGGAATATTGCGTTGGTTTGGTCATGTGGAGAGGATGAAGGAAGAAAGATTGTCGAAACTAATATATATTGCGAATGTGAGTGGAAGGGCTGGTAAGGCACGTCCCAGACGGATATACATCGACCAAATAGGGGATGTATTAGCAAAGGTAAAGATAAAAAGTACCTGGAACCGGCGTGCGTGCAAGCAACGACTTATGAACGTTGATGAAGCGAAGGTGATCTGTCAGGGTCGTGGCAAGTGGCAGTCCCTGGTCTCTGCCTACCCCTCTGATCTCAGAGGTCTCAGAGGGAGGGAAACCTCACGCCTGTATCTACAGGCGTGAGGTTATGTAGGTATGTATGTACATATAAACCCTACTACAAATTTAATATTCTAAATGTTAAAGTTTGTGAAGATGTTTGAATGTTTGATACTCCATCAAACAATAATAGTTGAACGGAGGTAAATTAAACATGACATGGGCATCGCGGGTCACATCTGAGCCCAGCGCCTCAGAATTCCTACAAACCCTTGAGGTCACCTTCGTCGCACTACGGAGGAGGAGGCGGCGAGGAGGACATCATCATCAGCTGTTTAGAATTAGAAATTATATTTATTTGCAGATGTAATGTTACACTTCTTAGTAGTAGGTGTATTTATCCTTTAGTAAACAAGATTCTACCGGTAAGTATTAGTATTTTCTGTCGACAACTGCCAGATTCCCATAAATTAAATGTATAAGAATTTAGAAGAATTTAGAATTTAAAATATGTTAAGAATTTAGAAGTCATACACTTAAATAAATAAGTTTTTTTAAATTGTCCTCAGCACGGGGTAGTGCATTAAAAATAATATAATCATGTGGGTACAGTGATATCAATCCGATGTAAAACCTAACTGCAAAGTAGGTACTCGGGGCTGCAAGTGATGCAAATTACTTCAGCCAGATGTCACTGCCTGTACGTAATACAGAGAATATTGTAAAGAGGTTCGAAATTTCACTGATGCCGGTGAGTCGCCCATTAGCTCAGTAGGAAAGAGCGCTGGCACGGATAGCCAGAGGTCGCGGGTGCGAATCCCGGCATGGGTGGAATTTTCAGGCTCTAAATAGGTTTTTTAAAAGTCATACACTGCTTAGTATGTAAAATATAAGTATCAAATTGTAATGTACACTTTAGACACCACATATAGGGATAGGGATATAGGGATGAATAGCATAAAAACAGGTTTCAAAAATGGAACACAAAATTTACAATACGATTATTACCTTGTTTAATAAACTTTGCAACAATGTTACAGATAACGAAACCTGTTTTTGAACCGATTAAGTAACCTGGACCAAGGAAGTTTTCGCATAGAATGTTGAGGTTAGAATCCTGTTTGCGAAATTGGAGAGGTAAGGATAAATAAACTTTAGTGAGACTACAGCGGCAATATTTCTTACAAACGCAATTGTTTACCTGCTCGGCGGAGCTGTTACCTCTCAGTTGTCTGCCGCTGCCGAGAATGCAAATACTTGCAGCGTGATCCGAGTGAGCCTGTGTTTGTGCACCGCGTTGAAAACAACAAAGGCAGATTACACACAACATGCGGTCCGCCTCGTCTCAAAGGATTACTTCTATAGAGCGGCGGAGATGCGAGAACAAACGAAGAGATTATGCTTCAAAACAATATTAAAATTGTATATAGATGCCGTTTCATATTTACCCGACTGCGCCAGGAGGTTTGAGTTTATACAAAAGTCTTTGTATGCTCAAAAAATGTGCTTAATTTTCGTCGGGAACCAGCGTTTTACATATTAGCCTTTCAGAATATTTAAAAAAAATGGCTTAGCCACAAATGTTGTTTGAGCAGTATTAATTATCTTGCGACGTTCCATGCTTTACAAAATCTGCGCTGCGCTGTGCTGCGTCACCTGCGTCTCAGCATGCGCCCAGCCTAAAGCCTCTTCATGAGGACCACCACCGCTCTGTCCAGAGCGTACTGACCAAATAGTATTCATTATACTATTTTTATTTTTAATGCACTAACCCGTGCTAAGGACAATTTTAAAAACCTATTTAGAGGCTAAAAATTCCACCCATGCCGGGATTCAAACCCGCAACCTCTGGCTGGCACGGATAGCCAGAGGTTGCGGGTTCGAATCCCGGCATGGGTGGAATTTTTAGCCTCTAAATAGGTTTTTAATATAGTATTCATCTTTTTTTTTAATCAACTCTTTAAATATCATTGCTTATCTTTAAGGAAGCTTCTCATGACAAAACGTTTTTACGTTGGTAGGTGTAAATGCTTCGTTTTTCAAAGTGAATGAGTACAATTTGAAGCACACTAATGGCTCCCCGGGAAAAAGGGAAAAAATCGTTAAAAACTGACCCACGTGTCACACTCCTCGCTGCAAAATAACGAAAAGGTATTGCGTACAGATTAGAATGATGTGTTAGTGCAGAAGGTCTGCCCCTATACTGCGCGCACCAGTGACGCAATCGTCGATCTGTCAAATGTTGTGGAGTTATTATTATTTGTCTTTGAATACACGCACACTGATTTAGGATAATTTTATTTTGCCCTTGGCTAACGCTAAAATTTGGTGGAATTAATATTTTAACATATGGAAACAATTATTAGAAGTGTGTGTACAATTAGGTCATGTCAATTATGACATTAATATGTTCCTAGTGGCTGAACCGACGCCTTGGTTTTCTACGAGTAAGTTATTTACATTTATTACATTTGACCAGATTCGAAGATGTGGGCACACGGATCACAAAGTTGAAGTGGAGATGGGCGGGACACCTGATGAGACGGGATGACGGAAGGTGGACAAGGGCAGTCACGGAGTGGTGGCCAAGAACCGGTCGTCGTTCGGTGGGTAGACCACTTGCCCGTTGGAGGGATGACATTAAAAAAGCGGCCGGGGGTAAGTGGTCGAGATTGGCTAGGGACCGGGAGAGTTGGCGTGAAATGGAAGAGGCCTATACCCAGCAGTGGGCTTCATTCATGGGCTGGATAGATAGATTACATTTGTGAAGTTATTGGAGCAATACCACTCGCTAAAAGTGAAGGAAAACATCGTGAGGAAAACTAAGTATCTGAGTTGTTCTAATACCTCAGCAATTGAAATTGCCAATTCGCAGTGGGCTATGGTATTGTAATTAAGCCCATACTCTCTCTCTCTGAAAGAAGGACTGTGCCCTGCAGTGGGATGTTTATATGTTTCATTAAAAAAGACGAAATATTATATGTGACACTCTTTTGAATGTGCTGCAGAGAACAACTCATAAACTGAAACTACATGTTACGTTTGAGACTTCTGTATTTTTGACTCAGCGTGTGCTCCCCCTCTGTAGCGTCGTTGCTATGCGCGACACGCACGGCTGCGGCTTTACTAAATGAATTTACTCTTGTACATTGTACATATACTACACATTTTTGGCAAAGTTTAGCGACAGTGAGGGGGTGTCCGACGTTATAGTTTCGATCAAAAGATTATCTCCAGGACACTAGGCACTTTCTTCAGCTAGACGAACCCAGATGGAATCAAAATGTTATTTACTTGGTGGTTTTGCTACACTCGTGCCACACTAGTGGTAAAATAACTTGTAGGAAATAAACTATGTATGTCCTAAATGAAATATATTCCAAAAGATGAAGTATGGAGTTTCATAGTGCTTTTAATTTTGTTGCACAATAGGTTATAATAAGCTAACAAGTTTTGTAAGTTAAGCCACTAACGGTGCCCTAGCAGCCCCCGCTCTAAACCGGCACCGAAGTGGAGCTGATCGTGCCGAAACAGAAAGCAAACATTTGTCGAACTTGTTTGCCCGCTGTTTGCGTATCAGACGTAATTTCGCTCAACGTGTACACAATGTAATACATCCCTCTTATCAATATTAAAAGCCGATATTATTGGGGAATCGGTAAACAGACCTACGCAATATCTAAAAGGTAAACTTATAAATAAGTGGAATCAAGTTGTTGTGAAAAGAAATAATAACAAAGATGTAGGTAGCGTATTATTAAGCTTACGCAACCTTATTACAAGCGTATCTAAATAGAGTAAGGTAATATTTGCATGTCTTTTTGCCTTTCACTTATTTGTATTTGAAGATATGAATGATTGAATAGAATACATGACTAGAATAACATTTCTTTGAATAACTAATGTGTAAGTTTTAAAAACCCAGAAAACCTTTAGAAGCTAAAAATTCCACCCATACCAGGACTCGAACCAGCGACTTCTGGCTAACCGTGCCAGCGCTCTTCCAACAGAGCTAAAGGGCGACCACTGGGATCAGTGAAATTTCGAACCCCTTTACAATACTCTCTGTATTACGTACAGGCGTACATCTGGCTGAAGGCATTTGCATCACTTGCAGACCCGAGTACCTACTTTGCAGTTACGTTTTACATCGGAATGATATCGCTGTACTCACATGATTATATTATTTTTAATGCACTAACCCGTGCCAAGGACAACTTTAAAAACCTATTTAGAGATTCAAAATTCCACCCCATTTAGCCTCTAAATTGGTTTTTATAATTGCCCTTAGCACGGGTTAGTGCATTAAAAAGAATGTAATAATAATAATAAGTTTTTACCTTTAGTTTAGATTTAGTTTTTTGTAAGTTACTAACATCACTATGGAACACTGTTTTTTTTTCCGAAATAAATGTGTATTATTATATTATTATTATTATTATTATGTGTGAGTGTTGAGTTTCATTAGTCTTAGTAGAGTCGCAGGCGTCAGCTAGCGGCGGCTTAGAGAAGCAGACAGCGACACCAACCGCCATATTTCACTCTGTCTAAAACGTAAACTCGACAGTTTTTGCCGACGCGGGATTAGGTGGCCGCAGACAGGGCTCAGCCGTCGCGCCGCTGGGACGCGGACCCGGGCCTAATGGAGCGTTTGTCGCGCCCCGACCCCGGGGACCCGCAGCTGTGCCCACAACCAGACCTTGCTCTCAGTCGAATGTTATTATGCCCCGAGTTATATTACAGTAACCTCACTTGTGTTCTGTCGGGTGTTAATTTACTAATGACCTTCCCGAAACTCACGTTTTCATTGCCTCATTAGGAGCATTTGCTTGTATGAAATCATACTGAAAACCGACCAACGGTTACGTACGTTTATCTATACAACATTTAAATATTTCGAGTAGACTGTGGCAATAATACTCGTATCGAGCAAAAAACGGCAAAAAAAATTCGTTGTTACGCCCATAAACATTTATTTTATTTTGATTATTATTTTTTAGTCACTATTCCAAAAAACTAATTATTCTATAACATTTTCAGGAGTTTACCTGTTGCCGTCATTAATGTCGGGCAAAAAACTTGTTTGGGAACACCCCAGAAAGATTTGTTTTATTCTGATTTTAGTATTTGTTATCGGCAACAGAAATGCAACATCTGTGTCAACTGTCTACTTATCACAAATTATCATGAGATACATTCTGCTGACAGACAGTAGGTATTAGTAAAATCAACGGCTTAGAAGGTTTTATAAAAATACATCTAGTATCATACACTAAAAATATTCCAGTAGAAACCGGTAAGGGCGCAGTAAAAATGAAGCCTATGCCCAGCAGTGGTCTGATTATAGATTATAGATAGAAACCGGTTAGATTTTGTGAGTTTACTTGTAGAAAATGGATTTGAAACTTCAACACGCTATGTTTTCAAAACATCGGCAATGTAATTTCAAACAAACGTAGTATAGCGCTGGTTTTACGCTTCGTGCCATAAAAACGCTGAAAGTTACGCTTCCATAACCTGGAAAAACTTTTAGATAAAAATTATCTCAGAATGTTTTTATGGATATAGAACTCTGTTTTGGTGTACAGTGTGACTAGCTTTCAGGTTGAGGTCATTATTTTCCCGCCCTGTGTTTCACGTAAATAAGCTCACGGTTTTTCCACAAGATTACTTAAAACACTCATCAGAGACAGTTTTAGTAGTCTATGGAAAAGGGAAAAATGTATGAACAGATTAAATCAATTTCCTCTGGCGAGTATTTTAAAGGAATCGTGTTTCTTTAAACAGACCGCCTGTAACAAATATAACATAACCTCACGCCTGTATCCTAGATGGGGAGGCAGAGACTAGGGACTGCCACTTGCTACAATCCTGACAGATAAGTCCCTGCATGGACGGACGCCGGTTTTGGGTATTTTTTATCTTTCCCTTGGCTAGTACATCCCCTATTTGGTCGAATTATGTCCACCTGGGAAATCCCTTATCGGCCCTAACACCCACATTTGCTATACATTTGTTCCGTCAGTCTTTCTTCCTTCGTCCTCTTCACGTGTCCAATTGAATACCATTGAATATTAAGCAAATAATTTTAATAAGTAAGTTAAAATTTTTACCTACAAGCGACGTCAGCGCCAGGATCCGAATAAGCTATTGAATGATCTTCTAACTCTGCTTAAAATTCAATGTCCAAACTAACGCAACACGCGTTTTTAAATTCTGCCGGTCTTTACGATAATAATGTTTCAAAGTCTGATAGGTATCGGTGAAGAGCGTTTGATCGAATTTCGGTGATTTGTAATAACACGCTTGAATTTCAAAGGCAATCTGGGCTGAGCTCGCCGCAGGCCGGGGGTACTTATTTTAGACAGGCTAGCTTCGTGTGACCGGGGACTTATAGACGGGAGTCTCGCTTCACCCATGACCAGTAATTTTATTGGTTTACCGGCCGTGGTTAGGTGTACCCGGTATCCGCCTCTGATCCGATTCAACCTTACTAGTCGGTAGTCTTACGCTCGGGCTCACTGTGCTGTCAGGCTGAGGAAAATCTGCTATGGACAAAAGTACAAACTTAACAAGACTAGCTTGACATGTACCTTGATGATCCAGGCCGTTTTATGGTTTCTAACAGACAATAAGTCCAGTTATAACATATTTTAAACTTTCCCGACTTGGACGTCGGATCCGGTCATCAAGATGTGTTCGAGTGGAAAAAAGTCGCATGGCTTATCGTCCGACATTGTCAGTGTAGTGTGTCGCAACCCTAATAGTGCTTTGTGATGGCTGATTGAGGGTAGTCTGAAACCTCATCAGCCGAAGATGTGAACGGGTGCCAGCCATCAGTCTTCTCGTGACCACGATGGCTGTAACGTCGTCAAAACGTCGAGGTCAAATAGCAATAAATTACTACGCCGTTAAAAAAAAATGCATTTATTTTAGGTTTCAAGACCCATATACAAAAAGGACCAAAAATATTCTAACTATAATAAGTCCAGTTCACTTCACAGTTGAACACAAAGCACGGTAGCCGAATTGAATGCTCACCTCCGAAAAGAGACGGCAAATGAAGAAGAAGAAAAAGGCAATAATAATTCTGTTTTGAAGGGTCACCAGACTCATAGTACGGCGAACAAATGTAACGGCTTCGTTACTTTTTCTTTGCTTATTTAATTATTCTTGTCCGACTTTAATAATATAATATAATAATAATATAATAATAATATTCATGGACATATTACACAGAACTCGTTAGCCCTATACTAAGTACAACTAAATGACTTGTGTTATAGGTGCTAACTCGACGATATATTTAATACAATAAATACATAGATAACATCAAAGACCCAAGACAAACTAGAAAAGTTCGTTTCCTAGTTTGACCCGGCCGGGGATCGAACCCGAGACCTTCGGTGGCACAGTCAGCGTGCCAAACCGCTGCGCCACCGAGGCCGTCGCTTTGCTTTTGATATTTCATTCCGATATTCAACTTTTAGATAACAACTGATACTTCTGTTGCGCTTACGTTACAACAAACGTACAGTCGTTAATTATTTAAATTTTAGATGCAAATATTTTAAAATGGCCTTTTATTTAATTTTGATTTTGATTCACTTTCCTTTGAGATGCTGAATCAACCAATACCGTCTTGAATTTTCTAAGGTTAACACGAGCACCAGACATAATTAAAACTGTTTTTATACGGATTTATGCTTGTTTATTACAATTTTCCGACGTTTCGACACTTTTTCAGGTACCGTGGTCTCGGATGACTGAGGTGAGAGGCGTCTTTTAGAAAGCATTAACGGTTAGTTTACTACCCTCGGCAAAAATTACAAAATTATGAAGTTACGTTCCAAAATAGGCAAACCAATTATTTTATATAAAATTAACAATATTGATTATTAGTAATTGAAGTTAAAATTAAATTTATAAACCAATTATTTTACATGAACTTGAAAATACTGATTATTAATTGAAATTAAAATTTAACTCTACAGTCATGCTACCGGTATGTTTCAACCACGATCTCTATTAAAATTTGGATGCCGGCGGATCTCTATTGCCTCGCGTATCATTCTAGGGAAGAAACGGTCGTCTCGGGCTAGAACTTTCACTTTATCTTAATGTATAAAGTGGTTAAACGTCGGAAAATTGTAAAAATTTAATAAACGAGCATAAATCCGTATGAAAACAGTTTTAAATAATACCGTCTTGTTTTTAAAATCCTCTCTTATTAAGTTTATTAAATCCGTATTTGCTAACCAGTACCAATTTTATCGTTAAGTATAAAAATATCATCATCTACAAGAGCCATGGTCCATGACGACTTTTCTATCATTGGAATAGCGTTTTAATATTAGCATTATAAAATGAATCGTCATCTATGTATCTTTTTGTATAGTTATGAAAAACAATGCATCGCTCTGCAGCGTATGTTTTGCTTATTTTTTTAAGGAAGCAATGTAATAGCGTTTTAAATTCGCCGTGGGCGATGGCTCTAAACTGCGTCTTAAAAAGTCTCCTACTGCTTTACTATTGTGTGGCCGCAACACTGACGCCTAACGTTTCAAAGAGGAAACGGAACAAAGTAATGAGGCCGTTTCATGGTTAGCTTGGAAACACTTTGCGATCTGAGACTTGTATTAATACCTACCGCCCGGTATCCTATTAATATTGCGACTATGAAAATTTGTGAAGATGTTTGAGATGAAATGAAACGATGGAAACTGATATCTGTATCACAGACCCAGTCTAGCTTAGAAAGTTACAGCAGTTAGCTGTAACTTTACTTCTGAAACCTCAACTTCATTACATCTCCATAAATATTTAAATATTTATGAAAAACAATGTAAAAGCAGTGTAAAAGGTTACTATTTCTGCTAAATAAATGTAATTTTATTTTATTTCATTTTTTGCCAAAATTCCAAGACATTTATATATTGTGTTGCCATGGTAACAGGAATCGTATAAATGGATTGTGTGGCAATACGAAGTTCGCCCAGACAGCTAGTAAGTCTATTAGTGCCAGTTGGAACCCTGACAGACGCGGACTAGTCGAGCTAGCCTCACGTCTCTTCTTTCCGTCCCACAGTACTGACGTTGATAATCTCACATAGAGATCCCACAGCTAATAAAATTTTTATGCCACGGTTTATGATAACTTTCTAAATGGCGATGACGGAGCTTTTGAACTACTCGGAGTCGATGGGAAACGGAGGAACCGATTCGGTTCACAACTAATTATATTCACACCACAGAGACCTCTGTGGCGTAGCGGTAGCGCGTCTGCCTACCATGCAAGAGGTCCCGGGTTCGAATCCCGGCTGGGAACAAAAAAAAACCCAGGTCTTGGATGTTTACATGTTTGTGATGTCGTTGTTTCTGGTTCCCACGACACAGGGTATCCTAGTGTGGGGCCAGAAACAATGTACATACATTGTATGTGCCGGTATGTAAATGATATGATATGATGATATAGATCCTTTTTAGTAGTCCCCACTGCTGGGGCACGGATCTTAAGGTTAGGCTATACTTACTCCACCGGGGGCCAAGTCCGGGTTGGTGAAGAATTGTAAGTGTACGGTGGCGGGCCTTACCGTCAGAAGTTATCAAGCCGCCCCTAAGGCCTCTGATATGGCTTAACGACTGCCATTACATGACAGACGGCACTAGACGTAACTGGACTTATAATAAATACAATTGAAATAAACTCCTCACAGGGCTTAAATTAAAAACTGAACAAATTTTAAGCCTCATGGAATTGCTGCCCGCATCCTCTTCCCGTGCTTAAACCACAAGCCGGACCGTTCGTCTTCCGTTTATTTAGGGCCATCGATGTGGGAATACTCAAACAGTTTGATCTTCTAATCGCTCGGCCGTCCCTCGTCGGTCGCCGCCGGGCGAGCTAGAAGTGGTAAATTTGAGGCCCCGGGCCAGTCACGCGAGGCAGCGGCTGTGGGCTCGGATTACTGCGAGTTACTTTTACGACTTGCTGCAGAGACTCTCGGAAACAGTGAGATACGGTAGTTGTGCCAAATTACACGTCAGTGGAGACCTGTGATTTCACACTGTTTCGCTTGAGTCTGGGATGTCCAGAGGAAACATGTTAAGATCTAAAGTTGTGGTGTTGGTCATCAATATCAGACAGAAAGCAGTAGAGTCGTAATTGCTGATGTAATCGAGTACCTTTTACAAGAAATGGTTTTGGGCATTGCCGTAGTTGTCGAGTTCACCAATTTATCTCATACATACATACATACATACATACATACATACATACATACATACATACATACATACATACATACATACATACATACATACATACATACATACATACATACATACATACATACATACATACATACATACATACATACATACATACATACATACATACATACATACATACATACATACATACATACATACATACATACATACATACATACATAACCTCACGTCTGTATCCCAGAGGGGTAGGCAGAGACCAGGGACTGCCACTTGCCACGGTCCTGACAGATCACCTTCGCTTCATCAACGTTCATAAGTCGTTGCATGCACGCACGCCGGTTCCGGGTACTTTTTATCTTTCCCTTTGCTAATACATTCCCTATTTGGTCGATGTAAGTCCGTCTGGGAAGTCCCTTATCAGCCCTTCCACTTACATTCGCAATATATATTTGTTTCGTCAATTATCTCATCAAATGTAGATAACCTACCGACCTGACTCCGGACTCTTCCTTTATATGTCCTGCATGCAGTAAAGCCTGGCGCCAACGAATCGGACTTTTTAGTCATTCCACAACGTCTAAACTCTTAAGCACTGTTTGAATCGACGTAACGGATGCAAGGAGCTATGATGATGATGAGACAACCTACCGCGTAACCACTGTAAACCTATAGAGGTAAAAACCTTTAAACTAACATTACACCGCGTAATAACACCGTCATTAAATCCAGTGAATGCCACGTTGGGACCTGCTTCTCTAATAACGATTCAGGTAGTAAAAGTGATCATTAATACCAACCTCCGTCTAATGCCTCGTTAAATTCGTGGGTCCCGCTCATTACCAGCCAGTACTACGTGCTATGAGCTGCAAACACGGGGTAACGTGACGCGTGTTTATACTTTCCGACAGTAACTACTGGTGGTACGTTTACACCAGGTGAATTTGGGAAGCTACAGCCAAGTGACGGTCAATAATAAGAATGCACATTTCGTCTAATGCGGAGTAAGTGCAAAAGAAATTTCTTTGTAAAATATAAAATCTATGAAAGCTATCATTGTTCGTCTCTCGTTCTACAGAAACCGAGAAGATTATTGGCCTTGGCAAAAGTTCAAATTAATATTATTCATCTGTTATTATTATCTTATTATTCAAGATCGATATTTATAACTAGGTACCCTAAAACAAGATCATAATAGTACATTACACAACTAGGGTGATAATACAAAGAAAGGCCGAGATTGCAGGAGTTTGCGGCCCGAGCTGCAAGCGAGGGACGTAAATATGCGATCGAGAGCTTTCTTTATTACCTCCCGTGTTGTGTACATCTTTTTATGTCTACACTTGGCCGGAAAGCGGCTTTTCCCGTACGCGCAGCGTGCGGAAAAAGCCACTTTATTTCCAGGTGTGGCATAAAGGTAATAATTTTATGTCATAGTGTTACGTCACAACGGCTTCACCGATTTTTATGATTTTTTTTGTGTGTCAAATGAAATTAAATGAAATCAATTTATTTCAACGTAAAGAATTTACATTCTGTTAGCAAACAGAATGTCAATGTATAGTGCAAAATGTCCACCAGTGGACTACATAATATAGCCTGAAAAGAAGAAGAAGAAGATGTGAAAAGGCACAGGCTTTCTATAGAAAAGAGAGTATGAATTGAATTGAAATTGCCATGTAAACGTAAGTATGTGAATACCTACGACCTCCCTAATGAGAAGCCGATCTTCTACTGCTGCGCTACCACCGCTTTGCTTCATTATCCAGTCACAATTCATAACAGGGGCTGTAAAATCTTACTTTATGTTTTATGGGCAAAATTAAAAATATTGAATTGAATACTCTCGTAATTCCACTCAAAGTATATACGAGTAGAAGAACTAGAAGATCTAAATAATAGGTAAGAATATTTCAGTCGCGGAACAAGATCGTTATAATTATGTCATACTAGCTAACCCGGCAAACTTTTTTTTGCCATATTAATTTAAAAACCTATTTAGAGGCTAAAAATTTCACCCATGCCGGGATTCGAACCCGCAACCTCTGGCTATCCGTGCTGGCACGGGTAGGTTTTTAAATTTGTTCCTTAGCACGGGTTAGTGCATTAAAAATAAAAATAGTATATAATCATATTAATTTAGCCTACGACCTATTCTCGGACCTACCAAATCTGCAGTGGGACGTACTCGTATATAGGCTAATATTACCCGTTTGCATTAGGATAGTGTTTGATTTGTATGTGTCCGCTGTAAACGCGGCGTCGGCGTATCGTAAGCGGATCGCTTCATTCATTTTAATTAACTCCAGGCGTTTGTTTAACAGTTGTGCTGCCCGCCCCCGCCGCGGTACGGGCACACGGGACCACAAGCGCAGAAGCCTTACACACTTACTACTTGTCACGTGGAATAATCAGTCATTTAATTAATTACCTTTATTTGCATTGCATAAGCAGTATTATTATTACACTATTTTTATTTTTAATGCACTAACCCGTGCTAAGGAACAAATTTAAAAACCTATTTAGAGGCTAAAAATTTCACCCATGCCGGGATTCGAACCCGCAACCTCTGGCTATTCGTACCAGCGCTCTACCAATTGAGCCAATGGGCGACTCACGGCATCAGTGAAATTTCGAACCTCTTTACAATATTCTCTGTATTACGTACAGGCAGCGACATCTGACTTAAGCAAATTGCATTACTTACAGCCCCGACTACCTACTTTGCAGTTAGGTTTTAACATCGGAAGGATATCACTGTACCCACATGATGATTGCGGGTTCGAATCCCGGCATGGGTGAAATTTTTAGCCTCTAAATAGGTTTTTAAATTTGTTCCTTAGCACGGGTTAGTGCATTAAAAATAAAAATAGTGTAATCATGTGGGTACAGTGATATCGTTCCGATGTTAAAACCTAACTGCAAAGTAGGTAGTCGGGGCTGTAAGTAATGCAATTTGCTTAAGTCAGATGTCGCTGCCTGTACGTAATACAGAGAATATTGTAAAGAGGTTCGAAATTTCACTGATGCCATGAGTCGCCCATTGGCTCAATTGGTAGAGCGCTGGTACAGATAGCCAGAGGTTGCGGGGTCGAATCCCGGCATGGGTGAAATTTTTAGCCTCTAAATAGGTTTTTAAAGTATTATTATTATTAGAATTCTTAACTGCACAAAACACATAATATTTTGTACTTAATGCTACTTAGCATTTTCTACCAGTCAATCTTTGGTTTGTGAATAATCGCTGGGTGGATAGGAATAAGACTTACAACGGAAACACTGTTCTTAAAGGACTGCAAACAAAGTTAAGATGTTTTTACCTTTAAAAATCTAGGCCAAGAGAGACAAAATAAGGACAAATATTTCTTGAATCATTAAGATTTTTCTTAGTATTTTGTGTAATTGTAGGGAAACTTCTCATGTCACGGTATTCGAATTCGTAACGATGCATTGTGTTTCCAGTTTTAAATGTCAAAGAGTCAGTAACAAACCTCCAACATCCAAAAACCGTCACTAACTTCAGTGAACTTATGAAGTTGCGGTTATTCAAGCTCTTCACTGAGACAGCTCGTGATTGTCTTTGGAATAGCTTTTGTGACTTTATTATTCAATCTTGATTTTCTTATTCAACAATGTTTTCAACTAGTCCACATTGTCGTATAGCTTCTTGTATTATAAACGTTGTTCCTTGTTGTTATGAACCCTTGTATGTCCCCACTGCTGGAGCACGGGTCTCTTCCTGCACCGCAGGAAGGTTAGGTCACACTCCACCACGGGGGCAAACTCCGAGTTGGTGGAGGATTGTAAGACAGCGGCGGGCCATTCTGTCAGAAGTTATCAAGCCGGCCATAAGGCCTCTGACATGGCTTAACAACTGCCATTATATGGCAGCCGGCACCAACGGCTTAGCGTGCCTTGCGAAGCACGGAAGCTCTCGGAAAAATGCCACTAACGGTAGTCACGGGACGGTCACCCATCCTGTACTTGACCGCGCCAGTTCTTGCTTAACCAAGTGATTGATTCCAATCACTCGGTTCGCCTAGGCCACGAGCGTTGTTCCTTTTGTTAAATGAAAAATTTTCCGGCGTTACTTTAACTAAACACGTTTCGAGAAGAATAAATGTGGAGTTTCTTAGTTAATTTCTTCTCCACGTAAACTTTGAATTGTGGAACTAACAGTTTTGACGTTCACTCTTTTAACTTTTACTTAAGACTCGAATGAGGTACACATTGTAGGTAAAAAATATTTTACCTACAATGTGTACCTCAGGTACATGGTCTCGGTGTTGATCAACTAGTGGATGCCCTGTTTATAGGTATTTTTTGGCAGATTTCTTAATAAACAGCATTACAAAACGAGATGAAGGTGAGTCCCCGCCCGAGAAAAGTGTATATTTCAATGTTTGAGAACTCCATGTGGTTTGTTTCATGGATCTTTAAAGAAGTCGATTTTTTAATGGATTTTACCACTGTTATCCTATCGCGAAATAAAGGTATGAGTTGATTCGAGTGAAACAAAACACATGGAACTGTGGATGCTGGAGTCTACTCGCCCGTTTTCACATCCAACGATGCGCCGATGCTTCTGCTTCAGTACTTAGTAATTGTGTCGCAATGTTTAGTATTTAATCGGGCGATGATGAAATATAAAGAATCGCGATCGACGATCTTTGCATAAACGTTGTTTTATTGCGTTAGCTCAGTGAAGCCAAATAGCCGCTTCGCCTAAAACCATAAGAAGTTAGTGCCGCTAGCCCTATGTAATTTACTTAATGATCGTCGAAGCTGTTAGTTTGGGGTATGTCATGGAAAGAATCTAGCAGGCCAATTTTTGAAAAGCACAGTCTTTTAACTTTCTACGCCTTGTACATTTTTGAGGTTAGTAAATTTGTCAAAAGGAACATCCAATTGTTTGAAATACGAGACAACACAAACAAACGATCAGCACGACAACAACCATTAAATTATCCCCATCCTAACCTAGAGCTATTCAAACGCAATAGCTGGTACATGTCAATAAAAATATTTAATAAACTACCTAATAAGATAAGTTCTCTTCCAGAAAAACAGCTTACCTCAACTCTGTATAAATGGTTGGTCCAAAAGCCTATATACTCTATGAACGAATTTTTTGCAATGTAATTTTGATTTTGTGACATGACTATTTACTATAATTTTGGGTCGACATTAAATTATCTATTTTTCATGTTGTATGCACATATTTGTAAATAAGTTTGCATTGTATTACTTAAAAACCTATTTAGAGGCTAAAAATTTCACCCATGCCGGGATTCGAACCCGCAACCTCTGGCTATCTGTACCAGTATTATTTTCTAAGTTTGAAATTTTAATATTTGTCTACCAGCTGCGCTGGTGCATCACGCCTGTGCCATGAATTAATATTGACATCAATATGCATGTACCGTTTTGCCGACAAATACATGAAATTGAAATAGGATCAAGATTATGTGTAGTACAAGCTAAAAAAGAAACTCCATAATATTTGTTTTAATAAAACTTTCAACTTAGTTAACACAGTTTTCAACATAAAGTTACACTACACTAGACACAATCGTCCCCGTTAACATTATTTAAATATCAGACAACATTGAGTGTTTTCCAAATGCTTTGTGTACAGATTAACAAGATCGATTCCAAAACAGAGGTCGCTGGTTCGATAACCACTAGAGGTCGTCCTCAGCCTGACTGTATTACCATGTTTACGATGTCCTTGCCTGCTTACCTAGCAGAGGGTATCCTAGTCTGGGACCAGGACTAGTAGATGTTATGTTGCTACTTTAGTTTTCCTCATCAAATTTTTTTCTTTTTCGAGGCTCATTTGCCCTTTTGCTTACATATCATTTGTAAGACACTATCGTTTCTGTTTTCCCTATTATTATGATGCCAATTAAGATTGGTTTCCGACATTCAGTTGAGGAAAATCACTTTATTGGGTCTATTTATTTTTCCTCTATTTTCTCGGTAATTCGCATCTTTGGGTAGTTGTTTTCCTTTCTGAGTCCCCGCGATCAAACGAAGATGTTTCGAGCAAACATCTTAGAAAGCTGTGCTTCGTCAGTGGATTGACGCTACAAGTGTTTATGCGCGTCTCACGCGTATATATTTTGGCGCGGATTGCGGAGATGGATTAGTAAATTCCTCCCACAGAGTGTCGATCATCGCCGATAACTGTTATTTTTACACGCGGTGTTGTATATTCTCCGATGGGCGTTATGCTGGTGCGAGCGCCGACGCTGTGCCGAGATTGAAATTATAAAAAATTTGATAGTTACTTTTATGAACGCCTAGTATAGTGTAGTGTTGCTGTGAACCGGCAAATCAACCTCTTTCTGCCTAGCCATATTCTGCAATGTTAGTTATTACCGTGGTATCCCAGCGTGGGGATTATATTACCCCCCAATGATGGCACAACTTGCGCTATGGCGCTCATTAGAGGAGGGCTGTGTCCAGCAGTGGACTATAGTGTGGCCATTAGTGCTGTGCACTCCCTGAGGTATGCGCGGCAAGGTGGGAGGCGAAGAAAAAAGTGCATGAGTTCACATTTGACGGCGCACTGACAGATAGCAGCAGCCGATTCTCCCCTCCGTCTCGCCGCGCGCATACCTCAGGGAGTGCACAGCACTAATGGCCACACTATAATATAGCCTGATAAAGAAAAAAATATTACCGCTTTTTATTCTTGTTAAGATTGTATCTGGTTTTGTTTATGCCTCTCACGTTATATTCTAAGAAAATTAAGATTTTATGTGGCGGTTAAATAAAATATGTTTCGTTTTAAATATTTTGTAATCGATCGCATAATCCGTAATAATTCTTATCTTAACCACATGGCGTCATAATTCAAAATTTTTACCGAAAATTAAAAGCCTTCTCCACCATCAGCTTTTACCAAAGTCAGACCTAGCAACGGTAAAATTTGACTAACTTCGGGAAAAGTAGCTCTTGTACCGAGCGGCTAACCGCGGGCGGATGTGTTCTCGCGACAAAACTCGGTGAGGCGGCCTCCGGCGCCACAGCCAGCTCGGTAATTGGCTAAATTGACCTGTTTCCCTTTTCATTACCCGTGTATGATATTAACGGTGTAATTAGGATCGAGCTCTCTCAAAGGCTGACTAATAACTTCAGCGCGTGACCTGAGCAGCGATTATTGAAGGGGTTGCTAGTTTGAAGCCGTGAGCGCTGCGCTCAGCCGGGCGCAACGTTGGCTAATGAGCTTTTCAAACTTACTGTATGACTGAACGATAGCAAAAGACACATTTACAGATACTTTCAAGATCAAATATTATTGTTATACACGCTTTGGTAACCAAGCGTTCAATTAATATTAACATAATAAGGTGACCTCTGCCCTGCTCTAAAGAAGCAGAAAAAAAATAGTTGATGATTAATTGAGTAATTTACAGTGCAATAATTGTAGCAGTTACTTAATTAGAGAGATTCGAATAAAGATTAAACACCGTCTTAAATACATCTAATTTATCTGTGTAACAAATTTTGCCCCAGTCCATTCTAAGTTTCAGCGATAGATCGCTTGCTTCACAATTAAACATTGTATTGTTATATTAAGTAGCCTGAAGCGAGCTGAAGTGGCAGTGGGCTGGCCATATCTCGCGAAGAACCGACAATCGTTGGAGTAAACGTGTTCTTGAGTAAAGTCCGCGACTCGGCAAACGTAGTGTAGGACGCCCTCCGACCAGGTGGGATGACGATCTGCGAAAAACTGCCGGCAGATGCTGGATGCGGCAAGCTGAAGACAGGGCGCTATGGCGCTCTTTAGGGGAGGGCTATGTCCAGCATTGAACTACATAATATAGCCTGAAGAAGAAGAAGATTAAATAGCCTACAACCCAATTTCAGGCCTACCAAAGCTACACAAATAAAATCATAAAAATCAATGAAACCCTTTCGGAGGAGTTTGGTAACAAATTCTGTGTCACGAAACTTTTATATATTTGATAAACCTATTAATTGTGACATTTTAGAAAGATCGCGTTCTTTCAATCTCTTTTCAAAGGAGATGTGGGAGGACTTTCGTGAGTCTAGTTGGGAAGCTCTTTCCAAATTGCGCAGTTCGGTCAGTGAAAGTAGAGCAAAATTTGCTAAGGGCGGTAAAACGAATTCCCAATAAGGTAATATGCCGTCTGTCTGTCAGGCGGGCAGAGGCCGCGGGATCGCCACGGCTGAGCGAGCCGCGACTGAGGCGATGGCGCTGCTCCGCCGAAGTCTGCTCCTTTGTCGATCGGCCGCCGACGAAGATTGATGGCGCCTCCAATGCTCTACTCTACTCGACAACTTATAGAAAAGTGCGGAAGTCTTGTTTAGGTCCAGTTTTTGGGACTTACTAGCACCATACAGCTTATATGGCATAACTCGAATATAGAACGACGTATTTTCGTGTGTAATTTTTTTATATATATATAAACAAGTATATATTGCAAATGTGAGTGAAAGAGCTGGTAAAGGACGTCCCAGGCGGACATAAATCGACCAAATAGGCGATGTATTAGCAAAGGGGAAGATAAAAAGTACCCGGAACCGCCGTGAATTCATGCAACGACTTATGAACGTTGACGAAGCGACGGTGATCTGTCAGGATCGTGGCAAGTGGCAGTCCCTGATCTCTGCCTACCCCTCTGGGATACAGGCTTGAGTCCATGTATGTATGTGTGTTTTTTTTAAATTCTAAAATGTGAAGCGTTTATTTTTGTGTTAATTTTAAGATTTATAATGTAACATGGTCTTAATATGTATCAAATAGAAATAATTCTAGTTTATTCTAAACTAGCTGACCCAGCTAACTTCGTACCGCCTACCATCGATTCTTTATTTTTCCCTCCGTAAGAATCATCCTCGTACTTCAAGGAATATTCTAAAAAAAGAATTAGCGAAATCGGTTCAGCTGCTGTCGAGATTTGCGCTTACAAACACATTCGTGGATTCATTTTTATATTATAGATAACGCAACGCATAACGCTTCTCTCTGAGAGAAGGCCTGTTTCCTGCAGTAGGACGTTCAAAGGCTTCATAATCAAACGCAAAATTAAAAATGACTTTATTAAATCATCATTATTATTTACGCAAGGCGTGGATTTTTCAAAACTAGCGCGTTTTTAACTAGTTTGAATTGTAACGTTCACTAAGCCGCAGTTTATGTGCGGCTTTCAATGAAACCTTGTCATTTAATTTTATTTCATGTATTACATGGGATTCATACATGATACAGAAATTACGGACCTATTAACACTGTCGATTCGTTATTTTTAGGTTCGCTCTAAATGTTTTCTTTCTACTACAAATGAAGACGTCGGAAATCCAACCCGCGACGCCACAAAATTAGTGTATCCACAGTGCTACCAGCAGGCGTACCTCTCATAGGCTATATAGTTAAAAGTTGTCGGTATTAAACAAACACAAAATAACTGTTATGACTTTGTAGGAACAAGGAGTTTTGATATGCTATATATGCTGTGTCCCGAAGGAGTAATTAGAGATCGGGGATTGCCACTTGTAATTATTTCGTTTCGTCAATATTCATTATTAAAATATACACGAGTTTATTGAATCACCACTCAATTGACTATAAAACGGCTTCATTAGCTTGTATATTCAAATACGATCGAGACCAGCCAAGCCAATAATAGGAAGCTCGAGGTTGCTGTCTAGCCAATCAGAAAGCAATTTAAATAAGATGCCGGTTCAGTTAAGCTATCAGGCAGCTAAAGCGTGCTATGGCGCGATCTCGGTCCGCGACCCCGTGGTCCTTCTAGGAGTCCCCGGCGGGGACGCGTGGCGCGGCGCCGGCGAGCTAACATCTTTCATGCGTTTGATTGAAGATCGGGATGACGGGGATATTTATTTACTCGCGTTTTGTGCGTGATTTAGTCCACTGATTGCCTCGCCTCACGAGGCGTCGCGCACTCATGCCTTAAACCTACTTTGCGCCGTGAGCGGAGTTCGTACAAATACTGGTACGTGGAAAATTTCCGCTCTATACTCGTATGTTTCTTTATTCTACCTCTTGCCGTTAAATAGTAGATAATGCTTGTGGGATTAAGTCCGCCGCATTGTACGATTTTTTTTTCAAATTTAAGTGCAATAAAAGGATTAATAAAAATAAATATATTTAACAATGAATTTCATCAAATAGGGATTCTCAATAAATTTATGATCATAAAAGTATAATTCATTAACCTTTAATTAGAGAAGGCAGTTACTTGGCTAAAGCTACCATCCGTAGCCATGAAAAGAAGTAAATGGAAAGCTTATGTGTCACCGCCAAACTCTACGGAGGAGTAAAATACACCACGGAGAACCAAAGAAGAACATAATTTTTGCTCGAACATAATCGCCAATCCGCGGTGGGCTCGCGTGGCAGTTAAGCCACTACTCTCTCTCTCTGAGAGTAGGCTAGGCGGGCGGGGGCCTATTGGGACACAATATAAACTCCATAAAAAATATAATTAGTAAAGTAGGACAATAAGAAAAGATTGTTTAAGGAAAAACCAGTGACCAGTTGAAGGAAATTTAAGATACGTAATACAGAGAATATTGTAAAGAGGTTCGAAATTTCACTGATGCCGTGAGTCGCCCATTGGCTCAATTGGTAGAGCGCTGGTACGGATAGCCAGAGGTTGCGGGTTCGAATCCCGGCATGGGTGAAATTTTTAGCCTCTAAATAGGTTTTTAAATTTAAGATGCGAAGGCTTAGAGTACAAATAATTTTACAAAAATTGTGGACAAGTCAGTTGTTATCAGTAGGCTTACTAAGTGGGCGATCGTTTGAGCGTAATACCGATAGATAATAAACACGTTTATTTCAAAACATAGAACACGCTTGTAAATACACAAGCGGAACGTATTATAAGTTTCATATTTAGTGGGTCAAATTATTATTTGATTTTACAGGAAAAATCTGTAGGACAAATCAAAAAAAGTCATTAGGATTTTTATGTATTTTGCGACTTTAAAGTCACTTTCTTAAAGTCGCAAAACACATATTGCAAAAAACAAGAAAGCTAAACTTACCCGACTTAGAGGGTAGAAGACGAAGCTTTGGCGAAAATATTCACAATCTCCAACGAATAAACGTCCCAACTAAAACTCAGTGTCCCAAGAAGAAAAGTTTGAAACAAACTTCTAACACTGATATTTAAATAATTCACAACAAAAAAATCTTTCTCACGGACCGTTAAATTCTTGGCTACTTTCTGGTAGCAAAAAGTCCATTACTTAAAATCTGGCGTATTTATTAAGAGAATACAAATGTACCGAAGCGTGTTACGTCGGTCGTAGTGAGTTGTCGAGTAAAGTTTGTCGGAGCGCGCGACGCGGGCGTAGCGTAGCGCGGCGGTCGGGCGACTGGCGTAGCCGCGTAGCGACGGAGCCCGCGTAGCACCGCGTAGCCGCCTACGAGATTACCATTCGTACCTGCTCGCTCGACGATAGCGTTATTGGCGAACCATTAATTCCTAGGAATCTGGTAAGCAACAAGGGCAGCGGCGGCAGTCCAGTGGGCTAAACAATGGACTCGGAACTGAGAGACTCCGGTTCGATTCCCGGCGCGGGCATGTACACATGACTTGAATGATTTCTAGGCTACGTTCATTTGTGAAGTTTTTGTAGCAATACCACTCGCTAACTGTGAAGGACAAAATCTTGGGGAAACCTGAGTGTCTGAGGTGTTCAAATACGTCAGGGCTTAAAGTTGGCGATCCGTGGTGGGCATGCATGGTAATTAAGCCCATTCTATTTCTGTCTTTGAAACGCAGCCTGTGCCCCGCAGTAGGACGTCTATAGGGTACATTAAAAAAGTAACATGATCATCATAACATCAGTGTTTTTATATAATTATATAAGATTCAAGCAGAAAGGGTTATAAATTAGTAAATAGCCAGTAATCACACATTTATCGGGTCTAATTGCGATTCATTATAAAGGGTAAAATTAATTACCTTAAGTACCAACGTTAATTGTGTGATTGGGAGTATCGCGAATCATTAAAAACACCAAATGTGTTATATATATATATATATATATATAAACCCACGCTTGTAGGTAGGGTATTTCACTTCAATCAGATTCTTTTCAGGGTTCCGTAGTCAACAAGGAACTCTAATAGCTTCACGACATATTAAGATATATTTCTTCATTATGCGAACAACTTACGAATGCTGTTGCATGCCTGTTAGTAGTGCATAGATCAGGCCCTAAATTGTTTGGTTGTACTTTTATCTGTGTACTGTTGGTGTATCTATTATTAATAAATAAATAAGGCGGAAGAGCGGAAAGTTTCCTGAACTCTCGGCATCAAGTTAACAAAGCCGAAGTTTCTATGTCGATCAAAACCTCTAATTTGTCAAATAATAGTCGACTACCTAATAATAAAATCCACCAATCTGGACTTGGTCCCCGTGGTGAAGTAAGGCCTATACCTTCCTCAGGCAAGAGACCTGTGGCCCTCAGCGGGAACATAATGGCTTTACAATGATGAACTACTTAAAAGATTTTTTTATAATCCTATTAAAAACTGCTTGGTAAACACTTAAAACATGAACTCCCTTAACATCAAAAAAACATTTCTTTTTCTAAATCCGCATATTGTGATGCTTAACACGGAACCCAACAAAACACGTGGCCCGACACGCTCTTGGCCGGTTTTTAACATTTAGCTCATCAAAGTATAAGGTTTAATTATAATATCCTATTTGAAACATTTCAGTCTGGCTTACTTTCTTTAGTTATGACTGCGTCTATGTGATGTTGGCTCTTATATGCTCATTTTACGTAAACTCTCGGCTGTCTCAAAATTACGTGATTCTCGTGCGTGATCCAACTTTGATTAAATTGTACAAACAGAATACATTAAAACTCTTACGTAGTCATGAGTCAAAACATTTCGTCTAATTTTGCTTCAGAAGATCTATCTTTGTAGTAGTATTGACTTTTTTTTGCATCTACGTAATGAGATGATATACAGCGTCCAGTGGCATTTTCACTCACACTAGATGGGTGAAGAGTCCACTCCGACGCTGTAGTGCCTGGGACATGGTTTTTTATAGATGATGTAGGCTTGCCCAGCACCTACACCATCCTGACAGCTTAGTCGGCTTAGCCGACAGGAAAGACTAGTCAATACGTGCGGAGCCAACCAAGCCGCGGGTTTCCTCACGATGTTTTCCTTCACAGTTAGCGTGTGGTATTGCGACTACAAATTCGCAAATGTACGTAACTTTGAAATTAAACAAAGTCATTGGTACATGCCCGTACTCGGGATCGAACCTGGGGCTCTCGCTTGCGAGTCCATGGTTCTACTCACTGAGCTATTACCGCTTATCTTTGAAATCAGCCCATAAACGGAGTCTGTGGCGAGCATATGTCAACTCTGCGCGCGCACTACAACCTCATTCCTGCATCGCGCAATCAAAGTGTTTCTATGACATACTATAAATATAACGTCCATCTAACAACAGTTGGACCGGCCGTCCCCAGGCATACGATCTGCCTGGCGGGAAATCCCCTTATATAGTGGAAGAGCACGATCACCCGCTCTTCTCTATAGAGCTTTTCGGCATAGGTCTCTTCTCTTTCACGCTAAACCATCGGGTCCTTTGCTAGTCTCCTCCAATGTACAGGAGATACAAGACTTTACTTTAAAAACCAATTCAGAGGCTAAAAATTCCACCCATGCCTCTAAATAGGTTTTTAAAATTGTCCTTAGCACGGGTTAATGCATTAAAAATAAAAATAGTATAAGATTTTACTTACTCTTGAGTAGAGGCAAGGCTTTACTTATCTTCTGTGCGGTATGGGTAAAAGGTAGGAACCGGTCAGAGCGCCCGTAAACCGAGTTTGTCGACGCACATAAATTATCTACTTGCCCTTCGTTAGCGGAAAAATACTTTATTGAGCACCGGCGCAGAACAATAAAGTCATCCGATTCGAATGGAACGACTATCGCGACCTTGTTATTATTCCATCGTAAAACGAGAACAAAAAAACATAAAAAACAAAGCTCCACTTATTGAAACAGGCTATTTATATTTTATTATGACTAGCCTATATTCGTCCAACTTCAGGGCCTGCCTTCTCTCAGAAAGAGAGAGTGTGGGCTTAATTACTTACGCATGCCCACCGCGATTGGGTATTTTTATATCGCACCTCAAATGAAATAGTTTATTCAAAGTAGCACAGAAGCTGCGGCTTAATAAACGTTACAATTCAAACTAGGTGTCCATTACAAAATCTAGATCATTTTAGAAAAAGAATTACAAAAAAAAAACTCCAAACTTAGTCTTTTCCAAGTCCGTAATTAACAGAGTTTACATAATTATTTTAAAACATAGAACTCATGCATTGTACTGGCTTTAATTCCAGACATTATTGTCATCTAAATAATCCTTTATGCTATAGTAGCCCTTTTGGCACTAAGTGTACTTTACACATTTTTTGAACCGCGTTTCAGGCAAGCTTAATATATTTTAATATATCTCAGACACTCAGGTCGTGGGTTCGAATGTGCAAAACACTTTGTTTTCTAGTTTACCTACATTTGTGAACTCATGGTAGCAATACCACTTGCTAACAGTGAAGTAAAACATCATTAGGCTACTTATATAAAATATTTTCGGGGCTTAATCGCGTAGTAATTTATTGCTATTTTAACTCGACGTTTCGACGACGTTACAGTCATCGTGGTCACGAGAAAACTGATGGCTGGCACCCATTCGCATCTTCGCCTGATAAGGTTGCAGACTACCCTCAACGTAGAGATAAAATAGCAATAAATTACTCGAAAATATTCTATGTGTTCAAGTTGTGAAAGTTTAAAATAGGCTATTTATAATAATATATTTTTCATTTTCTCTTTTTCATCTATTCCCTAGTTTCATTTGGGGTCGACTAAACCTAAACAAAACTAACGACTCCTTTCAATCAATTCAAATTGTAGCCAGACGGCTGTGCCAGCCAGCTAATAAAGAGGTATCGTTAAAGTACGGACGGTAACGATGAAAATATTGTGTTTCAGAAAATAAAATAAAAATTTGAATCCGGAATAACGTTCAAAATCACGCTTGTTTCTTTTTTTGTTATCCAAGAAGTAGTGTACCAGTGGCAAAATAAAATATTGTAATGAAATATTTTCACGAAAATTTTCCGGTGTACCAAAAGATTATTACGTCACATATTTCTTCACAGAGAAATATCGTAAAAAAAAAACAGAAGTTCTACACATTGAACACGACCACTTATTATATTCCTCTTTTTTTGTTGCATTAACCCATGCTAAGGACAATTTCAAAAACTGCATTTGATGCAAATTACTTCAGAGAGATGTCGCTGCCTGTGAATAATACAGAGAATATTGTAAATGGGTTGGTGCGAGTTCCAGAATGGGTGGAATTTTTAGCCTCTAAATAGGTTTTTAAAACGGACAACTATGTTGTCACTTCTACTGGAATAATTATGGGGTGTTAACATAGAACGCAGAAGACCAAGACCAAAGCGTGTGGCGCTGTATATTTGAAACGCGTTGAAACTAACATTAATAATTTCGAGACCAAACGAAGAGCTGCTCTTGACGCCAGACGTGATGAAATCATATGTAGACCACAGCTGCCATACAACGCCACTCGGACTTATGACTCGGACTCGGATGCCACTCAGACGGAAAACTTTCATGTAGTCTATGCAACAGCAGCCTTAAAGCGAAGATAGGCTACATTAGTCAGACGAGAGCACATGACCGATGCTCTCCCCTGCCGTAACCGTCACCGTGAGCGATCCTGGTCGGAATCATCAATCAATTTTATTTGCGTCATACCATATTTTTTATCTTATTCATTGTTGATTTGTATCTGTTTTCGTTTCCTGCTTCTCCGAAGTAACAAAGGCAGCAGAAATGTTTGACGGTCAGATCAATCCATTTTCCTACTAACTGTCCAAAACGCGGATCGCACTTCGCGAGTGTCGTCGCTTTCAAAAGGGCTGTAAAGGAACGTGCTGTTTTCCTTCACAATTTCAAGTAATTTGAGGACGTGGGGCATATTTACAGACGCGCGGGTTGATGATTTTCACGCGATCCTCCGCACCAGATGCGCATCGCCGCTATACAGCCGCGCATTTAGTCGGAATCGTGAAAAGAGTCAGTCGATAGGGCTAGGGCTACCCAGTGACGTAAAGAATAAATAATTTTTCGTTTTTATTTGAAACTGGCTTAAGAACCTTGTAAACACCACTTGTTTTTTTATTATTTATAGCCAAGTTCTGTCTAGATATGTATATATAGGTAATATAAACATTGTAAGCCTTGCAAGACAATGTTTATTCTTTCTCTCTATAAGTGGTTTGTATTTAGCTCCTAACCTGAATTTTCTACACCCGCTGCCACTTCATAATGTACAATAAAGACGTCTAACTATCTACAAACACTCCTGCTCCTAGTGTTCAAAAGCTCGTTCGAGAGCTATTAATGGTAATCCGGGAATTCATCTGGAAGCGGAAAATCACTGTGTTTGGATTTTGCGCTTCCCGATAAACATAGGTAGCGATTGTTAGTAACAATAATAGTAGTAACATTCCGCGACTAATGTACGTTTGTTTGCGCGCGGATTGCTCGTTACATGTGTGTGTTACAGATGGTGTATATCAGATAAGGATACTGAAGTGTGGAGGTGTGAGCCGATGCGAATCTAATTGCAAATTGGAGCGGCTTTGCCGAGCGGCAGACACTGCTGCGGGCCCCACACAACTACATATATCTGTGCATATAGTGACGAGCTCGATTATAGCCTCTTCCACTTTAGTGGTACTGCAAATACTATTAATAAATAATGCACAGAGCACGGTTGTAGCGGAGCGGTAGAGCACCGGCTTCGCAATCGGGAGTTCATGGGTTTGACGGCATGTACCAATGACAAAAATATAAAAAGAACAAGCTAACAAACAAATATATACATATATATATACGTCGTCATACATCGACCAAATAGGGGATGTATTAGCAAAGGGGAAGATAAAAAGTACCCGGAACCGGCGTGCGTGCTTGCAACGACTTATGAACGTTGATCTGTCAGGATCGTGGCAAGTGGCAGTCCCTGGTCTCTGCCTACCCCTCTGGGATACGGGCGCGAGGTTATGTATGTATGTATGGATGTACCAATGTCTTTGTTTTCTTAGTTATGTACATTTGTGAAGTTACATAGCTATCTTTGAAGGAAAACATAGTGAGGAAACCTGAGTGCCTGGGGTGTTCAAATGCCTCAGAGATTTAAATTGCCAATACAAGGTATAGGTAGGGTATGCGTGGTAATTACGTCCATACTCTCTCTCTCTGAACACTGTGACATGGTATGGTTACCTTCCATATCAAAGACACTATTTATTTATATGGAAAAAGACTCTGACTGTGGTAACATACTACAGTGTGGTGTGTTATTTGTACAAATAAAAAATAAACTTATAAAACTACATAATTATAAATATAAAAAAGCATGATTATATTTATTGTTTGTTATCAGAAGGGAAAAGAAACAACAATATAGTTTTTTGTTAAATAAAAAGTTAAACTCGTTTTGGAGAAAAAGTAGACAAAAAAACTTCAAACGAAGGTAATCTTTTCTGGTGTTATTACAAGTGTTCAAATTTTTACTGTGGCGTTTTTTGTGTTATCACGTTGGAGGTTTCAATTACTGAAGTTTTGTTAATGTTTCTCCAGCCAATCTTGAGCTTGAAATGGAAACCCGTTTCATTTGTAACGTTTATTAAGGAATGACCTGTTTAGCGTTGGCAAAGGGTATAACGTCACGTCAACACGTCTTAAAAAAAAATTGTTAGCCGTAAAAATTATATAAGTGTTATACTATTTTTATTTTTAATGCACTAACCCGTGCTAAGAAACAAATTTAAAAACCTATTTAGAGGCTAAAAATTTCACCCATGCCGGGATTCGCCCATTGGCTCAATTGGTAGAGTGCTGGCACGGATAGCCAGAGTTGCGGGTTCGAATCCCGGCATGGGTGAAATTTTTAGCCTCTAAATAGGTTTTTAAATTTGTTTCTTATAGCACGGGTTAGTGCATTAAAAATAAAAATAGTATAATCATGTGGGTACAGAGATTTCGTTCCGATGTTAAATCTAACTGCAAAGTAGGTAGTCGGGGCTGTAAGTAATGCAATTTGCTTAAGTCAGATGTCGCTGCCTGTACGTAATACAGAGAATAGTGTAAAGAGGTTCGAAATTTCACTGATGCCGTGAGTCGCCCATTGGCTCAATTGGTAGAGCGCTGGTACGGATAGCCAGAGGTTGCGGGTTCGAATCCCAGCATGGGTGAAATTTTAGCCTCCAAATAGGTTTTTAAATTATATAACTGTGCTACCATGTTTTAGAAAGTTCAGAGCTAGAAAATATTCCACTAAAACATTTTTAAGATGGAGTTAAAACCAGTTTATAGCAGGAGTTCCTGTCGTAAACCGGCTTTCATTGTAAAAGTGTTATTATTTGCAAAATTGACATACCTAGATAAGAACAAAAAATAAAGACCAACTAAAATCACCAACGCTGGACCTGAGAGAAGATCTGTGCTCTAAATTGCGACAGGACAGAAGCAACAGAAGTTAAGCCAAGCTTATAGTTTGGAGCCTCATTGCAATCCATGGTGCACCCGCTCCGATGCCCATTGTGACCTCACACCTGCACTCTGGAGGACCTAACAGAGGCCAACGCTGCTGCAATTGCAGTAGCCAACTATTGGGCAGGAAAAATATAGACTGGTCGAATCGCTGACACAAAAAGAAGAAGAAGCATGTACGAGCATGTTTAATACGTTACATCGTTATGAGAAAATTACACATACAAAATTACACACACACACACACATATATGACATGAAACGGTTTAGCACCATACACTATAGGTCGCCGTATTGCTGACTGTGCTGTGCACCGCGCACAGTCGAGCTCACGGGTCTTGTTGTCTGCGACAAGCTGTTGGCTTTCAATAACTACATAAGTCTTCAAATATGTAACTGTGTACAATTTGTAATTAACATCATAAGGACCTTATTATACTATTTTTATTTTTAATGCACTAACCCGTGCTAAGGAAAATTTAAAAAACCTATTTAGAGGCTAAAAATTCCACCCATGCCGGGACTCGAACCCGCGACCTCTGGCAATCCATGCCAGCGCTCTTTCCAACTGAGCTAATGGGTGACTCACTGGCATCAGTGAAATTTCGAACCTCTTTACACTATTCTCTGTATTACGAACAGGATCTGGCTTAAGTAAATTGCATCACTTACAAAGAATTTAACTAGATATTTAAGGTAGGATGACGATCTGCAAAAACTGCCGGCAGATGCTGGCGGCAAGCTGAAGACAGTGCGCTATGGCGCTCATTAGGGGAGGGCTATGCCCAGCAGTGGACTACATAATATAGCCTGAAGAATAAGAAGAAGATATATTTAAGCGTTAACCTTTACTCATTTATTTGATTTTGAGCATAGAAAGAATCAGAACACAGTTGAACATTGAATTCGCCGGCGTTGTAGTGCTCCGCCGCATCTGAATACGCGTAGATAAATGCTAATGCTCCACACATCGTTTTGTTTTCTTTCGAGAGCGTTAACGGTTCCCCGAGGCGCCCTGCCTTACCGCCGTGGTATCAAGGAGGTGCCTGCGAGGCTCTTACATTTAACTTTATGAATATTCACAGCGGCACACATGCGCCACTTACGTTATACGACCTCTTAGCAATCGGCATGCTTACACTAGACGAATTAAGTCTTAACACTGATACGATATTAACCCTTGTATGTTCCCAGTGCTGGGGCACGGGTCTCTTCCTGTATCGCAGGAAGGTTAGGCCGTACTCCACCGCGGAGGCCAAGTCCGGGTTGGTGGAGAAGTGTACTCGTAAGACAGGGGCGGACCTTACTAACAGAAGTTATCAAGCCGCCTATAAGGGCTCTAACATGGCTTAACGACTACCATTTCATGACAGCCGGCACAAACGGCTTAACTCGTAAAAGTGCCTCTAGTGGTAGTCACGGGACGATCTCCCATTCTACTCGTACACCTGACTGAAGTGATTGATTCCAATCACTGGGTTCGACGAGACCACGAGCCCTTCAAGTCTTGATACTGAGAGAATAGGAAATAAAACAAATCTTTAAAGTAGCACGATGAGTTCTTTGGCAATATAATACAGCAAAGCTGACTTAAATTTATTTAATGGCTGCATACTATGTCTCACTGCACGACAATGGCCTTTTCTCAGTGGGAGAATAGGTAACGGGTTAATCACTACGCTTTCAAGCGCTACGGGCAGCTAAGGTGTGTGATTATAATTATAATTTTGTAATTTCTTAATTGCACAATAGGCAAACTGAATTTGTTATTAGTAATTGCAAAGTACATTCGTGTTTCCACATGATTTTTCCTTCACTGTTAACAAATGGTATCACTGTTACAAATTCACAGAAGAACGTAACTTATAAAACAAAGTGATGCCAGTATGAAGTTCTAGACCTCACGCATACGACGTGAGTGTTATTCCAAAGCGTTTCCACGGCATTCCTTCAGTCGGTCTGAACCAGCCCCTCTTATTCCTTTATTCGAGGTTGCGAGATCAAAGACGCGACCGATCGCACCCGATTCCTGTGGGTCGGCGTAGAGCTAGAACACTAGGAGGCCGGCTTGGATTCACTGACTTTGAGGCGGCATAGAGCTGAAGAACGAACAGACCGGCTGGTGGGCTTGTTAACTGTGAAGGAAAGAACGTAAGGTTATGCTTGGCTTTGTTGACTTCGCGTTTAATAAAGTTATATATTAAACGGGCCACATCGCGATTATTTATTACTTAATAAATAATCGCGATTTGGCCCGTTTAATATATAACTATGTATGAGTATCGCGAATCGTTTAGAAATACTTTCGCGTCTAATGCCATTCTCTTCTGGATAAAATGTGGTGGGTAGAACTGGCCAGCAGTTTTATGTAATCAATCTATCAACAGTGTCAGTACTCAATATTAATTGATCTGTCAGGCTAATGGCAAGTGTTTTGTAAATATTTTATTTTGTATTGACATTTTTAAAGGCATGATACAAGTATGTCAGCCGAGAGAATGGAATAAGTTTTGCAAGCCAATATTTAATAATATGTACCAGACACAGCGTCTGATTCATATACCTAGAGTAAATCTGGTGTGTCAGGTATTTTTGTGTTCTTTGAATAAAACATTTTTCATATTCTCTCTATGTTTGAGTACCTATGAGTTTCAACGAAATACTGTATAAAATAAGATCAAATGAATCAAATCAGTTGGCATAAATCAAATCATAGTGCTGTATAAATCATCTAGCAAAGGTATATGTTGATGTTTACTTGGACCACCTATCCTTAAACTAAGTTACAGTTCATGCCTCACTCGTTTTCACATCAAATGTGAGATTGCTAACGCAAACATTACAATAATTAAATTAGACGATATTTAAAACGCTGACGATTTTGGAAGAAAAATAGACGAACGAACTTTCAACTAGTATATTCTTCTTCAGGTTTCATAAGTCCACTGCTGGACATACTCGTAGCCCTCCCCTAATCAGCGCAAGGCTGTGCCATTATTGGGGGGTAGTGCCCATAATCCCCACGCTGGGCATGCGGGTTGGGGATCGCAGTTTGATGGAATTGTACTGCAGGGGGCGCCCCCCGGTTTGTGTCCCTTAGTCGCCTTTTACGACACCCGCGGGAAGAATTTGGGTTGGTGCTATTCTCTAGGCCGACACCACACAACCACTTGTATATTATATGACTTGAAAGCTAAGCCCGAAAAGGGTATACACATTGAAAAAGCACTTTGTTAACTTAACACGACTAGAAAAAACTTTAAAAACTTATTTAAGGATAAAAACTCTACCCATGCCGGGACTCGAACCCGCTCTCCAAACTGAGCTAATGGGCGACTCAGTTGCGAGATCGCTGGCACGGTTAGACAGAGGTCGCGGGTTCTAGACTCGGCATGGGTGGAATTTTTAGCCTCTAAATAGGTTTTTAAAATTGTCCTTAGCACGTGTTAGTGCATCAAAAAGAATATAGAAAAAACTTATTTCTTACTTTAAAAACCTATTTAGAGGCTAAAAATTTCACCCATGCCGGGATTCGAACCCGCAACCACTGACTATCCGTGCCAGCGCTCTTCCAATTGAGCCAATGGGCGACTCCGATGTAAAACCTAACTGCAAAGTAGGTAGTCGGGGCTGTAAGTGATGCAATTTGCTTAAGCCAGATGTCGCTGCCTGTACGTAATACAGAGAATAGTGTAAAGAGGTTCGAAATTTCACTGATGCCGGTGAGTCGCTCATTGGCTGAATTGGAAGAGCGCTGGCACGGATAGCTATGGGTGAAATTTTTAGCCTCTAAATAGGTTTTTAAATTTGTTCTTAGCACGGGTTAGTGCATTAAAAATAAAAATAGTGTAATTATTTCTTACTGTATAGTGTGTACCCTGAAAATCACCATACAGATTTTTGTAATTTTGGCTGCTAATATAAAAGGACGCCAAAAACTAGCTTATTACTGATAATGGTTTCTTTCTCTACTGCATACAAACTTGCATGCCTGGCTTGAGATATGTTGAGCTATTTTTTTTTTTTTTTAATGCACTAACCCGTGCTAAGGCACAAATTTAAAAACCTATTTAGGTAGAGCGCTGGTACGGATAGCCAGAGGTTGCGGGTTCGAAGCCCGGCATGGGTGAAATTTTTAGCCTCTAAATAGGTTTTTAAAAATATGTTGAGCTACAAATTTTAAGCTTTTCCTAACGAAAGTGTAAAGTGAATTAGACATTTTGTTTTATTCGATGCCGGAGGCTTTTAGCGGCGAGCGGCGAGTGCTCGCCAAATTTGAATAGCCATATTTTTGAGCGCGAAGCTAATCACATTGAGCGTCCATCGCACACAAAGGCTACCTGCACGCGCCAGAGGCAGCTATTAGCTGCTAAAATGATGTCCAAATGAAATTATTGAAGAAGCGAAAGCTTTAAATATCACAATGTAGAAGGCTTTATTAAAATTTTAGCTGTTGGTTGGCAGAGAAGATATGAAGTTAAAAATCACTCAAAGAATAAAATGACATCATAGAGTTTACAAGAAAATACTGCACTCGACTGGTAGAAAATGCTGAAGGTATTAAGTCCGCCGCATTGTATATTTACTTAAGGGCAATAAAAGTATTAATACATTAATAAATTGCTCATTTAATTTTATTTATTTATTAATACTTTTATCGCCCTTTGGACAAATTTATCACAACATTTAAATATTTAGTAACTACAGGTCTCCTAACTCTGACTACCCAAGGTCTGCTGAAAGAAATCTCTACTAGAGTAAAGCTCGCATTTATATCCACACGTATTTTCATTTGTTACCTATCCTGTAAGGCTCGCCAATGTCTTATAATCCTCCACCAACCTGGACTTGGCCCCCGTGGTGGAATATGGCCTAACTTTCCTGCAATGCAGGAAGAGACCGGTGCCCCAGCAGTGGGGACGTTCAAGGGTTGATATCGTACCTATCCTGTATTGCGTGCAATGAGGGGTATAATAATATTAATATTTTATTGCAGTATTTAAACTACATTTTAGAGACGAGCAACCGACGACGCGAGCTCCGTCTTTACTCGCCGTGATTAATCTATTCGAATAAGAGCAAAATCTGGACTCTTCCGACAAAAATTTAATTGATTCTGGAATGAAGTTTAATTAAATAATTAAATATAAAAACCTATTTAGATTCTAAAAATTCCACCCATGCCGAGATTCGAACCCGCGACCTCTGGCTATCCGTGCCAGCGCTCTTTCCAACTGAGCTAATGGGCGACTCACCGGTATCAGTGAAATTTCGAACCTATTTACAACAGCGACATCTGGCTGAAGTAATTTGCAAATTACTTAGCCAGAGGTCGCGGGTTCAAATCCCGGCATGGGTGGATTTTTTAGCCTCTAAATAGGTTCCTTAGCACGGGTTAGTGCATTAAAAAAAAAGAATATAAAACATTTTAATACTTTAAATATCCTTCCTGGAAACCTAGCAACTGGTTTCACGCCTACGAAACTCATATGATTAGTGTGGTGACTTCGATCTGGGTACATTTTTGGGAAGAGGGTGGCGCGGTGTTCCTAAAGAGAAGGTCGTTATCGAAATCCTCTCAAACTTTGACATATAACAGTAGTTAGGTAACAAGCCGCTTAAGAAGTTGTGGAAACTCGTTTGCTTTAACTCGTTTGTATACACTAATATCAGAGGTGAGGTCGGCGCGGGGGCGGTCTAGCCGTAGGTACAGCTATTAACTTCGCTTTAACACTTGCAATGATAACCAGAAGGACGACTTTGGATTAGTTTTGTAACTTCTATTATAGATTGCTCAATCATCAGCAATCTGTTATAAATAGATTGCTGATTTTTTTACTCCAAGCAGTGACGTCGCGTTTTACTCATGAAGTAGCTAGTGGATAGTACTAAGTCTTAGAAAAACTGCCGGCAGATGCTGGATACGGCAAGCTGAAGACAGGGCGCTATGGCTCTCATTAGGGGAGGGCTATGTCCAGCAGTGGACTACATAATATAGCCTGAAGAAGAAGCTAGTGGATGGATCTGACGAGAAAACACTATTGATTGTTTTGTTACTTTGAAAACGCATAGTAGAGACAGAAACGAAAGAAGATACAAGTCGATGGTGAATCCAGGATTCGTAATCAAGTAATCAACTAAATAAATAGAAATTAGTTCTTAAGTGTAACTGTCAACTTTGTAAGACATTGTTTATAATTAATACAACCTATTGGCTGGAAGAGCGACTTTACAGGAGTAAACTTAAAAGGAGGATTCGACCATTTTTACCGCTGTTATAAGTAAATAAGAATTATAAAAAAAAAAAGAACAACTGGGAGAGAGCGAATACTACGTACGCCGTACAACGGGACGACTTTGAATTTCAGTTATGAAAATAAAATAAATAAAAATAAAATAAATAACCTTGCAATTATAATAACTTTCACGCTACACAATCACTCGGTGTGATTGTGTTGCGTGAAAGTAGCTGTGTGGTGTCGGCCTAGAGAATAGCACCAACCCAATTCTTCCCGCGGGTGTCGTAAAAGGCGACTAAAGGGACACAAACCGGGGGGTGGGCAGCAGCGCCCTCTGCAGTACAATTGCACCGAACTGCGATCCCCAACCCGCATGCCCAGCGTGGGGATTATGGGCATTACCCCCTATGATAGCACAACGTGGCGCTCTTTAGGGGAGGGCTATGTCCAGCAGTGGACTAGTATAGCCTGACGACGAACACAATCACTCGACCTGGTCCCAAACTAGGATACACTGTACTCTGTAACCAGAGAAGGACGTCACAAACATGAAAATACACCCAGACTGAGGCCACTTTTACAAATGTACGGCGTTATCGCGGCGGGTTCACTGCTAAATCGCAGCGAGCTCGCTACGCAATAGCATCGTTTTAGAATCCCTCGCAAACAGCTATGGTGATAGGGCCCTAATATAACGTTGCAGAGAAGATAAATATAATGTAGAACCAAATGCTCGTATTTGGAATATTATTCTCCTATAATATAAAAATGAATTGGTGAATGTGTTGGTAAGCGCAATTTTTTTTTACGATTTTCACAATACTGAATGTTACACCTTAGACTTAAAAAACAGTTCATATTATAAGAGAGCTTACAGTGATGTACATTCTACTAGATGTGAACACAACATGCAATTTGAGCGCAGAAGTACTAATTAAATTAAATACTATTTTTAATGGCTAAGTCCGTCTCCCACCCCATTCCAAGGTGTGACACCGCAGAGCAACCTAGAAACCTCAAACAAGATTCAACCAAAAAATGGCTACTTAGGTGTCCCCCCAGAAGTGGGCGGTAGTCAGCAAATAAATTTGGTATTAAAGTAAACTAACCTAAGATAAATTTATAAGATGTGTTATGGCTTAGGGCCCAAAATCTCGAGAGCAGCTGAACCGATTTCGCTAATTCTTTTTTTAAGAATATTCCTTGAAATATCAGGATGGTTCTTACGGAGAGAAAAAAAAATTAAAGAATCGAATGTTAGGCGGTTCAAAGTTCGCTGAGTCAGCTAGTGTTGTATAAAATCAAGACAGACCATCGGTAGGAATTTGTGGTGAGTATATTGGCACTTGTAGGTTATAATTCTCCATAACTCTTAGTTGACTCTTTTTCTTCTGACTAGGGTGCTCTCTAAATGTTTTCATACATACATACATAACCTCACGCCTGTATGCCAGATGGGTAGGCAGAGAGCAGGGACTGCCACTTGCCACGATCCTGACAGATCACCTTCGCTTCATCAACGTTCCTAACGTTGCATGCACACACGCCGGTCCCGGGTACTTTTTATCTTCCCCTTTGCTAATACATCCCCTATTTGGTCGATGTATGTCCGCCTGAGACGTTCTTACCCGTCCTTCCACTCACATTCGCAATATATATTTGTTTCGTCAATCTTTCTTCCTTCATCCTCCGTAGGGAGTGGGAATGTGCAATTTTTTTATAAGGTAACGATTCTGTCAAAAGTGCCAGTCTGTGGTCCTATATTGGTTGACGATGCTTGTTCAATAGCGCAACGTAGAGTCCTCTGCCTGTGTCAATAACGCGAACGTAGGCTTTGGCTCACGTCCCGCGCGTGTTTGCCTGTCACTCCTGCGGCGGTGATGGACGTGCGGCAAACAAGTTTCGCGCCGCATTGAGCCGTGTTTGTGCAACTAATCTTATGACGGCTGCGCGTGACACATGTCGGCCCGGTGACGTCACTGTCTGCAGCCCGAGCCACTGTCTCCGACACCCGCGCACGCCTCAACGGACCTGACTCGAGCCACGTGAGAAAGCCTCGGCGTGCGATTTAGTTTCGCCGAAACGTGTCTGTCTGTCGATAAATGGCACTGCCAAGTCGTGATAAAACGAAAATAGAAATCTATCTGTCTGCTTCTGGGAAATTATACAATTTTCCGTGCTCATTTTTAGGGTTCCCCATTCTAAAATAAAAATAAGGCCATCCTTATAGGACATACTTTTCAATTGCAAAGTTAAGTTCATCTATTCTTAGCAAATACGTTTTGCTTTAATAAATTTTACTTTATTCTTGCTTTGGAACCCAGGACACGAGCCCTGCTCAAGTTTTTTTTTTAATTCAATTCAATTTATTTCAACGTAAAGAATTTACATTCTGTTTGCTGAATGTCAAAGTACAATGTAACATGAAAGTGAAAGCCGCCGCCTTCGGGCCGTAATGTAGTGGAGAAAAAGGCAGCGGGAAAAAAAAACTCCACTCTGACCATCTTTTCTCAAGTCCTCTTAAATCTAATACATTAGATACCACCTATACGCATAAGATTCCATGATTGCCATTAATAACTTTAAATGCTAAAGCATTATAAATTAATTTTTTTTACATAGGCCGTGAAAACATGACAAGTGCTGCGGCCAGACACACGAACAGCACTCGTTCACGAGCATAACGCAGAGGTCAGCCATCATCAGTCTCAATCATTTTGGAGGGAGATAGATGACCCGGCCACCACGCCACCATTCGAATGACCTTTAGCAAACCTGCAGATTAAGTTTTTGTCAGTTATAGAATGTATGATATTTTTACTAATATGCAATCACGTCGTCTGTACAAACTTAAAATATGACATACATAACTAACACTGAGGATTGCAGTGATTCGGTTGCTACATATAAAGTATTTATTTAATAACTATGATTTACTCGTTGTGGAATTGGTCTACTGCCAAGGGCTTACATCATTTATAAAGTCATCTATTCTATAATAGGCCTTTTTACACAGCGCCTTTTTAATGAAAATTTTAAATTTGCTTTCAGGCAGGGATAGAATATGTTCTGGAATTTTATTGTAAAAACGTACACTTAGTCCTACAAAAGATGCATTTACCTTGGCTAATTTGAATTTAGATAAAGCAACTTTGTTTCTGTTTCTAGTGTTTACGTTATGGATATCCCTGTTTAATTTAAATGTTGTTATGTTTTTTCGTACGTACATTATGTTATCGAATATATATTGGCAGGCCAGCGTTAGAATTCCTATTTCCTTGAAAACATCCCGTAGCGATTGCCTGGTAGGTAAATTGTAGACAGCTCTAACAGCCCTTTTTTGTAGAATAAAAACTGTTTCTATATCTGCCGCACGACCCCATAGTAACAAACCATATGACATAATACTGTGAAAATAACTGAAATATACAAGCTTCGCAGTTGACCCATCTGTTAGTTGCCTAATTTTTCTAACTGCAAATGCGGCTGAACTTAACCTACCCGCTAGATTTTTTATGTGTGGACCCCATTGCAGTTTCGAGTCTATTGTAATACCTAAAAACACCGTGGACTCTACTACGTCTAGTCTGTCACCAGCTATAATTAAACTTATGTCCACTTTTTTTACATTGGGCAATGAAAACTTTATACATTTTGTCTTTTTCGCATTCAACATGAGATTGTTTACAGTAAACCAGTTTAACACTTTAGAAAGGGCGTTGTTTACATTGTCTAGATTAGATTGAACTCTCTTGATTTTAAAAATTAAAGAAGTATCGTCTGCAAACAATACTATTTGTGACAATTTCTCAACTAGGTAGGGCAGATCATTTACATATACTAAGAAGAGGAAAGGTCCCAAAATAGAACCCTGAGGAACTCCTATTTTAACATCAGATCCAGAAGACTTAACCCTATTTATGTCAACTTTCTGAACTCTGTTTGCTAAATATGATCGAAGAAGACCTAGAGATCCATTACTGAGACCGTAACTGTTCAATTTACAAAGGAGCGTTTTATGGTCTACACAATCAAAAGCTTTAGAAAGGTCACAGAAAACCCCGATAGCATCCTGCGCCTTCTCCCACGCATCAAAGATGTGATTCATTAATGCCACTCCTGCGTCGGTCGTTGAACGACCCTTAGTGAAACCGAATTGTTTTTTATGGAAGAGTTTATTTAAACTAAAGTGTGTCAACAATTGGTGTAGAATTAGTTTCTCAAACACTTTACTTAATACCGGCAGTATTGCTACGGGCCTAAAATTGTTTGGATCCTCATTATCACCTGCCTTAAATAGAGGAACTATTTTACTAAATTTTAAGAGATCTGGGAAAGTCCCATGATCAACACATTTATTAAAAATTGTAGCAAGGTGTGGTGCAATAATATGTATTACCGTGGATATCAGTTTGACCGACAGACCCCACAAGTCTTCAGTTTTCTTTATATTTATTTGATTAAATGTTTTAATAATAGTTTGTGAGCTAACGTGGGAGAATTGAAAGTCTGTTACGCATGGTTTTATATTTTCTAATATTAGTGATTCTGCTGACTAAGACGAAGAATTTAAACCCGCCGTTATATTTAGTGGGATGTTTGTGAAGAAATTTTCAAATACATTTGCGATTTCGTCACTTGAGTTGACTATTTTCCCGCCTACCTTTAGCGCAAAACTCTGATCCCTCGGCTTTGCTTTGCCTGTCTCCTTGTTAATCACTTGCCAAGTAGTTTTTATTTAATTTGAAGAGGCCTTTATCTTTTTGCTTATATTAAGGGATTTTGCTATAGAACAGGTTTTCCTAAAGGTTTTAGAGTAATTCTTAACAAATTCTCTAAAGCTTGGATCTGGATTGGATTGTTTTTCTTCATACAATTCATACAATCTTTTCCTACTTCTATGTATACCAGGAGTGGCCCATTCTGAAAAACCATTATTACTGAACTGAATTTTTGTAATTTTAAAAACCTGTTCAAATTCGTTTGATATCGTGGTAAACAATTATTTATACTTCTTACTTCTTACTTATACTTTATACTTTAAACTTTATATTAAGTTTTTTACAAACACAGACCAAATAGAGATAGGTCGCCTATTAGCTCAGTTGGATAGAGCGCTATCACGGATAGCCAGAGGTCGCGGGTTCAAATGCCGGCATGGGTGGAATTTTTAGCCTCTAAACAGGTTTTTTAAAATAGTTACTACGTTTTCAAACGTTAACAAAGAACCGCTAGAAAATAACAGCTGTGAAATAGACAATGTATTTTTTTAAGTGAAACAGATTGACACTTGTCGCCAGTGAATCCTGAAGGTAAGTGAAGACGGGGTCTACGATGGTACGTACTTACCTTACCTTCTTCCAATCCTAAAAATAAAGGATATTTAGATGTCAATGATGTCTGGAATGAAAACCAGTAAGTACAATGCATGAGTTTTATGTTTTATAATAATTATGTAAACTCTGTTAACTAAGGACTTTGAAAACTTTGGAGGGTTTTTGGCCAATTTTTTTCCAAAATTATCTGTATTTTGAAATGAACACTAAGTTTAAATTGTAACGTTTACTAAGCCGCAGTTTCTGCGCTACTTTGAATAAAACCTTTCCGTTTCATATCATTTCATTTCTTGAAAATTAGTGTTTTCTTGCAATATTTCCCCGTATTATGATGTCAAAGTACGTAACAGCCCACAAACGCGTCCCTCCCGTAAACCTATTAAACAACTCTCATTTGGAGCATAATAGCGATAACCAAAACGAGCAGCACTTGTTTGCTCGGTGCTCCGTGTTAACCGCACACTCGCTGTTCTAACTCCATTAATCCCACTTCATCTCGAGGCGTGTGGCACTACACGCGATCAATATTCCACTACATCAGTCAGCCTCGAGAGTATTGTTAGACATTGGGGGTTAATTCCAGGGTGGTGCAACGCCAAGGAGGCCGCACTACTCTCCTGGTGGCCTCCTTGCCTTTACAAGTCTAAGAGATTACCGGACACCAGTTTGATTTGTTTCGTTTATTAAATATGGTAGGGTAGATTAGCAGGTTTAACATAAAGGATTATTTAGATGACAATGATATCTGTAATTAAAGCCAGTACAATGCATGAGTTCTACGTTTTATGATAATTATGTAAACTCTGTTGACTTTGAAATGACTACGTTTCGAGGTTTTAGTCTTTTTTCTCTTTCTAAATTATCTAGATTTTGAAATGGACACCTAGTTTGAATTGTATTCGTTAAGCCGCAGTTTCTGCGCTACTTTGAATAAAACGTTTTTATTTCATTTCATATTAAGTAATTGTATTTCTTAACGACTTGCGATTCTCATACATAGTTATTATGAGAAAGGACGGAATTATGGTAATTACGTTCTACCAAATAAATAATGGCGATTAGACCCATCAAATAGATAACAAACGCGAAATTATTAGCGTAATTGCCAATATCATGTGAGCCCTCAAAAAAACAGAGTCGAATTGACAATAAGAGATTTTCGATAGGTCTTGCAGTTTCGGTCTATCTGTCTATCCTGCCCATGAAGTAAGCCCTAAGAAGATGGTAAGTAAAAATTAAACTAACAAACCTTAATGAATATGTGGTCAAGTGACCAACCCTCGGTTTCTCGTACACTAAAAAGCTGTTAATCTACAGTTAACAGCTGTCAGTTGGCCAAAGTGCATTAAAAAAAACAACTGACATAACATCCTTCATGGGGCATTGTATACGGCAAGGCAAGGCAAGGCAAGGCAAGGCAAGGCAAGGCAAGGCAAGGCAAGGCAAGGCAAGGCAAGGCAAGGCAAGGCAAGGCAAGGCAAGGCAAGGCAAGGCAAGGCAAGGCAAGGCAAGGCAAGGCAAGGCAAGGCAAGGCAAGGCAAGGCAAGGCAAGGCAAGGCAAGGCAAGGCAAGGCAAGGCAAGGCAAGGCAAGGCAAGGCAAGGCAAGGCAAGGCAAGGCAAGGCAAGGCAAGGCAAGGCAAGGCAAGGCAAGGCAAGGCATGCCATGCCATGCCATGCCATGCCATGCCATGCCATGCCATGCCATGCCATGCCATGCCTTGCCTTGCCTTGCCTTGCCTTGCCTTGCCTTGCCTTGCCTTGCCTTGCCTTGCCTTGCCTTGCCATGCCATGCCATGCCATGCCATGCCATGCCATGCCATGCCATGCCATGCCTAGCCATGCCATGCCATGCCATGCCATGCCATGCCATGCCATGCCATGCCATGCCATGCCATGCCATGTCATGTCATGTCATGTCATGTCATGTCATTCCGTGTGGAGTTTCTGGTCTCCCATCGGACGCGTCCCCAGGTGGCGGATAGGGGAACGCCTTCCAGATATAGGGGGTACCGGCTCCGGCCGGTGCGGACCAAAACCAGGCGGGGGGGACGTCCAGTGGCAATCTGCTGCTGGACGTCCGGCGGAGTCCAATTTGGGCTCCGCACCTGACGGCGGGCTCGGTATATGCGCCTGCGCATCCACTGGGCAGGCTTCGGCCACCGTCGGCATACCGGAAGCCCACACTGAGTGGGACCGGGCCTTCGGGCTGCGAGGAGACAACCTCTCTAAAATCCTCAATCCCCGGCGCAGAGGCACGTGGCGTCGGGGTGCTCGCAGAGCGGCTGGGGAGTGCATCAGCCACTAGCGGCCAAACCTGCAGGCTTCGTGCTGGCCCTGGGTCTTAGCCCCAAAAATAACATCCGCGTCGGCGTGGGAAAACCGACGTGCGCACCAATCCCAACTCGTTCAGATGAAGCCGAAAAGCTTAGAAAAATAAATAATGGAGTCCGTTTATAAAGAAATACTACCCCAGGAGGGTACCTGCAAGTCAGGAGAATCCCTCCCCGGCGCCAATACGGCATCGGGCTGCCCCTCGTATTCTGGGGGGGGCAATAACGACTTCTTCTCCTTGAGGCCGCGCGCCTTAAGTGAGCAAACATGTGCTTCGGGCAGTTTTGCCGCTTCCAGCGCCACTAGTGGCGATGGAAGCGACAAGCTCGCAGCACCAAGAACGGAGGGCGTAGATACGTCAAAGAAGGAAGATAGTGGAAATGGGGGAGCGGAAAGGGAGAAACGGCAGACCGTTGCCAATTTCTTCGCCTGCCCAACATACCCAGTTGTGGAACTGGAGAGACTTCCAGTCCTCGAAAACGACTACGAGTCAGACTCTTCCCTGGCTTCGCAGTTGTCAACGGGGTCTGCAAGGAAAAGGAAGAGAGCCGCGGCCAACGGTGCTGACGTCGGCGCTAAGAAGGCAAAAGCCAAGCGTCCACCATTGCCGGTGGAAGATGAGATCGACTTGACGCAGCCGCCAGCAGCCACGCGATCGTCTCAGTCTCTGCCAAGACAGAAGGAGCTGGCAAACGAAATGAGGGAGCAACCGACAGCTGACCTGGGCGCTCGAGTCACGGAGAAAATAACCGTTGTGGAGGCTGTCGCTGCTAAATCAAAACACCTGCAGGGGTCCTTTGTGCGGGAATTACGTATAGCAGCGCTGACCGCAAGAGCCGCCGTAGAGGAGCTGGTGCAAAGAACGGTTAGCTCCGCGCGAGTGGAATACCTCGAAAGCGAAAATGCTTCCCTGCGCACTCAGCTGGCCGTTCTCGAGGGAAAGCTGGCAAACCTCAGTGCCGAGGTGCAGAATATGCGAGGCGAAAGAGGAAAGATGAAGGCCCCAGCAAGCCTCCCTCCACCGAGACTCATACAGCCCGCCCAGCCCCAGGAAGCCCTCCTGGAGCAACTCGGGGACCTGGTCGAGGCTAAACTGGCGGCCTTCAAGGCGGAATTGCTTCCTAGTAGGACTACCAACCAGCAGGTGACAACAGCGGCACCTGTGGAGAAGAGGAAACCGCAGAAGCAAGGTAAAAAGAAAGGGAAAAAGGCAACCCCGCAGACAGTGGCACTAATCCAAACGCAGGCCGCATTGCCCGTCGAATTGCCTGGTCAGACTTCTGCACCAAAACCAAGCTCTGCGCCCTTGAAAAAACAAAGAGGGAAGAAAAAGGCCGGTAGAGCACCGCCTCCAGTGGCGTCTCTACCTCCAGTACCTGCAGCGTCCGCAGCGCCTTTGGAGAGACCCGGCACTGCTGAGACATGGGCTAAAGTCGTGGGCAAAAAGCCAAAGGCTGGCAAGCTCAAAACAGCGCCAAAGCCAAACGCCCAGGAAAGAAACCGCAAGCCAAGGCCCCCAAAGGCCCCCAAATCGTCGGCAGTTTCGTTGACCCTTCCCAGGGACTCGGACACCACTTACGCACAAGTGATGTCCGCGGCCAAGGCGAGGGTCAAGCTCACTGAATGCGGCATAAACGACGTTCGGCAAAGAAAGGGCCGAAATGGCGGTCTATTACTGGAAGTGGCAGGCCCAGACAGCCCGAGTAACGCCGACAAGCTGGCTGAGCGCCTCAGGGAAGCGCTGGTGGACCTACCCGTGAAAGTTGCGCGACCTGTAAAGATGGGGGAAATACGAGTCCTAGATCTGGACGACTCGATCACCCCGGCGGACGTAGCGGCTGCGATCGGCGCTGCTGGCGGCTGCAGCGCCGACGAAGTCAGAGTCGGTGAAATACGGTCGAACGGGCGCCAACTGGGCACGGCGTGGGTCCGCTGTCCCCTTACAGCGGCGAGAAAGGTAACGGCGGGTACCAGAATTCGCATCGGGGACTGGATGTCTGCTCGCGTCAAGTATCTGCCCGAGAAACCGGTTCGCTGTTATCGGTGCCTAGAGACCGGACACGTGAGAGCAGAGTGCAAAAGCGCGGCTGACCGGAGTGACATTTGCTTTTCCTGTGGAGAAGCCGGTCACAAAGCCGCCGCGTGCTCTGCTCCACCGTTCTGCGCCATTTGCAGGGACCGTGGGCTGCCCGCCGCCCACAAAATGGGGCAAAAATACTCAGTGCCCGAAAAAAGGAAGAGGAAGGGAGGTAAGCAGGCGACTCCCACTCCTACTTCTGGTACCATAGACGGGGACACGGCAGCGCCGAGTCAGCCAGGCCCCAGCCGGGAAGCGGAGGCAATGGATGCCTAAAATTCGCAGCTAAGCTCAAAATCCTCCAGGGCAATCTTAATCATTGCCGCAGGGCGCAGGACCTGCTCATGCAGACCCTCGCAGAACATAAGATTGCCCTGGCCGCTGTTGCGGAGCCGTACAGAGTTGCAACCCACCCTCGCTGGTTCGGCGACGTCGGTGGCTCTGTTGCGGTATACTGGTGTGGTGGGCAAGACTCCCCGCCTTGCTCCCTGCTGGAGAGGGGGTCTGGTTTTGTGTCAGTGCAGTGGGGTCGAATGGCAATTATCGCATGCTACGTCTCACCCAACGTCAGCCTGGCAGACTACGAAGGTTTCACGGACGATCTCGCGGCGTGCGTCCGCCGTTGTCAGCCTCGGCCGCTACTAGTTCTCGGCGACTTCAACGCCCATGCACGCGCATGGGGTGGACCCCGGGACGAGCCCAAGGGGGAGGCCGTCCTAGAATGGGCGGCGTGCCTGAATCTTGGGCTCCTAAACCGTGGGTCAGTCAGCACTTGCGTGCGCTGGCAGGGCGAGTCTATCGTAGACCTGTCCTGGGCGTCCCCATCTGCGGATCCGCTGGTATCTGGCTGGCGTGTGGCGGAGGAGCTTATCACCCTCTCAGACCACCAATATATCCTTATGGACGTGGCGGTGCGTTCTGGAGGTGAAACGCCTAGGGACGTCAGTCGACCAAAGAGATGGGCCCTGGGGAAACTCGACCGGGACCTGCTCCTTGCGGCCGCCAGTGTTGCGGCGTGGGTTGAGCCGTCTCAAATGTCGAACCCAGACGAAGAGACCGCATGGTTCCGGGAGAGGATGACCCAGGTCTGCGACACTGCGATGCCTCGGTCCAGGCCGATAGAACGCACCGCCACATACTGGTGGTCTGGCGAGCTGGCAGACATGCGTGCGACCTGCCTTTCTGCCAGGAGGGCCTACCTGCGGGCGCGCAGACGGCGCCAGGCTTCCTCCGAGGAGAGGACGGCAGCGTATGACCTGTATCGGGGGGCTACAAAGGCATTTCAAGTGGCTGTCGCCGACGCTAAGGAGAGGGCCTACCACGAACTCGTGGACAGTCTCAACGAGGACCCATGGGGGCGTCCATACAAAATGGTTATGGACAAGCTCAGACCGTGGGTACCTCCGTTGACTGAGACTCTGGAGCCCGACCTTACGGCGAGAGTGGTGGACACTCTCTTCCTACGCGTCGCTGACAGCCCGCCGAGCATACCGTACACAGCAGCGACGACGACAACCCCGCAAACGGAAGACCTGGACGTAGGAAAGGAGGAGCTGGGACGAGCTGTGAAACGCCTAGCTGCGCGCAACACTGCTCCGGGACCAGACGGAATCCCGGGTCGTGCCTGGGTGCTAGCTCTGGGCGTTCTGGGCGAACGGTTCCAGCGCCTCCTGACTGACTGCCTGACCGCGGGGCGCTTTCCCACAGAGTGGAAGCGTGCCCGACTCGTTCTTCTCAGAAAGGAGGGCCGGCCTGTGAACTCACCGTCGGCGTACAGGCCCATATGCTTGCTCGACGAGGCCGGCAAACTCTTCGAGCGCGTTCTGGCGGAGCGGATTAATCTCCACCTGTGGAGCGTCGGGCCGGATTTATCGGACTTTCAATTCGGCTTTCGGCACGGGCGCTCCACGGTGGATGCCATTCTGCGAGTCCGCTCTATCGCTCAGGAGGCAGTGTCGGAGGGGAAGGTCGTGCTTGCCATCAGTCTCGATATAGTGAACGCCTTCAATTCCCTGCCTTGGAGGGCGATCCGGCAGGCGCTCATCCACCACCATATGCCCCATCACCTGCGCAATGTCGTCGGAGACTATTTGAACAACCGGTACATAGAGTACACTGGCAAGGACGGAGCTCTGCACCAGAGAGAGATGTTTTGCGGGGTTCCGCAGGGGTCGGTGTTGGGGCCACTCCTGTGGAATCTCGCCTACGACGTGGTGCTGCGCATCTCTCTCCCCACGGGTGCAAATGTGGTTTGCTACGCTGATGATACCCTTGTCCTAGCGGAAGGTGGCAACTTTGACCGAGCGACCAGTGTTGCCGAGCATGCGGTGGCGTGCGTGGTCCGCAAAATCCAGGGTCTGGGCCTGCAAGTTGCTCCACACAAGACCGAGGCACTGTGGTTCCATGACCTTCCCAAAGGCGTGAAGCCACCAAGCTCTACGGTCTGCGTCGGCGGCGCCGTTGTCCAGGTGGGGAGGTACATGAAATACCTTGGAGTCATTTTAGACGGCCGTTGGGAGTTCGTCGAGCACTTCGATCGCCTGGTCCCCCGGATCGAGAGGGTAGCGGGTGCTCTGCACCGAATCCTGCCTAATCTCGGGGGACCGCGGGAAAGTGTTCGGCGGCTCTACTCGGGGGTCGTGCGGTCCATGGCATTGTATGGAGCGCCGCTCTGGGCGGAAAAACTGGCCAGAAACCGTGTGCACAAAGTAAAACTGCTGAGTGTGCAGCGGCGTATGGCCATAAGAGTGGCGCGCGGATACCGCACGATCTCCCACGACGCGGCAGGTCTCCTGGCCAGGTTTCCCCCCCTGGACATCTTGGCGTCAATGGACGCGACCGTCTACGGTGAACTGCGACGTATGCGCGAGGCCGGGCAGGATTTGCCCCCCAGGGCCGTAACTCTGATGCGACAGGAGGCGCACGAAGCTGCACTCGAAGAGTGGAAGGTCCGTCTTCGAGAGCCCGCTAGGCAGCGCCAGAGGGTTGTGGGGGCAATCTTGCCCGTTTTCGATAGCTGGATAAGCCGTACGGTTGGACAGGTCAGCTGACGGCTGACCCAGGTGCTCACCGGACACGGGTGCTTCAGTGAGTACCTGCACCGCATTGGCAAGGAGAACTCCGCGGCTTGCCACCACTGTAACTCCGCAAATGACGACGCCCAGCACACATTAGAGGTCTGCCCCGCGTGGCGAACGCCGCGACAAGACCTCGTCGCTGCGATCGGACCAGACCTCCGGCTGCCCTCCGTGGTATCAGAGATGCTGCTGGGCAAACCCCACTGGAACGCGATGGCCTCCTTCTGCGAGATAGTAATGTCTCAAAAGGAGGAGGCCGAACGTGCGAGGGAGAGGGCTGACCCCGCAAGAAGGCGGGGGCGCAGAGGCGGCGCTAGACAGCCCCGCCCTAACCCCAACGCCCTGTAGTCATGGGCTTAGAATAAGACTACGGTATCCCCTGTCGTAAGAGCCGACTAAAAGGGGACCCAGCCCTGTAGTCCCGGGCTTAGAATAGGGCTACGGTATCTCCGGCCTGTCGTAAGAGGCGACTAAACGGAGACCCTGGGGTCGTGGGTGGTGAGAGTGGGGGCTCGAGCCACCGTTCCAAGCGACCCCGTGGAGGCGGCGGTGTGTGGTGGCCGCACACCGCCGTTAAAGGAGGCTGTCCAGGCGCGAGCCGGACGAAGTCGGGTGCCTACGCACAGTGCACGAGGGCTCCGGCGTGTTCATTGAGATCCCGGAGCCCTCCTCCACACGCACGGAGAGGGCCACCGGGGGGGTTTTAGTTGGTAAAAATCCAACATAACCCGGCTTTCCCCCCAGGAAGTCGGGTATCTTTCGAAGATTTCCCCCCCGTCAACAAAAAATAAATAAAATGTCATGTCATGTCATGTCATGTCATGTCATGTCATGTCATGTCATGTCATGTCATGTCATGTCATGTCATGTCATGTCATGTCATGTCATGTCATGTCATGTCATGTCATGTTATGTTATGTTTGTCCCATTATTTGTTCAGCTTGGTGAGACTAGTTTTCAACAAAGGGTTAATTTACCTGCGACTCTTGGAATGGGTTGGTTGGCTACTCAGATCATAGAAAGAAGGAGATATGCCCTAGCCGCGAAATAAGTCCGGTACCACTGTCGCTACTTTTGAATATGTGTGCGTTTTCATTACATGCACAGTATTGTAAATATAAGGTTCACGCACACGTCTGTCCAGTCATTTACTAGCCTTCTAATCTTTTGATTGGTTCGCACACTATGAAAAACAATTGTACGAATACACTCGTACACGTAAACAACAGCGTCGGTGAACTCCTTAGGGATGGAACACTTGTATCAAATAATACATCTATCGATAAAATTATCCGATGAGAGGTTATTCATTTATTAACAGTATACTTCGTGTTGGGATGATACAAAAAAATAGAGCATGTTAAATTTACAAAAACAATATTATTAAAACAAATAATCCTATTTTAATTTACTGTCCTGAGAAATGTAAATATTTATTAAGTACGTGTCTTTTTGACAGTATTTGTGGCTTCAGATGATAAAGACGCAAACTTGGCTTTCTACTGATATAGAATTTGATTATTTTGATAATGATGATGACCCCTGTACTGTATACTAATACGATAAGTTAAAAATGTTTATATGTTAAATTTGTTGGACAGAACACCACTGATACTACTTGGTAGTGACGCTGTCTGGAAAGCTAGGTCTTCTGGGTTTAAATCCTGGTAATGGAAAGAACTAATATTTATGTGAAGACCATGTCCACGGTCAGGGACGCATTTGTACCTGGATGTTGGATATTTCTTTGTATTTTATTTAGTATATGAATCCCAATGTAACGTGAAATGCACTTACATTACCATTTACAAATTGGCTTATATTGGTAACTCTGTTTTTGTTGGGTGAAAGAATGAAGGGCTGACTTTTTAAGAATACAATAGCAATTACTTTCTCATTCTCTGAAAATAATTCACCCAGCTATATAAAAAATAGAACAAACACACGTATGGACTCGAAAAACAACCATTTTTCTGAAGAAATTGCCACTTGTCTGAGTAACAGCGATATATTGGAAATCAGTAGCCACGCTTGGATTATAAGGATTAACTAAAGAATATGTTTATGGCTGTGATTGAAATGTATCATGGGCCTGTAAAGAAAGTAACTTCCTAATTAAAAATACAGTAAATAGTAAGAACTTTTATAAGCTTGTGAAAAAAAATTTCAATGAAACTTTCGAAACATATATAGATTAAAAAAATAAAATCAGCATCCGATTGAAATCCTACAGAGAATATTTTCATTATCGTCATCATTCAGCTACAAGATATCCACTGCTGGACATAGGCCTCCTCCATGGATTTCCAAAAAGACCAATTGAAAGCGGCTTACATCCAGCGTCTTCCTTCGACTAGGATGAGATCTTCTCTCCATTTTGTCGTCCGACGCTGCACTTACCGATATGACATATAAGCAAGTATCGACATACCATATTGTGATCTCCATTCGAGAACTTGTTGGATCTAAAATGGTATATAAATTCTTAAAATACTGAAAATGCTTTATTTAACTTGTTTTTCATTACATAATCGAATTTCATTTATAACATAACGCTCATAAAAAATTAAATATATAAGACTATGATTTAGTACCATAACCACATCACCTGATTTGTTTCTTTAGAAACACTTTCTTTTGGAGAGTTATGCGTCGTCCATATGAAATGAAGATTAGAATAAAGTGATAATTGAATATTCTAAACCATGTACATTTTTATCGTGATTTTAAATATACTGGTACCTCAACCTTTATGGAACTCGTTATAACTGGTATTTTCAAAGTAGGAACTGCCCACGGAAATATTTTTTCCCCCACTTTAGCATCTGGAAACACTTCTCTGTAAAATAGATGGAGCAAATTGTACTTTATTTGAGAGGAAATCAGTTATACCCTCTGTATTTTGATTCATTTTTCTTTATCTTTATTAGAAACTTGAAATACATGATCGAAGCTAGGCCTGTTTTTAATAAGACAAAATTCTTCTACTAAAATAAAAACTTCCTTAGCAACGCAAGCTGAAGTCTACGCAGATGGAGTCGCGGGCAATATTCGACGATAAGACTAGATACTTAGTCTTACAATAATTGGTTCTAGTAATTTTGGAAGTCTGGACGAACGATTATAAATGCCTCAATAATATCGATACTTAATCAGTCCGAAAAGAAACGAACTACCCCATCACTATGTCTCCAGCTGACCTACTGGTGAATTTGACATTTCGCGGCAAATACATGCGGCCGTACTTCGAAACATCGCATTGAACAATGATCAGTTTTGCATGACGGTTCAATGCGGGCTGGCTTTCCTAGTTAGCAAACCTCCACAAAAATCCTATATAGAACCAGCAGTGGAGTAACTACAATGTATTAAATACGTCCCATTTATGTTCTTAGTAATGGGATGCACATTGCACATAAAATTATTATAATTATGATTTTTCGTAGTTTATAAGACGAATATAGTGAGTAAAAATAGGTTTACCGGTGAAAAGACACCCCTGTTTTTGAATAGCATGTATCACAGCGATTTCTGCAGGTAATCACTGCGCAATTAGGCATTTTTCTCAGAGGTTACTACGACGGCTGGCGCGAAGCGATTGACGGCCATATTTTAAAGTTTCGCAGAGGTTAGCTGAGGTTGGCTACTTTGGAACGTGTCGGCTGGCCACTTCTAACATAAATTTACTCAAGTAACTTAGTTACTAAATTAGATTAAAAGATTTTACTGCAAAAAAATAGCAATAAAAGTTATTCGTCATTCTGCAATATATTTCAGTCTTATGTCAAAATGTCTCCAAGAAAACCTTATTATTATTTTGTTTTAACTATATTATTTCATTTGTATGCGTGACTGTACTATATATTAGAAAATACTTGTATTTCTGTTGGAATCTATTTTTTATTGTTTAGAATTGTTTTTTTTTTACTGCGGGGTGAATCGACCCAGTTACAAAAAGTACGTGGGTAGTTCACCCTACGTTCGTCCCGCGGGGCGAAACGACCCATTTAAAAAGAGCACATGGGCGTTTCGACCCGCAGAGCGAACGCTCGTAAGGTGAAACGACGCAAGACCCAAATATATTCTCACAGCTCTATTAACAGGTACTAATGACGGGTCTCCGCAAGTCGACCGCTAATGAGTCTATTTTACGTGAGATCAAAGGCTCTTTATACGAGTATAACATGAATATTGAAATATCACATTAACAAAATTTGGTTACATGTAGACCTGATACGTACCGAAATAGCAAACACCGCAAATCATTAAAAGATATTAACAACGGCCAAAACTTAGGAAAAGCGGCTTGCAACTAACAAGCGCTCCCACAACGGTATTAGCAGTATTAAATACCACAAACATAAACCTTATTATAAATATTACTACCTACAGACATTAAAACCGATATTAATTTGTATTAGCAAAGGGGAAGATAAAACGTACCCGGAACAGAGTGCTTAAGTGCGACTTTTTTAAATACTCGATCGCGTTAACGTAAACTCATATTTCTATGGCATCGAGGAAGCGCCACCTAGCGACAAGTATGGAAAGTAACGGCTGAGTGCGAGTTGTAATGGTTTACGTTGAGAAGTGAACACGTTTACCAGCCAAAACACGAATAAACGCGAGTGCGAGTTGTACTGTGACAGCGTTTTGCCAGTTCGAACGGTTAATTTACTCATATTCACTACTCAATGCTCGATTAACGCGGTAGTAAAGTTATTCGATTGGATCTGTCAAACTTGCACTAAGCGACTTATGAACGTTGATGAAGTGAAGGTGATATGTCAGGATCGTGGCAAGTGGCAGTACCTGGTCTCTGCCTACCCCTCTGGGATACAGGCGTTAGGTTATGTATGTATCTACATTAATACCGGGAAGGGTAGGCAGAGACCCAGGTTATGACACCAAACATAAAGAGATAAGCTCGCCTATTTATTCCTTAATTTCACGGTTATGTTTTGTGTAAATATTTCTTTCTTTGTGTATTGTGTAATAAATTAAATATAATGTAAGCAAAAATTGGAAAATAATATGACTTTTGATGAAAATAATATTCAAGGTAATACAACACTATTTACTGACATATTTAGTAGATTAGTTATTATAACTATCCACTTACGTTACTTATGCAAGTATTTTTTTCAGGTATTTTTGCATCGTGTTATAGTTTTGTATTATTGTAAATTTCAACACGAATTGGTCAAAAAATACAATGTTAATGAATTCTATTTATAAGGGTCCTTGAAATAGGACCATCGCCGCTAACAAATAAAACAAGAGGTTTCTGAGAGCAGTTAAATTGCTTATACATACATACATACGCCTCACCAATGTATCCCATAGGGATAGGCACAGACCAGGGACTGCCACTTGCCACGATCCTGACAGATCACCTTCGCTCCATCAACGTTCATAAGCTGTTGTATGCACGCACGCCGGTTCCGGGGACTTTTTATCTTTCCCTTTGCTGATACATGCCCTATTTGGTCGCCTGGGACGTCCCTTACTAGCCCTTCCACTCACATTTGCAATATATATTTGTTTCGTCAATCTTTCTTCCTTCATCCTCTCCACATGTCCAAACCAACGCAACATTCCTTTCTTAATTCTATTCACTACATACTCTTTCAGTCCACAACGTTCTCTTATCAGACTATTGCGTATCCTGTCATTCAAAGTAACACTACACACACTTCTCAAGGACTTCATTTCTACTGCAATAATTCTACTTTCTTGCTTCTTTTTCCACACCCAAGTCTCGCTACCATACATAAGTGTTGGGACCAGCACACCACTATGAATAGCCAATCTAGCTCTTTTGGAGATGTTTCAGCTGCACACAATGGAGTGCAAGGCACCGTTTACACAATTTCCCGCTTTTACCCGCTTTCTTTCTATATCACCTTCACACTTTCCATCCCTCCTTAATAGCTTATAGAAAAATATAAATTACAAGTTTGAAAACTGTGTGAAAAGTAACATGAATAAACCTTGAAGCTACAATAATATTAATGATATTTTTTTTTGAAATATGTAAAATAACAAGTGTTTCTTACAATCTAGCCGCTCTCGGAAACCTGTTCGAAACTATTGTGTGCTTAGAGCCAATTCCGAGCACCGCTGACGGTAGATGTATCGCGAAGCAGCACTCACTGGCAAGCAATTACTGCACTGCACTAACTCACACAGAGCAGGCTTCACGAGAAACACGTAGAAAGCGTACTTGACTGTGACTTGCGTCATCACTGATTGTAATATATTGTTCTTTTGCATTGTCATTACATTCTACGTATTTTCTCGTTGGCAAACTCAATTATTGAGCCTTTTATTCCATGCACGGCTCTGACCAGTTAAGAAGACGCTTTTAACTATACAGTCCAATACCACCTCTCGACGGTCCATCCACTTCAATGTATAACCAGAAAAAAGGACACGACAATGATTTCTCATATACAAGTAATGTTATACAATCGCGATGAATGAATATTTCCTATAATATTTAACGTAAGAAACCGAAATATTATATTGATTTTGAAGTCTGCAAAATTTGCAAAGTAAAAAAAATTTTTCGTCGTTTTGTTCGTAGTGGCGAAAACGCTATCCGCCATCTTGAAACCATCTAAAGTATGTGAACAAACATCTTTCAGCCAGAGCCAGTGGATATTGATTATTATAGGACTTACATCAAAGTGATCTTCACATAAATACACCCGAGTTTCAATTGATAAAGAGTCGGCGTCTCTTTTGGCAAGTTAGAGTCAAGTTTTTCGAAAGTTAATTTCACTGGGTACACGAATCCACAACTTCCCGGGGGTCTTTATTGACGTGTTTTTTCATTCTCGAACAATGCAATAATGATAATTGGTATATTTTGGATGTTAATTCGATAAAATCATGGTTGCGTTGTTGTTATTTCACTATGCTCAGAGATCACTTACAGAAAATTGAATGTCAAACTTTGTTTACAATTTTTTGGACTTCAAACCATAGTCAAAAATGGCTGACCGCGTTTTTGGCTGTTTAGGGAAATAAAGTTTTAAAATATATTTTTATGTTGCTTTTAGGTCCCCAAAAATATACTAAAATATTTTTTGGTCTAATGGACGAGTTATTAACCGTTTAAGACTTACTTGAATTTACATTATATTTGCTGAATTTCAAAAAACAATGTAACTTAAGAGTGAAAGCCAATTTGCGGTCATATTGCTTAGAGCGATCTCTTCCAGACAACCTTTGTATGTAGTGGATTGTAAAAAGTTTAGCATATTAAATTAAGATACCTATGTGCATTTCAACAGATATTAAAAAAAGTTTTTTTCTTTTATGTAGCCTATAAACGTGCCACTACAGGACGTAGGCCTTCTCTCAGAGAGATGGTATGGGCTCAATTACTCTAGGTTTCCTCGACACTCAGGTTTTCTCACGATGTTTTCCTTCACAGTTAAGGAGTGGTATTACTACTATAACTGCAGAAATGCACGCAACTTAGAAAATAAAGTCATTGCCCGCACCGGGAATCGAACCTGGGTCTCTCTCTTCCGCGTCCATTATCCTACTTACTAAGCTACCGCTACTGGTATTAACAGGTATGAAAAAGTTAAATATAATAAGCGACGAATCTTGCTTAACAAATTAAATAAAAAGTTTGTTTTTCAAAATAGCACAGAAACCGCGGCTTAATGAACATTGCTCGCCTTATTATAAAAACCTGAATAAGTCCTGGTTTAAACCAAGACTAAAAGATCTAGGATTGTTACGGTATCAAAGTTAGACCCAGATCAAATGTGTGTCGTTATTACAAATAGAAGACTATTCGGGGATCTGTTAAACCAGAGAACAGCCATGGTTCAAAATAACATTCACTGATTCGTTCATTCAGCTTTCATTCAATGCTGCGTTCCGTTTCACTAAATGGATATTATCTTCACATTTTTAACGCAAAAATATTCATTATTGCGTTTAAAATACCTATACATCGTAAATTGTTCTTTGTTTAGGTTCCAATCTAACTAAAATGGGCACTATTAATTATTATATTGTTATTGAAGCGTTTTTATAATCAACTAGCTACTCTCGTGTTGTGTGAAATGGAGTGAAATATTCGAGCGCGCGCGCGCCAATCCGAGATGTCAAAATAGATAGTTTATAAAATCTGATAGTTTCATACTGGGACTATGTACAAAATATTAATTTTTAAACTTTGGGCGGTTTCGTTGTTGATTATTATAATAATAAAATGGGACATTTGAAGAAAATAAGAAGAGAAAATTGGAGCTCAGAAGAAAAGTAAGTTTTGATTTATTTATTACTAGATTTTGTTTTTCGGCTGGCAACCCCAGACCGAACAGCTGACTTCAAAAGTAGCTCTGTAGTATTATTTAGAATAATTAGTAATTTTATGTGTATTTAGAGTCCAATTAAACTTAAATTCATTAAACAATACATAGCAGTGAAGTGTAAATAAAAGTTACTAGTGAAAATCAAACAAATACAGTACAATCGTACTCTAATTGTACCGGGCGGCTGAACTGTCAAACGGTTCAAATTGCAACGACTAATCCGGGGAAGTATTGTTTTATAACTGTATTTTACGCCATACAACACACTTTTTACTCCTTACACCAACTATACATAACCTCACGTACGTGAGATACGTCCCATACAATCACTCCGGCTCAGTTTTGGCTCTCTTTACTTGACGTCAAGTGGAAGCAAAGTTGAGACTAAACATAATAGCCTCAGCCATCACAAAACTCACACCTTACCTCTATAAACGTGACATCCACTCGTTATCAGTCAATATAATCTTACATGGTCAGACACTGACACCGATTCCCGGTTTCTTTTCAGGATTTCCAGTACCATGTTGACCCGAAGCAAGATGACTGTACGTGATATGGAACTGAGGCTTAAGGCGACCCTTCTAGAGCTCCAAAAGAGTAAAGAGCTGTGCGACACTCTTCTTCAAGAACGAGAGGACAGCGAAGAGGAGATCCGTCAACAAAACAAAACCAACTCGGCGCTCAAAGAAGAGCTCAATGAGTTGGATATCCAATGCCAAGACCTAAGTGCCCAGCGCGATGAGCTGCAACATCAAGTCAACACATTTATCAAATGCCATGATGTCCACGATGTAGCATTACAACGTATACGCTCACTTGAACACCAGCTTGCTGAGGCACACCACGAGCTTCAGCAGATAAGTGAGCAGGAACAACAAAAAGAGAGTGCTAAAACCATGGCTTTAAATAGTGAAGTCATGAGTGATACAGGGATACCAACTGTCGACCTAACTACAGCCAGTAGTAGCAGCAGTATAAAAATGAACAGTGTAAGGAAAATTAAGAAGTACATTAAAACAAAAAAGTACATAGAAAAGGTTCAGAAACTCGTTAAACGAAGCCGGAAGAGTATAGAAAGTATACCCATTCACCGTCAAAAACTGCGGTTAGAAATAGAAATGGCCGAATGTCAGAAGGAATTATTCACCAACAATGTCGACCACGAACTAGCGATGGCCGAACTACTACTACAAGTTGAAGATCTGCAGTTTCAGTTGCTGGACTTCACCTGCAAGTACTCAGCTATGCAAACTCAGTACTGTGACTGCATTTCATCAATGAACGAGTTGATTGCACTGAGCAAAAACAACCTGGAATGCATTGAGTCCAACTTTATCCAGGACTTGGAAGACACAGAAGGCAAATCAAGCTTGCTACCCTTAAATCCACCATTAGCCGTGATTGGAGACACAGCCCCTCTACAGCAGAACTCCATGCAACCACGGAATAGTGAAAAGGGCAGTAAGAAGCTAGGCTTATGTCCACCGTGCAGCATGCTCAACATACCAGCCACTTTACAGCTGGATATGGCACAGCAGCATGGGGGCGAGCTAAGTGGACAGCCTGCAACACCGAATGTGACAGCTGAGACCTGTGGACCAATGACCTGTGATGCCAGACTTAGAGTATCACCTAATAGACCGACCAGCTCTTCAGTTCCAGTCAACGAGCAGCGCAGTGCAACACCGACCCCTGATGCCATACTGGATGCACAGCCGCAGTCTAGACCCACCAGCTACCGAGTTCCTGACAATGACATCCAGTACAAAACCATTATTTATTCAGATAAATTAGGTTTAGGTTTAGGCAGTAGACTACAAAATAACTTAAAACAACATGTTGAAAATATATGTATGCCCTATGCATCTTACATGCAAATAGTTAACTGCATGCTTAGTAAGGAGTATGATAATAATACTACTGTTGTGTTATTAATAGGGGACAGCACAGGAATACAGCAACAAGATTTGACAAATTATTTTGATTCTATAGTTGCTCTTCAAGCAAGAAAAATTGTAATTTGCGCTTTCCCTTACTCAAAAACTCTGTCAGAGACACAAAATGCCCGGTTAGATAAGTTAAATCGGCTATTGTTTAATATGACCTTTGGCCATCGAGACAAAGTATTATATTTTGATACGAATAATTTTATTCGAAACTTTATATTGACTAGGGACACAATGCATGTGCCTCTTTCTTCGAAACGACAGATTGCCAAATTATTGGCATTCAATATTTATGACCCCATTATTGTTGAGACAATAAAACAGGGACCAACTAAAGTTGCTAACTGTAGAAGTTCTACACTCAAACCTCTGTATTCTGAGGTTTTAAAAAAACCTAGTATAAGTAGGTTAAGCTTGACTGCTGATTTAAACTATCAGCGCAGACAACAGAAAAGCCCCCCTTAAAAAAACTTATCTTAGCTAATCAAAATTTACAGGGCGGTTTTTCTGGTAAATTACTAGAATTAGAGTTATTTCTAGAACAACATAGAGTAGATGTACTCTGTGTCACTGAGCACTGGCTACTAGAGTCCCAAATGAATTTTTCTGTAAATAATTATGAAATAGCCAGTTGCTTTAATAGAAAGTCTGCATTGCATGGTGGATCTTTAATAATAGTAAATAGTAGTTTGAAGTATAAAGAACGAAAAGATATTAGCAGACTTTCTGTTGAAAAAGTTGTAGAACTATCATGTGTTGAACTGGCTAAGCATATTGTAGTAAGCGTATACAGGCCCCCCGCCAGTGACTACAGTTTATTTGAATCCGTACTAGAGGATGTTTTAAAGGTAGCTTCAAGTAGTAGCAAGAAAGTTATAGTATGTGGAGATTTTAATATAGACTTGCTGGTAGACTCCGTTTTAAATAACAAATTAAAACTTATTTTCAAGTCTTTTAATTTAGTTAATATTTTCTTAGAGCCTTCTAGGATTACCGAAAACACAGCCACCTGTCTTGACAATGTATTCTGCGACTGTAAATTTTCGCATTGTTCTACAGTAACTTGCTTAAAGTCAGACCACAATGGTCAAATTGTCCACTTTGAAGCAGATTTTAAAAAAAAGGAGCAAGATATAATTTATCGGCCCATTACAGCAAAAAAGATGGAATTATTTAGAAATTACATACAAAGTAGCTTACCTACACAAAATAATAAGACCCTTAATGCAAATGCTCATTATGGAGATTTATTCAAAGTTGTTTCAGGTAGTTTTGAAAAAGTTTTTAAATTAAAAAAGTTATCATCAAAAAGAAATAAAGTAGCATTTAGTGAATGGGCTACTGCCGGCATCCGAAAAAGCAGGGACACACTATATGCGCTATATGAGAAAAAAACATACACATATGACCCCAGTTTTATACAGTATGTTAAACTATATTCAAAATTATTTAAGGCCGTCTGCCACAAAGCAAAATGTGAGCATATAAAATCAAAAATCCTTCAATCGTCTAATAAATCCAGAACAATTTGGGCTATTATAAATAAGGAAACCGGTAAATCCAAATCAGGAGATCGCGAACTTTCACTTAAAATAGATGATAAATTAATAACCTCAAATGAAGACATTGCTACGGCTTTTGAACAGTTCTTTACAAATGTTCCAATTGTAACGACAGCTCCTTTAGACTCTTCTCCAGCTCTTGCTGAAAGTATTTTGAAAGACAATGTCCCCCCATGCCATCACGATTTTTCGTTCGACTATATTGAAGCCCATACCGTGATTAAATCGTTTAAAAAGCTAAAGCTTAAAAAAACTGAGGACTTATGGGGTATGTCAGTAACAGTAGTTAGCTCAGTAATCGATACCCTAGCACCCCATTTAGCCAAAATCTTTAACAAATGTTTATATGAGGGTATATTCCCTGATCTAATGAAATATAGTAGGCTCGTTCCTTTATTTAAAAGTGGTGATAAGCAAGATCCCACAAATTTCAGACCAGTCTCAGTTCTACCCGTTTTGAGTAAAATATTCGAGAAGATAGTTCTAGGTCAGCTGCTTACACATTTCAATGACTATCAACTTCTCCATGGTCAGCAATTCGGCTTTACGCAAGGGCGCTCTACAACGGACGCCGGCGTCATGTTAGTTAAACATATATTTAGTGCATGGGAAGAGCGCAAGGATGCTATAGGCGTATTCTGTGACTTGTCGAAAGCATTTGATTGCGTTGACCATAAAACACTTCTTTTAAAATTAAAGCACTATGGTATAAACGGGAATAGCCTAAAACTTATAACATCATATTTAGAAGGGAGATTTCAAAGAGCTGATATAAATAGAACTAAATCTTCAGGGTCAGAGGTCAGGATAGGAGTGCCACAGGGATCGATTTTGGGGCCGTTCCTCTTCCTAGTATATGTAAATGATTTGCCGTTCATGGTTCAAAATATGTCAGAGATAGTATTATTTGCAGATGACACGTCTCTTATTTTTAAAATTAAGAGACAAGAAAATGACCTTGACAATACAAATAATGCTCTCTCTCGGGTACTAAATTGGTTTACTTCTAATAACTTATTGTTAAATTCAAAAAAGACGAAATGTATAAAGTTCACTCTTCCAAATGTCAAAACGGTAGACAGCAATGTTTTACTGGGGAATGACAAATTAGACCTTGTGAATGAAACTGTATTCCTAGGTATCACAATTGATGCAAAGCTTCAATGGGGTCCTCATATAGAAAAATTAGCAAATAGGCTTAGTTCAGCAGCATATGCAGTCAAAAGAATTAGGGAACTAACTGACGTCGCAACTGCTAGGCTTGTTTATTTTAGTTACTTCCATAGTCTTATGTCCTATGGCATACTACTGTGGGGACGGGCAGCAGATATTGAGACCATCTTCGTCTTGCAGAAGAGAGCGATCAGATTCATTTATAGGCTGGGTAGTAGAGATTCGTTAAGAGATTTCTTTAAAGAAACTAACATCCTGACAGTTGCCAGTCAGTATATATATGAAAACATTATGTACGTTAGGAAAAATATCAGTAACTTTAAAACTTTAGGTAGCCAACACAATGTAAATACTAGAAATAAACATAAACTTTTGTTCCCACTATTTAGGCTGGCAAAGGTTAATACATCCTTCATGGGGCATTGTATACGCTTCTATAATAAAATCCCTGAAGATATATTAAGCTTGCCTGAATCGCGGTTCAAAAAATATGTTAAGCACACTTTGTGCCAAAAGGGCTACTATAACATAAAGGATTATTTAGATGACAATGAGGTCTGGAATGAAAGCCAGTACAATGTATGAGTTCTATGTTCAAAATAATTATGTAAACTATGTTAATTAAGGACTTTTGAAAAGACTAAGTTAGGAGTTTTTTTGTCCATTTTTTCTCCTAAATGATCTAGATTTTGAAATGGACACCTAGTTTGAATTGTAACGTTCACTAAGCCGCAGTTTCTGTGCTACTTTGAATAAAACCTTTTCATTTCATTTCATTTCATTTCATGTCCGCTTCGTCACTTAATTCGAAGGGATTCACACGATGACGATGTCTGCTGGATCGCCGAGACATCTCCAGCATGCCCAAATCGTCCAAATCATCGAAATCCATCATATCAATGGAATCCACAATATCAATTATTTATTGCAATCTATCACACACACGAAACCAAACAAATTCAAACTTCAATTTGGAGGTTAGTCCACAGATAAACTAGGGGTATCGGAAGTTTAACTTTAGTACCATAGTTAGTCCATGACGTAGCGATAAACTTCGTTTTGTAATAACATTTTACTTGGTCTATGGTTTAAACCTGGTAACAATCCCAGTACAAAATTTAGACCGCGTTTTGGAATAAGGCTGTCCAAGACAAACTAGGCATTAGATTTCGGTCTTGCCTTTGATCTTTTAGACTTTACTGTTTGATTATATTCTTTTTAATGCACTTACCCGTCCTAAGGACACTTTTAAAAAACTATTTAGAGGCTGAAAATACCACCCATGCTGTACGTAATACAGAGAGTATTTAAAACCTATTTAGAGGCTAAAACCTCGAACCCAGAGTCGGTATAAAGCAGCGTAGTGGTGTCGCAAGTAATCACTGCTAGTCGCGCCATTAGTCCAGCAGGTTACCCATCTCTAGGGCTCGTATGATTCGGATAGTATGAATAGTAGATACTAAATCCGAATCCCAAATAACCCGATTATTTGAATATTCGAAAATATTTAAGTGTTCAAATAATATATTATTTTTAATGCACTAACCCGTGCTAAGGACAAATTTAAAAATTTATTTAGAGTAAATAATATAATCATGTGGGTACAGCGATATCATTCCGATGTAAAAAAACTTAACTGCAAAGTAGGTACTCGGGGCTGCAAGTGATGCAAATTACTTCGGCCAGATGTCGCTGCCTGTACGTAAAGAGGTTCGAAATACAGAGAATATTGTAAAGAGGTAATACAGAGAATATTGTAAAGAGGTTCGAAATTTCACTGATGCCGGTGAGTCACCCATTAGCTCAGTTGGAAAGAGAGCTGGTACGGATAGCCAGAGGTTGCGGGTTCGAATCCCGGCATGGGTGAAATTTTTAGCCTCTAAATAGGTTTTTAAATTTGTCCTTAGCACGGGTTAGTGCATTAAAAATAATATAATCATGTGGGTACAGCGATATCATTCCGATGTAAAAAACCTAACTGCAAAGTAGGTACTCGGGGCTGCAAGTGATGCAAATTACTTCAGCCAGATGTCGCTGCATGTACGTAATACAGAGAATATTGTAAAGATGTTTGAAATTTCAATGATGCCGGTGAGTCGCCCATTAGCTCAGTTGGAAAGAGCGCTGGCACGGATAGCCAGAGGTCGCGGGTTCGAATCCCGGCATGGGTGGAATTTTTAGCCTCTAAATAGGTTTTTAAATGTGTTCAAATATTTGTCATTTTCTTATGACAAATGTTATTATTACATTCTTAGATAATAATTTTGTAGTTTTCTAAAGACCACGCTACATATTGTAGAAGAATATTACTTTGAGCTGCACTGTTCCCTGACTGTTAAAAATTATTCCAAAACACACGTTTCATTGAGTATTTGAAATAGTCGATAAATCGAATACTAAAGTGCATAATGTTCGAATAGTAAAACAAGCGAATAAATCGAATATTTGACGTCCAATCACTACCCGGCACACAGAGCCGTAGCGGATCGCGATGCGTGTGGCGTGATACGGGAGCTGCAGGGTGTTGACCGACTGCTTTATAGGGGGTGAGATAATGAAGTGCCCGTAAGATATATTGGTTAGTGGTCCGGGGAGATGCTAATGGGTTGCGTTATCGATACTGTGCAGCCTCCGCGATGTAATAGTAGCTTCGTCTAGAGTTATAGCTATACAGTAGTACATTTGTCAGCACCGCACAGAGCGGCTGATCGGCATTCCCTGGTGGGCTTATGTCACACCCCTATCTTATATACTTGCTACTTGTTCAAAACATGCGGTCGCGGCGCGCTCGGAGCGTGACTTAGAGCTGAGATTTTCACTCTTAGTCGGGTTTCTTCGCCATGTTTTCCTTCACATTAACAAAAAGTTGTATTGCTACTTTCCCTTTAACCTAGCATAAAATTTACTACAGTAGCACATAAATACTATATGTGCTACTTCAGTAAATATATTCACGTTTCTCCAATGAACAAATCCCCAGGATAAGATAAGATGTAAGATAATTTATTCTAACATTTGTAACATTTTACAGTAACCTCATCTCTAAGGCGTACCTTAGAGATGAGGTCAGTGGTACCCTGCTCCCCAAAAAGCCTTCTCTCCCGGCTAAAAGCATTAAAAAATGTTTTAATACACTCACAGTATTTTTAAATGAACAATCCATAGGAAACCCCATGGATTAGGCATCTCTAATTTATATGTAGAGAGGAAGAGAAGAGGTACCTTCAAAATATTTTTTAAAGATGTTGGGGAGTTGAAGGGGAGGATTCCCCTTTGGTCGTCGTGATGTACCTTATGCCAAATTCTAGTTTCTAATACTTGTTTCCTTTATGCTAAGCCGCGGACAAACCCTTAGATATAGTTTCCGTTGACTACGTAACCCTGAAAGCCCAAATAATATTTGATTGTAAGTGTTTCCATTTCCTTTCTAGAAACTCTCAACTTACAAGTCTGAATACTATAGTCTCAATCAACGTATTCCCTGCAGTATATTCCTATTCCCACACTCGCATAACTCTCTGTTGACTCTGGCAAAAAGACGGGCTGCGAATTGACTTGAATTCATCTTTTACTTAACTTCCCAATAAAGTAAAACATAAATTAAATTAAGTATATGCTCAGAGCTAGTGGCATTTTTCCGAGCCCTTCCGTGCTTCGCAAGGGACATTGAGCCGTTGGTGCCGGCTGTCATATAATGGCAGTCGTTAAGCCATGTCGGAGGCCTTATGGGCGGCTTGATAACTTCTGACAGTAAGGCCCGCCACTGTCTTACAATACTCCACCAACCTGGACTTGGCCCCCGTGGTGGAGTATTGGAGTATTAGGAAGAGACCTGTGCCCCAGCAGTGGGGACATACAAGGGTTGATAACGGCGATGTGGTCAGAGATCAAAGTTTGCGTTAATTATGCATTTTGTATGAGATCTTGAGCCACGAATGGACTATTTGCAAAAAGAAATATTTTTTACTTAATGGACGACGCTATGTTAATAGATTAATAATCGTGATACCATTGAATTTTCCTTCATCGGTTACTTTACCTGCCCTAACTATAAATGAGAAAGGTTCCATATGACAGATAAGTCCATACCCAATATTGTAAAACAAAAAAACATTCGTTGTCTGTGTCTCTATTTTCTCCAAATAAATAAATAAAATTATAAACATTACAACATAACATTGAACTTTGCATCTAGGTATTGTGATGATTTACACAGCGTCCAGTGTCACCAATAATAACCAATAATAATATTACAAACGCATCCACTTATATGTACGTGTACCTTTTAAATATTATTATTTGAGAAAGATATTTTTTTCCCATATTTCTTGATTTATATACTATCAACAGTTTGTTTACTTGCTCCAAATCGAGCTTTTGACCTGAACGTCGTCCCATTTTAACCTGATGTGCAAAGAGCCTAAGTGCTCAAGAGAGAAGCAATGTTTAGTCAAGATAAGAGCTTTCAAATAGTCTGTAGTACTAATGCCGGCGGGACTCGAAAGCGCTTAGTGAAGGGCAGACAACTTGCCAACGACACTAGTTGTAGAGTACACAAATAATAAATCACTGGCATCGGCCGACGCGGCGCTCAGCTCCTTGGTTCGTTCGTAACGAGGACTGACGTCTGACCCTGCAATGTCAGCTCGGAGTTACAACCCTCCAGACACTCGACACCTCTCCGCCAAAAAATATCGCTAATTATTCGCTCCCGAAAAAACAGGGCGGCACGAGAGAGTCTATTTTCGATTAACGTTAGGCTCGCTTTGAACCGATACCTTTCCATTAGCCGCTACAAATTGCCCTCTCAACCGCAGACCGTGTAGGCCGATTTAATCATAACACAAACGAAATATTCATTTGTTATTCCGTTTTCAGTGGATATGTTTAATACGGCTCGAAGTCGACGCGAGGAGCTAGGTGGTGTGGTATCAAAGTCGCCGCACGTGACGCGACCGAGTCAGTTCACGTCACACAACAATTGAGTCACGCCGCGCTTTGAGCACGATTACTGAAAGGCATACGCGCTATGAGCTTTCTGCGCTTAATTGATGTGTGAAGTGTACTTACGCGAGTATTTGAATATATTCACAGTGCAAGAAAGGCATGCTCAGAATATCCACTCTAAACGGAACTCTTTTCTGGGTTCCGTTTAGGGTTGCCAGGCTTCTGTTCGACTAACAAAACATTGTTACTTGATATGTGTTAAATATAAATGTCCTATAATCACACCAAGTTATAGAATAGAGAGAAAACACTTTATTGCTCAGTCAGAAATAAAGAATTACAACCGTGATAAACGCAAAACAAAAAAAAACTCTTTTTTAACGACTGTGAAGTTGGTCACGGAACCATATGTGTTGCAAACTTGCAAAAAAAAACGACATTTTGATTTTGACACGACGTTGGTGGAGTACGGCCTAACCTTCCTGCGATGCAGGAAGAGACCCGTGCCCCAGCAGTGGGGACATACAAGGGTTGATAACGAACCCTTTAGGTCATGTATGTGGGCTTATATAACGATTTCATACTTAAAAGTTTTTTTTGGGCAGGGGCCCGCTTGTTCCTCTTGATTATCAGTAATTGTAAAAGCAAACCTCATAACATATTGTTTTTTATCTAACTGTGGCGAAGCAGAAAGTGAAGGGTAATGTATCTGGCTCGTATACGTGTAGTATTTCGGGTCTATCATTCTGGTCAAATCGCAAGAGTCATAGGCTACGTGAATCTAGTAAAAATCCAACAAAAAAATCGAAACCACTAAAAAGACAAAAAATATAAAAATATCTCTAGTAAAATATAACCAACAAGCTGCTGAGCATTCACTACTAAGAAGTTGGAACTTATTGCCAGGCACGTCCCACCTGCTTAGTAGTTAATGCTCAGAAATCGGGTTGTTATCAGAGGCCTTATGGGCGGCTTGATAATTTCTGACAGTAAGGCACGGCACTGTCTTACAATCCTCCACCAACTCGGACTTGGCCCCCGTGGTGGAGGATGGCCCAACCTTCTTGCGATGCAGGCTTATATCGAATCGGGTCGTCGGTTATTTTTTACAACAGTTTTTTAAGAATGTCGGCAAACTTTGTCTACGGCAAAAGTTATAGTTACGCCAAGTAAGTCGGTGTATTCCCCGCCGGAGGCTAATGCGGATACCCTCGGCGCCTTCGCAAACTTTGCCACTGGCGCTCATCTCCCACAAAATCGCTAACATCGAGCTCACCGCTGTACCTCCCCGTGCACAGCCTACCAGTTAGAGCACAATTAGCCGCGTGTCCTACACGGACCCGAGCGATCCGATCACCTAATGAAGCCACCGGACGCCGAGCACAGAGTGAAAACCGCCAGCAGTTCCGTTGCTAAGATCTACTTGCGATTTGAATGCGTAAATAAAAAAAAAAATACCGATCAAGTCCGTGTCGGGCAGTGTAGTGTTCCGGAGAAGGAGCGGGTCTTTTAATTGCTCTAAATAGCTAACAACTTTATGAAGTAATTTTCAATGGATTTTTTACGTAGTGTTTTCTAAGTTGGTCGCCTATAACTCTTTAACTTGTAAAGTCTGCTTAGCCGTTATATTTTTCCTTTTAAATTTATTACATGTGCTAGTACTCAATTAACCGTTTAGCCCGAAGAGGGGAGGTGACGTTCTACCAATATTTCCAGTACATTAAAGCTTAATAATTTAGTAAACTGAACCCTAATTTAAGAATGGTCTTCCCACACCCCGATGTAGAGAACGACCAATCCAATTGCATCCCTAATGAAAGTGTAGTGGAGGTACCAACTTTAAATTTTAATATTTTTTTTAATTGTTATAATAAATGTATTTCTTTCTTTCTTTTTTATTACACCGTTTTGTTAGCTTGATTAATATGTATGTCTATGCAAACTTTCAGGCATCTAGGACTAATCGTCTCCAAACTAGGCCACGGATTGACAGACTGACGAAACTATAAAGGTTGTGAACTTCGGAACCCCAAAAATTAGTCGGTAGTAAAAAGCGCTTTTAACCAACCACCGAACAATCATGGTAGAAACCATAAAAATATTTATTTTGTAGTGACGCGGCGACGTTCAGTCAGTTGATTGAGGGCCGGTTTCTGAAATTCACTAAGTAAATTTTTAAATAACGTTTTTCACGCTATTTGTTGATAAATTCGAAGAGACATACAGTTAAGTATTTACACAGCGAAATTCTCAATTCAGAAACTGGCCCTAAGAGGGTGTCTACCTGGATTCAGTGACATTTGGTTGTGACATAAATTCTAATGTATTTAAGACCCAAGTGATGGCCTAGTCTAACGAGTCTTAAAAAACCTATTTAGAGGCCAAAAATTCCACGCATGCCAAGAACCCGCGACCTCTGGCTATCCGTGCCAGCGCTCTTTCCAACTGAGCTAATGGGCGACTCACCGGCATCAGTGAAATTTCGAACCTCTTTACGATTCGAACCCCCGACCTCTGGCTATCCGTGCCAGCGCTCTTTCCAACTAAGCTGATGGGCGACTCACCGGCATCCGTGAAATTTCGAACCTCTTTACACTATTTTCTGTATTAAATACAGGCAGCGACGAGTCTTGTTAAGACGCTCCATAACTAAACAATAAATTTTTATAAAGTCCACTGCAGTGCATATGCACTTACTCTTTCATGTCCACTAGTCTCGTGCTTTGCAGTCTCGTCCAATATTCCGCAGCCGTCTTCACAACATCGTTAGCCTAACAGGCTGGTGGTTGCGTCGACTCTCGGCCCGTTATTGGACACCGCTTAATAGCTACCTTAGTCCACCGACGGACGACCCGTTCTATGAAAACATACAGTGGCTATTTTAAAAACCTATTAAGAGGATAAAAACTAACTGCAAAGTAGGTACTCGGGGCTGCAAGTGATGCAAATTCCTCAGCCTGATGTTGCTGCATGTATGTAATACAGAGAAGTATTGTAGAGATTCGAAATTTCACTGATGCCGGTGAGTCGCCCATTAGCCCAGTTGGGAGAGCGCTGGCACGGTTAGCCAGAGGTCGCGGGTTCAAATCCCGGCGTGGGTGGAATTAGTAGCGTCTAAATAGGTTTTTCAAATTGTCCTTAGCACGGTTTAGTGCATTAAAAAAAGAATATAATACAGTGGCTACCTTAGTGTACCAACCGTGGATCCGCTCTTGGTCAACATTCAGTGACTACCTTAGTGCACCAACCGTGGATCCGCTCTTGGTCAACATTCAGTGACTACCTTAGTGCACCAACCGTGGATCCGCTCTTGGTCAACATTCAGTGACTACCTTAGTGCACCAACCGTGGATACGCTCTTGGTCAACATTCAGTGACTACCTTAGTGCACCAACCGTGGATACGCTCTTGGTCAACATTCAGTGACTACCTTAGTGCACCAACCGTGGATCCGCTCTTGGTCAACATTCAGTGACTACCTTAGTGCACCAACCGTGGATACGCTCTTGGTCAACATTCAGTGACTACCTTAGTGCACCAACCGTGGATCCGCTCTTGGTCAACATTCAGTGACTACCTTAGTGCACCAACCGTGGATACGCTCTTGGTCAACATTCAGTGACTACCTTAGTGCACCAACCGTGGATACGCTCTTGGTCAACATTCAGTGACTACCTTAGTGCACCAACCGTGGATCCGCTCTTGGTCAACATTCAGTGACTACCTTAGTGCACCAACCGTGGATCCGCTCTTGGTCAACATTCAGTGGCTATCTCGGCCGTCTTCTTGCCACCAAACCACAAACATTGTCTTTTTAATCTGTGCATACGTTGTGGTCTTGTCATTTGTTCTAAATACGAGTATATTCGTTTCTCGTCATTGACCTTATTTTCAAACACTGTTATTTTAATAGTAAATTCGTTATAAATGAAATGAAATATTTTTTTATATATTTTTTTGTTGTGTACAAGGAACAATAATAGTAGCCACATCAGCAAGACTATCGATAAATAAAAGTAACCATAGTCACACTGAAATCTCCCCCGCAAATCCCTGTAATCCCTGTTATGTAGGATAACATTTGCACAACGCTTCCACCCTTTTGTCTTTCCATTTTTATACAATAAATTGATGCTGACTTGTAATTTAATAAACATGACGTATTTTGAAGCCAAAATCTCTATTACTAAATACTTAAATATATTTAATTATATTTTATTTACACTGAAAAGCTTTTTAAAATTGTCAAATAACTAGATAGTGCAAACAAACATACGTATATAATATCTAGATTTATTTATTATTTGAAGCGCTCGTGGCCTAGGCGAACCGAGTGATTGGAATCAATCACTTGGTTAAGCAACAGCAGGCGCGGTTAGGTACGGGAAGGATGAGCGTCCTGTGACTACCGCTAGTGGCATTTTTACGAGCGCTTCCGTGCTTCGCAAGGCACGTTAAGCCGTTGGTGCCGGCTGTCATTATAATGGCAGCCGTTAAGCCATGTCAGTGGCCTTATGGGCGGCTTGATAACTTCTGACAGTAAGGCCTGCCACTGTCTTACAATCCTCCACCAACCCGGACTTGGCCCCCGTGGTGGAGTATGGCCTGGCCTTTCTGCGATGCAGGAAGACCCGTGCCCCAGCAGTGGGGACATACAAGGGTTGATAAAGATTTATTATTTATATTATTATATATTCAATATACTATTTCTTTACAATACTTAATGTTTTGTCATACGCATATGATAAACGATTTATTAATATATTCCTAATATTCTTTTATGTTTAGATCCTCAAATAGTTTAAGCACCCCGTTTATTAGTTAATAATGTAGCTGTGTTGCGTATAAAACGTATTCTGTGCACGCTAATAAAGTCCCCAAGATGCAGGCCTCGCCTGGTTTGTGGACTGCCGTTGAACCGTGTATTTATGCAATTACCTACCTCTTTTGTAAATTAATTTATTATGTAACAACTGCTGCTGTAACTGTCATTTTAATAAACTTCCTTACTCACTCACTCACTCACTCGTAAATGAGTGAGTGAGTACTCACTCATTTACTTACTTACTGGTGTAGTGGCAGTTTGGTGTAATCGGATTGGTAAGGGCTTATACTACATCAATGTGATCTTTAATTTTTGCGTAACCCAAAATACATAACCTAAGCGAGCAATTTCGACTATCTATTGCAATTCTTTATTGAAATTCTTTCTTTGAGCTGTTCTTTTATTCAGAACATCAGTATGCCAAACAAACCGGGATACACGACCGGTTGCGATAAATAATAATTGGGCATTCCTCGGAGAGTTCCCGAGTTCGGCAGCGAGTTTGACGCTCAGCCACACAGGATTATACACACAGGATTATTATAAGCAAATATACCGACATGAGATAACGAAGCGGACTATAACCTCTAAACGAGCTTAATATTTATTTAAGGTACCTAGAGTTGGAATATCTCTTAGATCCCTTGAAAGCCACAGACTTTTATCGGCCGATAATCTAGTCGGGTTGGGCTTCTAGTGCGCACACTGGACCAACTAAACTGGGTGCCCAGATTAGGCAACAACTAACAGATTAATCCCTAACGATTAGTACCCGTATTCCAAGACGTTCCTCAAAGTCTCCTCGACTTATTACTCAACGGAGGTGGAGTCGTGGAGGCAATTCCTTTAGTTAGTATTACCAGTCAGTATTTGGAGTGTTCTCGAGTGAGTACAATCAAAATAATCTGTGGTTTAACTAGAATGAGAATTTGGTTTTTAATGTGGGCAATGGCGATGTCACTATTAAGTTTTGACAGGCAGAAGTTTTACTTTCTCGAGGAGCTTTTAAGGTAGGTCCCGAGGTACCTTAGCTTTGACAGTTGATTCGATTGGAGGAAATTTGATACGTTTTAAAATACTGTTTTGCTCAGTTGAGCAAGAGTAGAGTGGAAAAAAACTGCGAGGAACGTCTTAGAATACGGGTGTAAGTCATCATCATCATCATCATCTGCCACCGCTGCCCATTGCTGGTTATAGGCCTTTTCCCCCAAATGCCATTATTAAGGCCGCAGGTCTTCTTGATTATAATAAAATGCATGATTTTCCTACTTTGGCTTTAATTAGCAAATAAAATATAATAAATCAAATTCAATTGCGATTCTTCACAAACACCATTTTTTTTCTCAAAAGTCTGTCTCGTTGACACTTTATTTTTTATTTAGCACTTCCAGCAACCAAAGTAGTTCCCGTTCATGCAGGCGTTAACAGCCATCCTCACGGTCCCTGACCATCCGCATCCACGGACCTTCCGCCGACTCAACCATATCGTCTGGTCTGCCCACTGACCCTCGTCCCATTCTCGGCCGCCACTCTGTGGTTGCCCTGGTCCTTTTGCCATCTTCCCGCCTTGAAAGGTGTCCCGCCCATTTCCACTTTAATCTCGACACTCTTTCGCCAACGATTAAGTAAGAAGCTTTAAACGACGTGATTTTTGTGTGGGCTTTGTCCTGTCCTTTCGGTATATTTTGTATCACTTTCATGAAAGTGAATTGAATTAATGACATGTCTCTTCTACTCCCCTGTCCCGCGTCCCTTCAAGTTTTAAGTTTCGAGTCTTTATTTGTCAGCAAACACGGTCCATGTAGGTTTTATATAATACATTATACATATATAACGGATAAGCGTGTAGCACTATATCGCGTAAGTGTATACAACTATTAAAATAAAATATTAGAAAAGCAAATTTCGTACAATGTTAAAAATGTAAGATGTCATTGTTGGATTTTAAATTCTTTCCTCTCTGTGACCGCTGAATTAGAGGCACATTAAAACTTAAAAAAGTGGTCGGTCCTAACGAATAATTTAATGGCTAAATTAAAAACTCGCTTCTCTTTCTATTAGATAAGCTTCTTGTATTAATCGATCATATTAAGAAGTTGTGGAAAGCTGTGTCTAACAATAGCGATGATCAACAATGAAGCGTAAATAATTCAGTAACGTAAAACAGGTGTTGACCACAGTCGCGGATGAGTAACAGCTACAGCGACTGCAGGATTTAATTATTTTGCACAGACAATCATAAATAATTTCCTCAAATCTTTTGAATGCCGTATTTTTTATGAGTTTATGAGTGAAGTGTTGAACTATATACATGAAATCACATCAAACAGTAGTTGTGTAAATGAAAGTCCGAAGCTTGGAGCTCTGATCCAATTTGACGCCTTGATCAAGGTCCACTAAACTGCATTGCGGGGCTTGACTAAAAGGTTACACAATCCCGGGCCGAGCAAATCAACTAATCAAACATTGAAGTACAAAATTCACGTTTTACTCTGCGAATTCTGGTTTAGTTTTAGTCTTTCACCAAAGAATTCGGCCTTTCATACGATAAACCTAGGTTTAGCCTAGTTTAACCTCCTAAGCCCTGGCGTCCTGGAAATAGAACATCACGAATAACTTTCTTTATGCACACTCAATGATGACAATATTTTCTTTATAATTTTTTGAACAAGAAGAAAAAGTTCTTTAAAATCTACGTAGTATTAGAAGTCTTGAAGTAACTGTTACCTGCAGGTTTAGCCTAGTTTAACCTCCTAAGCCCTGGCGTCCTGGAAATAGGACATCACGAATAACTTTCTTTATTCACACCCAATGATGACAATATTTTCTTTATAATTTTTGAACAAGAAGAAAAAGTTTGACGTAGCTGACCACGTCACCAGCCACACCACAAGCACCACGCAGGCACGGCGTGACAAGGCGCCAGCGGAGCGCGGCCCGCGGCGCGGGGCGCCGCATGCAGTGACGCCAGCAAGGACTGGCGGGAGGCGCGGCACGGCGGCGACGCGAATATAAAAGGCGCAGCGCTAGCTCAGTCGAGCGGCTCCCACTACCAGTAAAGACGTTCACCGTAGGTCCGGTCCCGGTGTCAATTTAAGGGGTTTCTGGTTCGTTGTAGGAGTCCTGGTAGGGCTTCAGGACAGTCGGAGGGGATCCCGATCTGTAGAGGGTTGAGGAGCAAGTGAGGGCACATCGGCTGATCGCCGGAAGTGGTACAGTGGTCCGCCTCTGTGGGCCCATCCGAGGTTAGCCGATGCCACTCACGAGATGTCCTAGGGCATGGCATGTTGGTTCGCCGATATTAGCCGGCCTAGGACATCTCGTGTGCCCACCTTAGCCTCTGGGTGCTGGCACGTTGGGGTTCCCGATGGTGGCCACCCCAGATAATAGGGAATCCTGAGAGCGGTATGTTGGGGATCCCGATATCGGCCACTCCAGGATCATTGAGAGTCGTAGGTACCTCTCACCGGGAATAAGTACAGCAGTTAATAATAGTGAGCAAGTCGCCCCTAGTGTCCATCAGTAGTTAAGTTGTGTGAGTGTCGGTGTGTAACAAAGACAGTGATAATACAGGGACAATGTTTAAAACCAGTGATAGGTTAAGTGAGAGACAATTTGAGTGTGTAGGGGTAGTTATGTAAACATTAGGTCTGTGTATATTAAATGGTGTCGGTTTTTGGAATCCAAGCGTAGTCATTTGTGAGTAGTCCCCATAGGCATCCTTGAAAGCGCCAACCCGGGTAGTATTTCACCGGGTCGCGCAGAAACCTAGCCCCTCAGGCAGAGCACCTCAAGAGGTTAGTGTTACAATGGCGCCCAACGTTTAAAACCCATATATCCTAGGGACCATACTCACACAAGTGACGAAACGACGATTATCCTAAAGTCAGAGTCAGTCAGAGAACTTAACAGTGTAGTCAGGGAAGTCATCGAGTGCGAACCCCCAGCAAGATAAAAATAATCACGGAGAATTTACTGAAGTCATGGCAAACATGGAGAATGCCTCGATCAACATGCCCACCACCATGGATATCGTGTTCGACATCGGGGAAGATCCAGTTGAATTCCTGGAAAGGTTGGAAGAACTAATGAAAATAAATGATACGAAGCCTGATGCAGCACTAGCCGTATTACCAAAAGTTCTCAAAGGGAAAGCGCTCCTATGGCATAGAAACAACAGCTCACAGTGGAAATCCTTTGCAGAATTTACAGAAGAATTCAAAGAATATTACTTCCCAAGAAATTTTGAAACAGAGCTACTTGAAAGAATTATTTCACGAAAACAGGGGTACACAGAGCGTTTTATTAACTATCTGATAGACCTGCAAACACTTATCCGAAGACACGGAAAAATGAACGAGGTAGAGAAGTTAGAACGAATATACCAAAACATGCATCCAGACTACAAGTGCTATGCTAAGAGACAAGACGTCAAGAACATTCGGGACCTGATCACCCTAGCGAATGAGTACGAGAAAATACAGCAGGAACGCAACAACTATCATACGGCTATAACAGAACGTCAATACTCGCCAATAGCAAACTCAAGGTGGCTAGACCAGACACGAAACATGCCAGAAACAGGTCGCAAGATAACCCCGACATACGAGACGACACGATGCTGCTGGAACTGTGGAAAATACGGCCATCAATCGAAGGAATGTAGGGGAAGAAGAGCTATTTTCTGCAGGCAATGTGGAGTAATAGGCAAGTTGTCGCGAAATTGTTGTGAATCAGGGAGGAACCTAGAAGGAATCAGGAGAAATGAATACGCCAACACCTCAGGAGAGGATGAAAGGAAAGACAATAGACACTACGTCGACATGAAGGTAAGAAACAAGACTTTCAAAGCACTAATAGATACGGGATCAACAAATTCGTATATTAACCAAGAAACGTATCTGTTTTGCCTAACAGGAGGAGCAGCCAAAGAACTAATGTGTAAACGCAGTATCACACTAGCTGATGGTAGTACATTAAGTATCACAAAAGCATTTGCTCTAGAATTAGAAATCAATGGGATAAGCTTTGTGCACCAAGTAAGCTATCTGCCCGGTTCCGCAATAAATATAATAGGGATGGATATAATAAACAGAATCGGCCTCAAATTATCATGGGAAAAACCACAGGTAAAACAAGAAACAAAATCAAGAGAAACAGAAGTCATAACCGATACCCTAACAGAAGACCAGGAACAGAGACTGAAGAAAATATTACAGCAGGAATTTGAGGCATGCGAAAGAACGGCAAAAGGAAACACTTGGCTGAAACATAAAATAAAAATGAAACATACAGTACCGGTGAAACAAAAGTATTATCCAAGAAACCCCAAACTACAACAGATAATAGATGAAAAGATAACAAAAATGTTGGAAGACAGGGTGATCGAAAAGTCAAGCAGTCCATACAGCTCACCAATTGTACTAGCGAAGAAAGAGAATGGGGACTACAGATTCTGTATTGATTTCAGGAGGATAAACGAGATATCAGAGAAAGACGCATACCCGATACCCCAAATAGATGATACCTTAGAAAAACTAAGAAACGCTAACTACTTCTCGAAACTGGATCTCAAGAATGGATACTGGAACGTGGCGTTGGAAGACGAGAGCAAACCTTATACAGCATTCACAGTCCCGGGACGAGGACTATACCAATTCAGAGTAATGCCTTTTGGTCTGCACTCTAGTGGGGCAACGTTTCAACGGCTACTGGACATGGTCATCGGACCAGAGTTAGAACCAAACGCCTACGTTTATCTGGACGACATAATAGTATGCAGCAACACCTTCACAGAACACGTAGACCACCTAAGAGAGATCTTCAAAAGAATAAGAGAGGCCCGACTAAACATAAACAGAGAGAAATGCGAGTTCTGTAAAGCCGAAGTAGAGTACTTGGGACACGTCGTAACAAGGGAAGGGATAAAAATGAACGAGAACAAGGTTAAAGCAATAATACAACTAAAGGCACCAACAACGGTAAAGGAACTAAGAAGATTTATCGGAATGACGTCTTGGTACAGGAAGTTCATACCAGGATACGCTGACATAATGGAACCACTGGTCCGACTACTGAAGAAGGAACATAAATTCGCATGGGGAAAAGAACAGGAAAAGGCAATCAACACAATGAAACAACTACTAACTCGAAGCCCGGTACTAACGAGAGCAGACTTCACGAAACCGTTCACAATTCAGACCGACGCCAGTGACATCGGACTAGGAGCCGTACTAACACAGGAACATGAAGGACAGGAGAAAGTAATCATGTATGCGAGTAGATCGTTGCTACCACGGGAAACACGATATTCGACGTCGGAAAAGGAGTGTCTGGCGGTAGTATGGGCGATCGAGAAAATGAGAGCATTCGTGGAGGGATACCATTTCACAGTACTGACCGATCACCAAGCACTGAAATGGCTGAATAATCTTAAAAACCCTTCAGGAAGACTTGCTAGATGGGCACTGCAGCTACAACAGTACGATTTCCAAATACAGTATAGAAGCGGTAAAGAAAACCAAGTAGCAGACGAGTTATCGCGAAACCCGGTATGTACGACAGATATGAATACCACGACGGATAACTGGTATGAAGGGAAAAAGAAACAAACCGAAGAAACACCAAATATAGATCCGAGTTACTGTATCAGAGACAAAAAACTTTACAAGAAGATCGGAAGTATGTCATACGGGGTAAAGATACAACCGCAATCAGAATGGAAACTTTGCATACCGAAAAGTTCAAAGACAGAGATACTCCAGGAGAACCACGATTCACCTAACGCGGGCCATCTGGGAACGGCCAAAACTTTAAATAAGATAGCTCAACGGTACTACTGGCCGGGAATGTACCGAGATGTTGCAAAATACGTGAGAAACTGCGAAACTTGTCAACGAAACAAACCACAGCAAACAAAAACAGCAGGCTTAATGCACGTAAACAATGATACAGAACCATGGCAAACAATAACAACGGATCTAATAGGACCACTCCCAAGGTCATCGAAAGGGTACAACTATATAATAGTATTCCACGACAAGTTTACAAAGTGGACAGAAGTAAGAGCACTGAGAACAGCAACCGCAACGACCATCATAAGAGCCCTGAAAGAATGCATTCTTATGCGCTACGGATGTCCTAGAACAATTTTGTCCGATAATGGCCGGCAATTCGTCAGCAAACAGTTTCAAGACGAGCTCAAGAAATACGGCATCGAACAAAGACTAACACCTCCCTATTCGGCACAATGCAACCCCACAGAGAGAGTAAACAAGACGTTAGAATCAATGATAACAGCTTACATATCAGAAAACCACAAAAAATGGGACGAGTTCTTGCCAGAGTTTAACTTCGCACTTAACACATCACGACAAGAATCAACGAAATATACGCCGGCCTTCATGCTGTTCGGAAGAGAACTTAAAATGCCAGGAGATAGAAACGATTTCCCTACACCAGCCCTAAAAGAAAGACAAAGAATCGAGGAGGTATATGAACTAGCACGAATACATCAGAACACGGCATCGAACAGGCAAAAAAATACATTACGACAAGCACCGGAGACAGTGGGAACCACGCCTAGGGGATTTAGTACTGAAAAGAGAATTCCCACTCTCAAACGCGGGTCGAGACTTCTGTGCGAAACTAGCACCAAAGTTTTCAGGACCCTATAGAATAGTCGAGATAATGTCACCCGTAATGTTTAAGTTAAGTGACCAGGCACGAAGAAGGCGATTGATAACAAGCCACGTAAAGGATTTAAAGAAATACCACACAGAAAAATAAAAGATGATATTTACAGAAAACAGAACAAATAAATTCTCGGTACAACTTTATTTTTTTACGAACGATTTTATTTTAGTTACTAAATTAGTAATCGATACTAGGGGCGACAAGTAGCCGTAGAACGGAACGGAAAAAAAAAAGAAGTCGATGACAGTTTATTTATCGGTAAATTGTATTGTCGGGAGGTTATCAGGTTACAATCGTGTAAATAAAACAGCTAATGAGCTACAATACAAGCTAATAACAAAGTAACCAACTAAAATGTTCTAGGAAAAGGATTAAAAGGCAAGTTCGTGTTATTAGACAGTCGGGGAAAACGCGTAAAGGAGTAAAGTGTTAGGGCAACCATTCCGGGCGTTTCTGTAATGCTGATTTTTTCCCCACAGGAAAAAATCCTCACACGAAGGGGGGGAATGTGACGTAGCTGACCACGTCACCAGCCACACCACAAGCACCACGCAGGCACGGCGTGACAAGGCGCCAGCGGAGCGCGGCCCGCGGCGCGGGGCGCCGCATGCAGTGACGCCAGCAAGGACTGGCGGGAGGCGCGGCACGGCGGCGACGCGAATATAAAAGGCGCAGCGCTAGCTCAGTCGAGCGGCTCCCACTACCAGTAAAGACGTTCACCGTAGGTCCGGTCCCGGTGTCAATTTAAGGGGTTTCTGGTTCGTTGTAGGAGTCCTGGTAGGGCTTCAGGACAGTCGGAGGGGATCCCGATCTGTAGAGGGTTGAGGAGCAAGTGAGGGCACATCGGCTGATCGCCGGAAGTGGTACAGTGGTCCGCCTCTGTGGGCCCATCCGAGGTTAGCCGATGCCACTCACGAGATGTCCTAGGGCATGGCATGTTGGTTCGCCGATATTAGCCGGCCTAGGACATCTCGTGTGCCCACCTTAGCCTCTGGGTGCTGGCACGTTGGGGTTCCCGATGGTGGCCACCCCAGATAATAGGGAATCCTGAGAGCGGTATGTTGGGGATCCCGATATCGGCCACTCCAGGATCATTGAGAGTCGTAGGTACCTCTCACCGGGAATAAGTACAGCAGTTAATAATAGTGAGCAAGTCGCCCCTAGTGTCCATCAGTAGTTAAGTTGTGTGAGTGTCGGTGTGTAACAAAGACAGTGATAATACAGGGACAATGTTTAAAACCAGTGATAGGTTAAGTGAGAGACAATTTGAGTGTGTAGGGGTAGTTATGTAAACATTAGGTCTGTGTATATTAAATGGTGTCGGTTTTTGGAATCCAAGCGTAGTCATTTGTGAGTAGTCCCCATAGGCATCCTTGAAAGCGCCAACCCGGGTAGTATTTCACCGGGTCGCGCAGAAACCTAGCCCCTCAGGCAGAGCACCTCAAGAGGTTAGTGTTACAAGTTCTTTAAAATCTACGTAGTATTAGAAGTCTTGAAGTAACTGTTACCTCCAGGGCTTAGGAGGACTTTGTCTACAACATATTATAGTTGGTTGGCTAGAATAAAATACTATTTCGTATTAAGACCGCCAATTGTACAATCTTTACTGGTATAATAAAGAATTTAATAATAATAATGTCGCGGTCCTATCGTACCATCTAGAATGGAGCCTTCTGGAAGCCTATCGAATGGTCAGAGATGGTCAGAGTGGAGTTTTTTTTCCGCTGCCTTTTTCTCCACTACAATACGGCCCGAAGGCGGCGGCTTACACTTTACATTGTACATTGACATTCAGCAAACAGAATGTAAATTCTTTACGTTGAAATAAAATTATTTGAATTTGATTTTGAACAGTCGCCGCATGATTCGTTTTAGTAACGCTGCAAGCAATAATGACTCGTATGCCTACTACCGCAAGGCTCAAACCTCTATAACATGAAACTTGCGACGACTCTAGAAGAGTTGTTGCCACGTGCACCGATAGTAGGTACGTACGGGAATGTTCGAGAACGCTATTTATGTCCGCCGGCAAAGGCCGGCGGACATAAATAGCGTTCGCCGCGGCGCGCTGTCAGTTCAGTTTGGACTCGCGAGGAGTAAACTTCGGACGAACATACCTACGAAACGAGCGATAACCTACCATCTCAGCGATACTATTAGACTTAGATTGGACCTGTGATTTGGAATCTTCGTATTGTGAAGACCTGCAGACCAGGCCCTGCGTGAATAAATCCTAAGAATTTATCATTGGCGTTTTACTTCCAAATCCCCCAAAAACCCTAGCCCGTAACAATAATATACGTACTCGGTGCAATGCAAAGGTGTGAATCGTGCTCAATATGTCTATACTCTATTTATTGAAGCCTGAGACAAAAGGTAAACAAACAATAGAAAGGGTAATTTATAATGCCAAGTTTGTAATTATCAGAAAAAAAACGACATTGATTGTTAAAAGTATCGTAAAAATATATAATATTTATTTTACTTTATTTGATCAACAAAAATCCACAGCAATACAATTAAAATAAACAATAGTTACTTAATAATAATTTGTACATGCAGCCAATGATGAAATATGAAAAATGAAAATGAAATATGTTTGAAATATGATTTTGGTAAATAATGCATTTTATATAAATTAAATTTTAGTACATAATTTTTTAATAGAATTGTGGCACTATAAATAACCCAAAAACTCAGCACTTCACAAATTTTGAACGTATTATAACACTGCTAATTAAAGATGTAAATGTAATGCAAACGTTCTAGTTTGAAAGATGCTATTTTATTTTCGTTCGGGTTATAACCGCCATTTTCATTCTCCCAACTTGTTGACGCGAGCGTGCTGTTTCTTTCGGTAAAAGTTTGAGAGTCACTATTTCTGTGTTTACCTTTTGTCTCAAGCTTCAATAAATAGGGTATAGGAACAATTTTGCCGGCGGTTTGTTTGCGGGCAGCTGCACGGTTTATGTCGACCTCACCTCTCGTGTATGTTACTAATTCATACGAGATATTAATATACTCGGTAAGTAATTACAGAAGTTCCAAAACTCAGATACATTACACGATAAATAGTTGATGTTTAAATTAGTAGAAGCTTTCAGTGTTACCCTTCTCCCGCAAAACGAAACTTTCAAAAGAGAAGCCGTCTTCTCATTAATACGCTTTAAGCCTTATACGAGTTTTTAGTTCATGTTATTCTTCGATAGTCTGTAACTTAAATTCTAGAAATTATAGCTTCATAAGACTTTTCAAAGAAACTATTCTTAAGGCAATTCATTTTTGATAAGTTTATTTCAAATTTTATTTTCCACGATCAAACACCGATTTGCGTCCTTTACGTATTGGCAAAGTTTCATTGCGATCCGACACGTATTTTGTATTGCTTTTTGAGGGAGAAACATTGGGTGTAGACCCGAAAGTGGTCAAAAGGCCACAATACTAATGAAAGCTCCTCACGACGACAGTTTGTGAAAGGCGAGCTTACTTTACTGCAAATGTTCACTTCCAGTTTTCTGAAAAATCCATGTATTCAGAGTAAACACGTTAGACAGATCATTTTTAATTTTAATATATGCATGAGATGAAACAGATGAATGTTGAGCGGAATAGATTTATGGAGTAATGTAAACCATAAAGCGAGTGACCTGTGACGTAGATTCTACAGAAGTACCAGGATGGATATCGACCCTTGTATGGCCCCACTACTGGGCCAAGAGTCTCTTCCTGCATCGCGGGAAGGTTAGGCTATACTCCACCACGGGGGCCAAGTCCGGGTTGGTACAGAAGTACCAGGGCCAAGAATTACCATATTAATCCCGGTTCAGAAAATAATTTAATGAAGTTCCAGCTTCTCATTTGCGCTTTGAAAGATTTGTTCGTAATTTTTTTTATTTCTGTCAAATTGCATATCAGTTTCTGGATGCATGGATAAGGAGCCTTAAAGATGTTCATACGTGGAGCATGTTGTCTCGCTCGCACAATTAACATTTGTAATTATTGAAATAAAATGTTGGACCGGCCGTCCCCTGGCATACGATCTGCCTGGCGGGAAATTTCCCTTTATAGTGGAAGAGCACGATCACCCGCTCTTCCCTATACTATCACCAACGGTCAACAAAATTTCAACGGCGGCGGAAGGATGTTTCAACTTGAAGACGTTTATTTTTACAGGTTTCTACCACATTTGTTAATGTTAGTGTGTTACTGGCGAATGGCGCAAGTCGACGAACTGCATAATGGTCTCGCCGCGTGAATTGAACATTGATATACCAATACGTAGATAAAGAACACTTTATTGTACATAAAAAAGACATTAATTAAGTATTTCTTAACCTCAGAGTACAGGCGGCGGCCTTATCACTAAAACTGATCTCTTCTAGACAACATTTGGATTGGATTGCTTAGGGCTATATCAGCGGATGTCAGTTGCCAGCTTGTACAGAGTGTAGTTAGTTAGACCTGAGATTTCCGCACTTAGCCTCATAGTTGGGCCGTTGTACGTAGCAAGCGCTGAGGTACGCTAACCCCTCAGACACTAGGGTTTCCTTACGATGTTTTTCTTCACCGTCAGCGAGTAGTATTGCTACTATAATTTCACAAATTTACATAACTTAGAAAACAAAGTCATTGGTACATGCCGGGGTTCGAACCCACGACCTCCCGATTGAGAATCCGGCGTTCTACACCGCTCCGCTACCACCGCTCTCTGTACAGAGTGTAAAGGATTTCTCATTCTAAGCCGAGACTTGCAGTTTTCCATGAAGTTTCCTCACGGGTCGTATGAACTTTCTGCGCGTCGTGAATCGCACGTTACGTGAGTGATGCGGGCGCGGCTAATCGCGTGTTTGCGGCGCGGAGCGCGGGGCGCGGGGCGCGCGGCTCGGGGCGCGGGGCGCGGGCGGCGGGGGTGGACAACATCATTACTGCGAGCCCGCGCTGCAACCGCTGCCGACCGCAGCTGTGGATGATGTCAGTCGGCTTTGCAATTGAATGGAAAGAAATTCAATCGCTTTTTCTTTTCTTTCAATCGCACTGAACGGGGTTTCCGTATGCTAGAGTTGCTATTTAAAACGTTGGTTTACAATCACTTGTTTTTTTTTAATCTTTAATGGTTTTTTTCGTTGCTAATCACTCGTTTTCTTCTTTGCGGCGCCAATTTTTTTTTTTCTAAACAAAATGGCATAAGGCCATTACAAGGTTTATGCACAGGTACAAGAAGAGGTCAAGCTCTGTGGAATTTATGACCTTTCTGCCTAGGCTTCGAGTTTAATTCAATCAGCAGGTAAAACCTTAAACGTTAATAGGCACCGCCTACTAACTCTAATTTAACGGAACACTCCTTATATATTTAAAAACCTATTTAGAGGCTAAAAATTCCACCCATGCCGGGACTCGAACCCGCGACCTCTGGCTAACCGTGCCAGCGCTCTCCCAACTGCGCTAGTGGGCGAATATCGGCATCCGTGAAACTTCGAACCTCTGAAGAGAGGATACATTTCCGCAAAACACTTTAGAAATCGTTATAATCTAAACTAACGTCTAGTTATAACGTGTGTTTCCTTTTTAAAACGCAAATCCTTTGGTTCAGAATATATTAAGCGAATGTCAAAACTTTTCAATTGGAAATACACAAAATTTCCCGAAAACTGTTCGGTTACATGACTATGTTTGGGTATGTGCATGTTATTCCATCATAGATTGCATTATCGATTTCGTTATCCCAACATAGGAAAGGACTGTGACGCGGCCACTGGCGGGTTTCCACGAATGCTCCATACAGCCGACGATCGCCATTGTGCCAAATCGCCATTGTACAAAAGCGGCCAAATTTCACTTCACAGCAGAACAAAAACTTGTTCACGCGTAAACGCGCACCGAATAAAATTATTATAATAATCTGAGAGAAAATAGCAAATCTCTAAAAGCTTTTAGAATCTTAAGGTAATTAATATTCAATGTTGTTCTGAGAAGCAAATATTATCGCGTAATTAAATCGGTGTGAACTGGTAACCTCCAGCGTTATACCACTAGTTTGACGGCAAAGGTAACCAGTAGTAGTTTCCCTTAGAATACTCAATTTAGTGTTTAAGTAGCATGATTTCGAGTAAGTTTCCTGAAGGGAAAATATTGCTCATGACAGGGTCTCAATCAGCTCTGGAGGGAATTCTAACAAGCTCTATTGACGAAGTACAGGCAAGCGTCACAAGCGGCGGGCTGAGCCTAGGATAAAATAACAAACACGAGTGGACTGAAAAAAGATCATTTAGAATGATTGCGACTTAACTTGACCAACACCTGAAACGCGGTCCAAAAAATGTGTTAAGTACACCTTGTGCCAAAAGGGATACTATAACATAAGGGATTATTTAGATGACAATGATGTCCGGAATTAAAGCCAGTACAATGCGTGAGTTCTATGCTTTATTATAATTATGCAAACTGTGTTAAGGACTCTGAAAAGACTAAGCTATAATTTTTTTGTCCATTTGTTCTCCAAAGTGATCTAGATTTTGAAGTGGACACCTAGTTTGACTTGTAACGTTCTTTCTGCGCTACTTTGAATAAACCTTTTCATTTCATTTCATATGCAACGAACAGCAGCGAGGCAGATCACCAGTGACATAGTTACACGTTTATATTCTTTTTAATTCACTAAGGACAATTTTAAAAATCTATTTCAAAATTCCACCCAGGTCGCGGGTTCGAGTCCCGGCATGGGTGGAATTTTTGGCTTCTAAATAGGTTTTTCAAATAGTTACACAGGTTATCTCAACTGCCTAGTTAGTCTAGCGTTAACCCGCCTGACTAATAAAACCAAGAAACTGAAGTAGATTCGAGATCCTTTTATATTGATTTATTACAAATTTAGAAGACAGTAAAACTATCCTCTGAACAATTTGCTACTCTAAAATATTCGGGTTCGAATCCCGGCTGGGAACAAAAAAAAAACCCCAGGTCTTGGATGTTTACATGTTTGTGATGTCGTTGTTTCTGGTTCTCACGACACAGGGTATCCTAGTGTGGGGCCTGAAGCAATGTATGTGCCTGTATGTAAATGTTATGTTATGTTAATAGATAATCGACTATAACAGACCCGTGACCCGTGGGAACATACAAGGGTTGATATCGAAACACTCTATTCTACCTTTTATTACAGACAGAGCGACATATGGACATGAATGGACGGGCAGTCAGACGGATGGCCATGGCGAAACTATGTATAAAGCTTCCTTGTTGGCTAAAAACCCCTAAAGAAGATCGTTTGAAAACAATCCATTGTATTTTGCCGAAATGTTGCTGCTTTTTTCCCTAGTTATCGGGTTGTTGGTTGTTTGCTCGTAAACCGACACCGGCGGCCGCGTCAATGTTTGCCGTCGCCAATCTCACACAAATCTAGCAAGTGGTCGCGAGTAAGTACAAGGTAGAAAGTCTGATCAATGCAGAATTGTGAGGTTTATATTATCTTACGTTGTGAATCGTTGAAATATTATACTATTTTTATTTTTAATGCACCAACCCGTGCTAAGAACAAATTTCAAAAAAAGGTGCTGTAATTGATGCAATTTAGTTAAGCCAGATGTCGCTGCCTGTACGTAATACAGAGAATAGTGTAAAGAGGTTCGAAATTTCACTGATGCCGGTGAGTCTTCCATTAGCTCAATTGGAAGAGCGCTGGCACGGATAGCCAGAGGTTGCGGGTTCGAATCCCGGCATGGGTGAAATTTTTAGCCTCTAAATAGGTTTTTAAATTCGTCGAAATATATCACCCAATTCTCCTTCCCACACCAGTAAAAAAAAACTTACTAAAATATAAGTTGGTATTAAAAACCTATTTAAAGGCTCAAAATTCCACCCATGCCGGGTGTCCTCAATTCCACTGAGCTCAGTTGGAAGAGCGCTGGCACGGTTAGCCGGAGGTCGCGGGTTCGAGTCCCGATATGGGTGGAATTCTTAGGCTCTAAATAGGTTTTTAAAATTGTCCTCAGCACGGGTTAGTGCATTTAAAAGAATATATAAGTAAGTAATTGTTGATTTTTTATTTTAAATAGTGGATGGTTTAAAGATAGGGATGGAAACGCGTACCTGGTTCACTTGTAGCGCAGCGAGCCGGTGGTGGTAGGTGGCCCGCGTTGGCGACTGTGTTCCCTTCAAACTTTCCACTGCGTGTAGTATCCAGCATCTACTCTGCTCTACATTATGCTGGCCGTTAGTTTGATGCACCGGATGGAATTGGCGCTTTCGCGACGTTAACGGGATCTGTATTCAAAGCTGGTCGGCCGAATCCGGAGTTTAAATGAAATCGTGTAATAACATGATTTCATTTAAACTCTGGTTTGACAGCTTGTCACCAGTGGATTTCTTTACGTACCCGCGCTTCCACGAGAATCGGAATTTGGGGGTAGGATGGAATAATATTGACGACCCTACTTGGTGTTAAATTCGAAACCTAACAACATAGTTATTAAGTCCCGCAGTGACAGATTTCAATTTTAAGTTTAATACATTTTAGCAGTCTCGTTAATACAACATGAGACGAGAAAAACAATATGCTCTTTATTTATTTATTTATTTATTTATTTATTTATTTATTTATTTATTTATTTATTTATTTATTTATTTATTTATTTATTTATTTATTTATTTATTTATTTATTTATTTATTTATTTATTTATTTATTTATTTATTTATTTATTTATTTATTTATTTATTTATTTATTTATTTATTTATTTATTTATTTATTTATTTATTTATTTATTTATTTATTTATTTATTTATTTATTTATTTATTTATTTATTTATTTATTTATTTATTTATTTATTTATTTATTTATTTATTTATTTATTTATTTATTTATTTATTTATTTATTTATTTATTTATTTATTTATTTATTTATTTATTTATTTATTTATTTATTTATTTATTTATTTATTTATTTATTTATTTATTTATTTATTTATTTATTTATTTATTTATTTATTTATTTATTTATTTATTTATTTATTTATTTATTTATTTATTTATTTATTTATTTATTTATTTATTTATTTATTTATTTATTTATTTATTTATTTATTTATTTATTTATTTATTTATTTATTTATTTATTTATTTATTTATTTATTTATTTATTTATTTATTTATTTATTTATTTATTTATTTATTTATTTATTTATTTATTTATTTATTTATTTATTTATTTATTTATTTATTTATTTATTTATTTATTTATTTATTTATTTATTTATTTATTTATTTATTTATTTATTTATTTATTTATTTATTTATTTATTTATTTATTTATTTATTTATTTATTTATTTATTTATTTATTTATTTATTTATTTATTTATTTATTTATTTTATTTATTTATTTATTTATTTATTTATTTATTTATTTATTTATTTATTTATTTATTTATTTATTTATTTATTTATTTATTTATTTATTTATTTATTTATTTATTTATTTA